>JAHHFK020004743.1:0-442094 GCA_024533555.2 Aedes koreicus | reverse complement strand
CGGATTCCGAGTCACTCAACATTTTGCACAAAAATAATTCACACTATCGAACAAAAAAAAAAAACCAAAACTAAAATTCTGTTTCAACCGCGAAACCACAATAGCTGTTTTGAGATTAGCTCTTCTAACTATGCTTGTCTTGACTAGCGGTACATGCCCCAACTAAATCATTTTTTTCAAAAGGATACTGTCGAGCTGGAAAAATCACGCACATTTTAGTGCAGCAGAGCGTAATGAAATTCAGAAAAATCAGTAGGGTTGTGTATAACACACGTTAAACCATTTGATTAGTTTCGTTAGTTTCGTAGCGGAATATTGTTTCTTAGAAATTATTTGGCAGTCGTGGTGAGGGACATTTGGTTTGAATGTTGGAATGATGAAAGGGCAATTTGTGTGTATTGTGTGTATGACCGACCAGCTGGAGACTATTATCCTTATTGCGTTATAGATTGTTCAGGGTCTGTTTGAGAATTCAAAGTAAATTCTCAATGTTATTTTTGATAATTATCAGTCACGAAAATTTCCAATTGATTAAAGCAAACATCTCGAAAATCTATCGAGAAATGATAAAGCAATTTGCGTGCAAAGTGTTCAAATTTTCATTGGACTCCTACCCTTGCCGTAAGGCATAGTCTGATCAAAATAGCGTGATTGTGGTCCTAATAGATCATTAAACCAGCATTAGATAGTAAGTAGGTTAGAAAATTCTATTGTACACTCTTTAGAAAGCATTTGGTGGCCCTGAAAATGGCCGTTTGGTTTAAATGATGATACGGCAAACAGAAATTAATATGAGAATATTTGCCCCTCGTAAGGTCCTGTACAACATTTGGACCAAAGTTTTTTGCGTGGCAAAACAATTTTCTTCATATCTTCCTTCGATTTTACTTCCTTAGGATGCTTCCGAAGTGCCTGCTTCATGATGGCCCAGTACTTTTCAATTGGCCGCAGTTCCGGTGCGTTCGGGGGGGTTGAGATGCTTCGGCACGAAATTGACCTCCTAAGCCTTGTCCCACTCCAAAACCTCTTTCGAGTAATGGAACGAGGCTAAATCCGGCCAGAAAATCGTAGGACCATCGTGTGACCTCAGAAGAGGAAGTAGACGCTTTTGGAGGCATTCCTTTAGGTACACCTGCCCACTGACCGTTCCTGTTGTCACAAATGGGGTGCTCCGCTTTCCACACGAGCAAATTGCTTGCCAAATCATATATTTTTTGGCAAATTTTGACATCTTCTGCTTTCTAACGTCCTCGGGGACTTCGAATTTATGATGAGCAGTGAAAAACTGGAGCCCCGGAAGCTGCCGGAAGTCTGCTTTTACATACGCCTCATCATCCATAACGAGGCAATGTGGTTTCGTCAACATCTGGGTGTAGAGCTTCCGTACACGTGTTTTACCTACCGTATTCTGCCGTTCATCGCGATTGGGCGCCTTTTGGACTTCGTACGTGTGTAGTCCTTCACGTTTTTACGCATCTTGCACGAAAGTGTTGGTTAGATTCAGTTTCTTCGCCACATCTCGAACTGAACTGTTGGGATTCCTCTTGAAAGCTTGAACTACTCGCTTGTGATCCTTAACACTATACGGAGATCCATTTTTGCCACTTTTTTCTTTCCCCTCGATGGTCAAACGTTCGTGGTACCGATTTAAAACACGAGACACCGTAGAATGTACCATTCCCAGCTTCCTGCTGATGGCACGATGAGAAAGATCCGGATTTTCGAGGTACGTGCGCAAAATTTCTTTGCGCCGCTGCTGTTCTTCCGACTGCATCTTTGCATCTTCGATTGCACATCTGCTAGTGAAACTTACACAGCGTAAACAAATACACATTGAACTAATTCCACCCAAAATTTAAATAGAAAATATCCAACGGGTAAAAAGTTACAGCCATTTAAAAATGGTGCAATTTGATTCCGTTCAACCTTTAGTATGCAGCTCAAAAGAAGTCTGCATATAGTATAGGACAAGTATAGGACAAGTAATGGTCAAGAAATGCTTTTACTGTTCGAATTACTTCCCTTTATGCAGCCCAAAAGGAGGGCAACATACGGACGGTTTCGTAACGTTAGTAACGCCTGCCCATGTAATCTAAACGGGGCTGTCACTTTTCCTTGCGGAATAATATTCTGTTCGATTATTCCGCAAGGAATACTGACAGCTCACCCATACTGGAGCAGTTGTCCAAATTACTTCGGTAGTAATGGTAAAACTTCCTTCAGGTCTTACTTACCAGCTGCATACTCGGCTTAAGAAAGCAGAAGAAGCCTTCCGGTGAAAATTATCTCAAACCATGCCATCTATTTCGTTGGTGTAAATAACAAACTTACGGTACTTGCAATGTCCCGTCTCCGACTTGTTATATGAAGAGTTTGAATCGGCATTAACGCTAATTAAAGCAGCGTTGAATTCACTTCCATTGAGTCCATCTTCGAATGGCCCAAATGACATGATAGCTATTGATCGGCCGGGAGATTCAAGTCTTAGGAGAAACATTCTACGAACACGGAGTGCTCAGAATAATATCTAGATAACAAGTTCTTCAGAATTTAAAGCAGAAGTAATTATATTTATTTGAAAATAGCAAACTTAGTTCCGTTAAGAATGTTTCCTATTCGAGAAGCAAATATCACCCTTTGAGTATTCTCATTTGAGTATGTATTAAGAAAATCTTTCTACTTTTTATCTTCTTTCTGCAAACCTCCAAGGCTGTCAGAAACCATCGCACCCATGTCGAATAGCATCCAAACGGGTCAAAACTTAACAATTCGCTGTTTTGAAACCCCGCCGCCCATGAACGATAACATTTTCGGTATCAAATGGCAACAGCGCCCACTGCGCGAAAGGGGGACCGCAACCATACTGGCCCAGCACCATTGCTGCAGAGATGACGCATTATGGCCAGTTCTGTTCGATTCGCGATCCCGAGCGCTGTTTTAATCGCGGTGCGCGAGTGAGTTTTGTCGCATCGATTTGACGACGACCGAGCGAGTGACTGACTGGCTGACCACGGCCGCCGCCGCCACCACCACCACACTGCACCCCGTTCTTTCCCTTTCCTGCCATTGGCGACCGACCGACCGACCGCAGTCAACGGGTGCACGAGGGTGTTATCTCCACACCACTAGTATTACGTTATATACGGTACATGTGTGTATGGCAGATGCGGGAACCACAGCTTGACGTGACTTTCGTCTTAGGAGCAGAGGCCACTCAGGATGATGATGGCGAAGTCGATGACGATGATGGTTCGAAAGGGTGTAGGTATTCCCAGCAGCGATAGGCCACGTTCGCCATTCTCGCGTGGCTGCAGATAGGCCAACTCCGAGGATGCCATGGAACTGCTGCAGCAGTAGGAAGGAGTTGTTGGTAACAAATGTTGTCAATCAGCGACGAAATGATGTTGTGACTTCGTCGGAGGCCTCCGTGTGTCTTAGGCAAATTTACAGCATAAAAAACAGTGCCATTCACTGCAAAACTTCTCGCCGTCATCCGCCACCAAAGCAAGTTGTTGTTTTGTTGTACGGTCAGCAACCGACCGCCATCACCTTGCGGTGCGGGTTTATTTTTGCCTGCCTTAGGGTTGCTCAATATTCAAATATTTACCGAACTTATGCAATGCTGTTGGGATTTTACGGTTGTCATCAATTTTCTTCTCATTTGTACATGATTTCACCGATTAGGGAATTATTAGCCTTTCTGGTGGAACATCCCTACGAACGCGATGGAAGCGCACCACTAAAGTCACGATGCGAATTGAGGAAGTGCACACCTGCAGCGCAGACGGCAGTGAAAGATGCACCCTCTTTTCTGCTTCAAAGAATGGAAGATGTGGAGACGCTTGATCCACTATGCGTTCATGCCAAAGTGTAGTGCGGACAGGGGATTGCAAAGGTCAGAATGTTACCGCAATTTATTTTCCTGAAATGGTAATGTCAAATTCAAAGCGTGATTAGTCGTCAAACTTCAATAGCGCTACCAACCGAAACATTTACGATTCCTCATGGCTTTATTCATTCGACTAAAAACCACTCTTTTCTCCCCCTTCCCTTTCCAGCCGTTCCGGACATCAGCTACTTCCGCGGAAAAATGGAACACGACGAGCTGGAGGAAGAGTACGACGAAGAGCAGCCATCGGATCTATACCTGAATGGGGATCTTTCGAACGGAGACGTCTACCATCGGCACCCGAATCAGCACACCTACCAGCAGCAAACGCTAACGGCGGCACACATCGAATTCCTCAAGTCGATGACCGGCTTCCGGAAGAAGTGGACCCCCTTCGAGCTGCGCACCTGCATGGACATCCGTCGAATCATCGGCAGCAAGGAATACGACTCGCTGCGCAAGAACGACGGCATGCCGCTGCCGAGTGCCAAAACGTTGCGAAAGTACAAACACACGGTCCATCTGGACGGAGTTGATGTGATGAGCCGCAAGCGCAACTACCGCGAAATGGTGGAAGGTCTAGTCACGAACGGACACGGACCCACCGGCACCAACGGCGAGGCAGTCGGCTACGGGGACGATGTCGATGACATCCTAAACGCTGAGGAACCCGATGGATACTTCGACATCAACAATCTAACCGAACAGCAGATCGATTTCCTGCAATCGCTGTCCACCAACACGAAAGGCTTCTCGGATTACGAACTGCAGAAGACACTGGAACTGAAGAACGAACTTGGCGGTAGCAATTACGAAATCCTTCGGAAACAAGAATGCCTCCACATTCCAACGCTGGTGATGCTGAAAAAGTACGAGCAGGAGAACGGACTGGAAGACTTATCGGCGATGGTTGCCGCGGAGGACGTCGACGAAGAGGATGACCAAGAACCGGAACAGGAACCCGAGCGAGACTATGATCACGAACTGCACGTTCCAGAGCACTTTACAGGGGACATGAACGGAACCGGGGAGGATTCCCACATGGGAGTCTTCGAGCATCATTCCATTTTCGATAAAGACGACCCATCTGCCTTCGATATGGGTAAACTCTCGCAGCAACATATCGAATTTCTTAACACACTGCCCGAGAACCCGAAACGATGGACGCAGCATATGATAAATTCGGCGTTAAGCATCAAGAACGAAATTGGCACCCGGGACTACGAGTTGCTCCGGCGACAGGGCATTCCACTGCCGGCGGCTCGAACCCTCCGAAGGCACAAGGATATCAAGAGTCGAGTCAAGGAGGAGTTTACTGATATGGTTTAAGGCGTAGGACGTAGGTTCGTTAGATTTAGACTTTTAGTGAGGTACCTGTATTATAGCGTTTTAGATGAGATAGCGTTTAGGGTCTCGTAATCTCTTGTAAATACCTAACCTGACACGAGGTTCTATTTTTCGTGGAAATAAATGGCGCCAAAAATTATACGAGAAACAAAACAAAATACCGAACAACAGCAACATTGTAAGAACTACTGGATAAGATTGATTTTGTTGGGAAACGATGGAAACAGTTCCATTGAATAGCAAATCAGTGTGCGTTTTCTTGATGTATCACGTGGGGAAAGGGTATTCGGGACTCTTGTATATTTTTAGAGATAAGTCACACTAAGCTGTACAATACTTAAAAAAAAGGAGAAATAAACAGAAGTTTCATTTGATTGGTTTGTTTGCTTTCTGGGGAGAAGAAATTGCATTGTAGAGAGGAGGATAGTGTTGCTGTTGCGTTTCGTAAGTTGTGACATGAATCGAGCTGCGCACGACTATGTCGGAGGGAGGCACGACTATGTCGGAGGGGTGTAATATGTCGGAGTAGTGTTTACTTCTTGTCAGAGTATTTGGTCTAGAGAAGATGTACTAATATGACAGAGAATCACCGACAAACCGACATGAATGACAATAGAAAATGTCTTAATATTTGTGTTCAAATCATATTAGGGAACGTCTATTAATTATGTCACGCAAAAAGTGACTTTTTAACCACCCCCCCTCCTTGTCACGTTTTATGTAAAGACCTTCAAAATGTTTTGTATGGATTGTCACGGTTTCCTAAACCACCCCTCCCCCCTTACTGCGTGACATAATTAATGGACCTTCCCTTAATGACATCTACTTCGTGTTCGCTGAGAACGTTTATTGAAGCCACCAATACGCTTGGGAACTTGATAAGAAGGTTCATACCTGAGCAATTCTGGACACATTTATTTGATCTAGATAAAATGATTCTATACACGCAAAAAAACATCCGCAGTAGAAATTACCATTTCGAGGGTTAAATTAAGCGCTAACACCCACAATTTTCAGCTGACTATAAATGCGTTTGATTTTACCATGCCTGCGATTAGATCAACCATGGTGCGGTTGATATCAATATGAGGTCTGTCAAATATACCACAAATGCTGAAGGTTTTACCACAAACGTAGTAAATTTGACTGAAATTTCATGGTAGTTTTAAAGATAGGCATAGTCAGGTATAATGGTAGTTTCTACTACAAGATTTTTTCCTGTGTAGGTTTTGACAGATGGGATCGCTGCACATTTGAATCGGTCGTTATGGATTCTTGATCAATAGTGAAGATTGAGTTTCATGTCGGTTTGTCGGTGAGAGAATGCCCAGTAAGAAAGGTTAGTCTACCATTAGTTTAACGTTAGTCGAACACGTTAGACTGTTCGTCGAACATTTTGTCTAACTTTCGTCAAATGTTAGACGTCTGTTACCCGGTGTCTTCACTAGCATTTTCTGTCTTAACATTTGTGTCACTGTCAATGAATATGGCAAGTGTAGTCACATATGTTAGATGTTAAGACAGGTCTGTTTAAACATATTTCTGGATGTAAATTTTAGACTTTTAAAAACACTTTTTTTTTAAATAAACATGACGAAATCGAAAACAATGGTGCAAAAATTGTTAGTTGATTTAACTTGTTTTGAGAGACTCCATCATTGCTCTACACGCTGAAAATTTCGCGATCGGGTACTGCAATTGTTTCAATTTGATAAAAATGTCTTAATCAATCTGTTTGAGCTAAGCCCAGCATTGAAAAGAAGTCAGGATGTTTGCCATACACGCTAAGATGAGAATACGTAAAAATTGGGTATATATATTTAGGTTAGGTAAAATTAGGTATTTTTGACAATACCTAAAATATCGATAAAATTAAACGATAATCAACAGTAATTTTTACTGACATTTGGATGATGTTCATTTTTCAATATTGGACGGTATTATTAACCCAAAACTGAATAAAATTTTCGTCATTGAAGCAACGGGGTCGCCATGTTTTTCTTAGCGAAAACGTAATTATTTTTCTCATTAATCTTTCAATAATTAGTTCATTGTCCCAATATTTGAAGCAATAACTTTTTTTTTTGTTTTTATTCTAGCTCATCAATTCTAGCGGCATCTATCAGGAGCGAAATAATGAACGTAGTAAAATGTTGGGTCGATGCGGAAAAAATATTTCTGTAATGGAGGAATCCAGGTAAGGCAGAAGTGAGGTTAAGCGTCGTAGATGGTGCTCTTGAAAATGATTTTTCGAGCTGTTTAGGCAAAGTAATTGGTGATAAAGAGAGCTGAAAATTGGCGATAATGACGATACCGGCCAATTCCATACAGTTTGAAAAATAGCCAGAAAGTTATTACCAATTTCAGTTTTAGATACTACGATGTTTAAACTCACTTTAATCGTACTCGGATTCCTCCATACTTTATTGATACTTTGTTTTTCAATGCAAAAAATATTGCTGCAGACTGTTGAATACTAATCCGAATGGAGTTAAATTGCATGTCTTTTTTTGAAGCATTCTCGTTTATCTTCCTTCAAAACTATTACCCAATAATAGGTCATCTGTGTTTACGCATAATTTAGGTATGTGCACTTTTGAGCGATTATCGGTACTTTTTAACGATCCATTCTGTATTCTGATCTTAGCGTGTATGTTAAGATAGATTTGTCAAGACACAAAAATGCTAGGCGACACTGGGTTAGACACATCTGACCCATCTCACACACTATGTTAGACCACCGACAAACCAACATGTGACAATAGAAAATGTCTTAATATTTCTGTTCAAATCATATTACTGGCATCTATCTTCGTGTTCGCTGAGAACGTTTATTGAAGCCACGAACACGCTTGGGAACTTCATAAGAAGGATCATGTCTGAACAATTCTGGACAAATTAATTTTATCTAGATGATATGATTCTATAGGATTTGACAGATGGGATCGCTGCACATTTGAATCGGTCGTTATGGATTCTTGATCAAAAGTGAATATTTTGTTTCATGTCGGTTTGTCGGTGGCTAAACCATGTTATACACGCTAATTCTAAACAACCCAACCTTTAGTCCGATTGACTCAAATTCGTCGGAAGTATGGCTACTCAAAAGTTAGTAAAGATAGCTATGAGTAACACGTTGACAATAAGTAAACATCGATCGGATTTAAGTTGATGTTGACTGTTTGTCATCTTACCACTACACACTTAGATTTTTTTACAGAAATCTGTAAAAGTTTACCGAATTCTCAACAGCTGAACGTTCGGTAATCCGATTTTACGGATTTCGGTGAAATTTTACAGTTATCTGTAAAAAATTTACCGGATTTCGGTAAAATTTTACCGAAATCCGTAAAATTGGATTACCGAACGTTCAGCTGTTGAGAATTCGGTAAACTTTTACAGATTTCTGTAAAAAAATGTAAGTGTGTACGAACTATTTTTACCCACTTTTGAGTAGCCATACTTCCGACGAATTTGAGTCAATCGTACTCAATTTTGGGCTGTTTAGAAATAGCGTGTAGATCTTATGAGAACATCAGGATAGACTCAACCTGTGAGAATAGTGCTCGAGCATCTAGCAACGTGCGTTGAAAATAATGACAAATATTTGAGAACCTGTTCGGGTTAGAATCTAACTATTATCTGATGTGGTTAAACAATGTCTGATTTCCATGTTTGTAAGTTTACATAAGAACTATGTGATCAATAATATATCCGGTTCATCACAGGGTTTGTCATCCAAAATAATGATTTAATTTATGTTTAAAAACTACTAGGCCAGTCAAAAAGTTTTGAAAGCGGAAATAAAAATACTTTTTTTTTTCGGGGAAATCACTTTTATTGCTCAGTCTAGTCTCCCATAAGATCAATTCACTTGGTCCAACGGTCTTCCAACTTTGTTGTTCCATCACGGAATTTCTGGAAGGCCTGCAAAATACTTCTCTACGACGGCTATAACCTCTTCGTTTGATGAAAAATGCTTTCCACTGATTTCACTGATTTTCGCGGTGGTTTTTTGAGCAGTGTGAGCAGGTGCATTGTCTTGATGAAAAATGATTTTTTTCTTCTCCACCCGGGTCTTTTTTCACAATATTTTCATCCAACTGGTCCAAAAGGTCATAATAATAATCAGAGTTGATTGTCTTATCAAGTTTGGAGTCTATCAATAAAATTCCTTTTGCATCCCAAAAAACTGATGCTAACACCTTCTTGGCCGATTTCTGGACACGAACTCGCTTCAGAGCCGAAGTGCCTGGTTCACACCACTCCTTAGCCTCTTGTTTGATTTAAGATCGCGGTGGTAGACCCAAGCCTCATCCATGGTAATGAATCGACGCAGAAAATCGTTTCTATCCTTTCGAAATTGCTCCAAATGTTGCTCAGAAAGTCGCATTCGAACGTGTTTTTGTAACATTGTTAGCAAATGCGGCAGCCATTGTGCACACAGTTTTTTTTAAACCCAAAACTTCAGCCAAGATATGCCATGTTGTTCCATGTGAGATGCCTATGGTGTCAGCTATCACATCCACAGTCGATAGATGATCTTCCAAAACCATATCCTGTATTTTCGCTATGATTGCTGGTGTTGATGCACTTTTTGGACGTGCTCAGCGCTTGTACGGCCACGCCTAAACTCCAAAACCCATCGGTAAACGGTTGGTAATGAAGGAGAAGACTCCTTTAATACTTTCACCATCTTTGCATGGATAGCCGATAAACCTTCCAAAACAAAGAATTTAATCAATGCACGATATTCAGATTTTTCCATTCTTAAAAAATACACTGACACGTCAACTTCAAATGGCTTGTAAACAAAGAATGAATTGACAGATCGAAATGAAATTTTGAGTACGTTCTTATGAAAGATGAAATATTAAAATGAAGTAGAAATTTTGGTATTTCTTCTTCTCCATAGATGTCATTTTCAAAACTTTTTGACTAACCTAGTATATTCAAATTATAATAAATAAGGTTATTATTTTAAATTATAAACATTTTCAAACTTCACTCAATATATTTAAAAAAAAAGCTTTACCTAAGGGCACCTCCAATCCTGATGGAACATTCAAAAACTATAATCCACAATGTTTAAATTTGAATCACAGATTATAAGGTTTTACTGTTGTTTTCATTCTGAAACTAATTGGAGAAATAAAAAAGTTTGAATGGTAATGGTTCTTAACAACCCATTGTTTTTAGCATCTAGGCCTGAGAAACCATATTACACAAACTTAAAACTTTATCATACAGTCGTTTGTGTAAAGTTGCATAACCATTATAGGTTACATTAAGAGGTGGAAGATAAACCATTTTTGATAAATTTAAGTTATGGTTAGTGTTCATGGCTGTTTCTTTTCCTTCCAAAGATTTGGAAGACTTCCAAATTTGAATTTTTGTGATTTGAATAAACGGTACCAATATTTCAGTAGGTAGATTCATTCATCGATTTTTTGTTTAACTATTTGTTAAAGAGAATTTTCAAAAGTTGAACAAATTATTCATCATTAAACTTGGGTTCTTTTCGCAGGGTTATTAATGTTTTATTTTGAAGATCTTTATTCTCATCATCTACGAGAAGTTTTGATACTTTTTACACTACACTTTGATCCTAGCCTTTATGCCGAGAAGCGATAGTGATACTCTTTACAGCAAACGGGTATTTTACGTTTGGAATTTCAACCAGATTCTTGTGAACGTTATCGGTCGAGTTGAATACGAACGATGTTGGCAGATACACGCTGTATCTCAACACCCCAAACTTGAGTACGATAGACTCAAATCGATGTAGCCATACTTTTGACTGATTTGAGTCAAACGTTCTCAATTTTGGGTTGTTTGGAAAAAAGCGTGTGTTCAAATAGCAGCTCTCAACTATTACCGTTATCGCTTTTGAAACAGTTCCAACCTGTCATACCCGAACTTATTTTCAGTTCAAACACACCGACGTTCAACACGCTGACTCAGTCATAATTCCTGATCCTGAATGGAACTGAATCAAAAACGAAAACTGCTGCTCACTTTTGTGTAACCACAGTTTGAAAAGATTCGAGATCAACACAAATTTGGGTTGCTTAGAAATAGCGTGTAGACCATGAGTAAAAATAAATATGCATTGGAAATGAGCCATCTCAGATACATAACTCAACCTAGCGGATAGTAGCTAAAGCTTTTGCACGCAATGAAGTATGATGATGGAACTAACTCAAAATTGTGTTTAATTTGACATCTGTACAATGAAAAAAAATCTTGCTATGAGCATTTCTCTGCCAAATGAGCAAATGACTGAACTCGACCCTCTCCGATTTGGATGAAACTTTGCACATGTCTTCGGAATTGGTGACGATGGATTTTCCGCCGGTTAAGGGAATTTTTTGACTCAAGACAAATTTTTCAAAAGGGCGTATGTGTTTTGTCATGCGTATTTTTCAAAAAATCATTTCTCGAAAACCATTGGTTGTAATAAAATTACGTCTGAGAAGAAGTTGTAGTTAATTAATTTGACTTTATGAAAAAAATTAGTACACTGTAAACAAAATTTTTTTTCTTCCAAAAAATCAAAAATTAAACTTAAAAATCAATTAGCAAATCTGTCCAACGTACGATTTTTATAATTTTTTTTTTCAAAAGGCTTTGAGTCATAAACAGAAGAATAGAAGTTGTTCTACGATGGAGCAACTTAAGATAAAAAAGTTCTTAGAAGTAAGAAAAATTAAATTTTTTTCTAATTTGTTGTTTTTGCATAAATAACCATATTTTAATAATATAATACGATTTTTCTAGTAATTTTAAACAAAAATGCTCTTGGTGAGCAACATTCTAAATGTATCCGTTTTCGAGATAATTTGAAATTAATGTCGAAAAAATGGCTTTTTCCATGAAAATATCCCTTTTTCAAATGTTAGTAGTGATTGTCCATCTGCAAAAGTCTTCTTTTCAAATTGTACATAAAATTTTCAACAACTATCCTTTTGACACCAAGAAGATTGAACATCTTCTTAATTAACGAAATTAACAAATCTTAATTACCAAATAAAAATTTTATTTTTAATTTTTTCTACTATTAAAAAAAAATTTACATTTTACAAACACTATTCCTAACATTCCTAAAATATTATAAAACTCAGTATTTCGTCAGTGAAAATATTTTCGCAGCGATTTTGTTATCTGCAACTGGAATGAAGGAGTGATCCCAAGTAACAATTTCAGTTCTATTCCAGCCGTATAGCACTCCTCCCGGCTTTGTTGATGACACTACATTCAAAACTGTTTTGTCCACCAACACCTCCTCTATGCATCTTTAAAGCCGAAATGTGTACAAAGTGGCCCACTCTATAGACGGTTGTGAAAACAAATTAATAAAACCTTTCTAAGACCATAAAGATTTTGAAAATGTTCTAGTGAAAGATGTTATGACCACTTGAGAACCATCATAAAACCTATTGGCCGTCATCAAAACCAGAATAGGGCTGAATGGCCACAGCTGTCAAACTTCACGACGATATTGTGGTTGGATTTTGTTGTTTTGCTTTGTTGCTCTTCTGATTCATTCAACAGCAAATAATGGCTCAGAAAAAAGTTCTTCTGTTGCGGGAAATTATGATTGATAGCAAAATATATAAAACAAATTGAGTTTTTTATAGCGTATCATGCTCCAAATCATATGTGCATTTAATTGTATGGTGAATGTTGGCACGATAACAGCTGAAAATTAATGCGCCTTGGAAATTATGCGATATTAAAAATTATTTACAACAACAAAAACAAAATTAAAAGAAATATATTCCGTAAATTAATCATGAAACTCCTGAAAATTGATAGAATTCAATAAGGTTATCTAAACGAATACCGAAGTTTGCCTCAGATCTACAGTTCAATTGTATTACATTTAAAATTTGGTGTATTTATTTTTTCACATTTCAATTATTTCATATATTTCAACATGGCGATTGCAAGAAATCACAGTTTTGCCAAAAAGCCAATTTATCTTAGCAATGGCTGTTATAAAACTATCTGGCCGCTTGGTAGCTTTCCTCAATGCCAGTTAGCCGTTTAATGCATTTACTGGAGGCAAAATGGTTTTAAAATGCTTTTTCAACTGACCATAATAAGATAATATGAATGAGTCCTAAAACGGCATTTTAAAACAGCATTTTATGAGTTAATAAAGTCAAAATAAAACCATTGATAGGAGTAAAAGGAATTTTAGAAGTCAAGGTTTTAAGATCGTTCTAAAGAAGCTGTGTAGGTTCTTATAAACCTGACTAAAATTTGAGACCTATTGGCATCTCTTGCTGCCATAATAAAGCCGAATTGATTTCTAGTGGCTTTCATAAAACTTTAATAAAACTTAATAAAGCTGGATGGTTTTGGCAATGTTACTTGGGATATTTCTGTGTACCAGGAATCATTTTTGTTTGCTGATAACTACCACCCCATTCTGCAGCTCCCTCTTCATATTCTTCTTGTGAAACATAGCAAAATGATATTTTTGTGAAATTTTCTTGATTTCTCTTAATAGCCAAATCATACAAAGTTTTCGCACTTGTTATTGGATGTTCATGTTGTTTGTCCAAGCTTGCTCTTGTTGCCATTCGTTTTAATGTGCCGCCAAGTGCATCACATGGTCCCTTATCATGTGAAGTTGCGAAAAAATGCCACTCAGAATCAATGTTGTATTTCTCTTTAAACTTGCAGAGGCTTGCAATTTTTTTTCTATTTTTGTATTGGGAAGCAGCCCCATCAGACATAAAAATGGTCTTTTTTATATTCATTAGTTGATTTAAATACGTTAGTAATTTAGAAATAAATACTTGTACCGCAATTGTATCATGTCTTAGAACTTCTGATATTACAACAAAACTTAGATTTTTAAGCATTCCTGACTCCATATAATAAATAACAAACGGATGAATAGTAGCCTGATCATTGTTCCAATGATAACTTTGAACAGCATCCTGAAGTACAAATGAATAATTCTCTGCAAAATCGCAAATAATAACTACTTCTCCTTCTTTTAATGAAGACTTTGTATCTTTTAAAAATTTAGATTGCTTTGTTTTTATATAATCATGAGTTAATAGTTTTTCTAATTTCTCGCTAAAATATTCAACAAATTCATCGACAGGTTTTAATAGCGTTTCTAAATTACATCTATCAGTTGTAATCCATTGTTCGAACGATATCTCAGACAAGTTATGTTTCTCAAGTTCTCAAGTTGGTATATAAAACAACCTTTTTCCGGTTCTCCAGGAAAATTCACATAGGACTAGCCCTATTTTGTTGATCTTGAGCGACTCCGAGCAAAGATATCTATAAATTATTCAAGAATATAAAGGGAAGTGGGGTAAAATAAGCTCTATAACTCCACAACCATATTCGTGCGGTGATTGAAATCAGTTTCATTCGATTCCCCAGACAATTTCCAAGCGGAAATGGCCTTGTATACAAGCCGCGCTTAAAAGCGCCAAAAGTTACAGATTTTTTCCTTAGTTTTCATCAGTTCTTGCCCACTGTGTGTTGATTTTCTCAAAGGACCCCCCTTCGATCCTTCAAATTTTTTTAAAGCACGGCTCTGCGAACAAAGATTTAGCTGATTTTACCCCACTTCATCTTATATTCTTGAATAATTTTTAGTTATCTTTGCTCAAGAACAAAATAATGATTGAACTATCATATCATGGGATATTTTCTAGAAAATCGAATTTAATTGATTCGCGAAGACTTTGATTAACACAAAAAGTTTCCTTCTCTTCAATATAGCTTTTACACGGTGTTCAATAAGTTCGAATACAAGTTTTCATCATTGCGTAGGTATGCGCCATGTACATATTCTGCATTGGTATTGGTGTCAGCTTTAGCTTCATTCATACGCTACCGAATGTGCGCGGTGTTGACATTCTGTTAGTTGTTGTTTGTTTGTTACGCGCGATGAAAGAGTATCGGGACTTCGTAATTAAGCGTTTTTTGAACGGTGAGCGACCCGGCGATATATTCCGGCTGCTGAAATCGCATGGGGTCAAGCGGAACTTTGTCTACACGACCATCAGGCGATACCGGGAGACGTCCTCGACCAATGACCGTGCGAGATCCGGTCGGCCGCGTTCAGCGAGGACGCCACGGGTCATCAAGATCGTGAGGGAGCGAATTCGGCGCAAAAAGAACCGCTCAATCCGGAAAACGGCTGCAGATCTCAACGTTTCCATTGGAACCGCTCACACCATACTCACCAAGGACCTTGGTTTCAGGCCTTACAAAAAACGTAAGGTCCATGGCGTTTCGGAGGCTACCAGCAAAAAGCGGTTGGATCGAGCTAAGAGGATCCTCTCTCGGCACGCTGGTCAGGAGTTTGTTTTTTCGGACGAGAAACTGTTCGTGCTGCAGCAGCCGCACAATGTGCAAAATGACCGGGTGTGGGCGCCATCGAGGGACAGCATTCCTGAATCCAATATAAACATCCCTCGGTTCCAAAGTGCCGCGTCGGTGATGGTTTGGGGGGCAGTATGCAAACGTGGTAAGCTACCCTTGGTGTTTATTGAAAAAAACGTCAAAATCAACGCGGCGTACTACAAAACTGAGGTTTTGGAAAAGGTTGTTGCCCCCAGTCTCCGAAGCCTCTACGGCGATGAGCACTACGTGTTCCAGCAGGACGGTGCACCAGCCCATACGGCAAATGTGGTTCAAGCCTGGTGTCGGGACAATTTAACCGACTTTCTGGACAAAACTTTGTGGCCTCCCAGCTCCCCGGACTTGAATCCTCTCGACTTTTTTGTTTGGTCCTATATGATGGCGAAGCTGAACGAATACAAGGTCAGCACTTTGGATCATTTCAAGACGGTAATTCTCAAAATCTGGGACGAAATGCCCATGCAGTCCGTGCGTGCCTCCTGCGACGCGTTCGAGAAACGTTTGAAGCTCGTTAAGGAGTACAAAGGGGGGGGTCATTCCAAGAGAAATGTTGTAAACGTTCCTTGTAAACATAGCTTTCAATAACATAAATCCAAAAAATAAAAAAACATGTTTTCATTTTTTTAACAAATTTTGAAAGTGTATCCGAACTTATTGAACACCGTGTATATTTATTTTCAATATTTCATCGTCATTCTCATAACCACCTCAGTTTACATCGTCACTATATATACGGGTTAAACTGGGGTGAAATCAGCCATATCTTTGTTCACAGAGCCGTGCGGTAGATGAAATAACTTCTATTCAATTTTTCAGTAAATTTTACATAGGACTAGCTTTACTTGGTTGATCTTGAGCCACTCCCAGCAAAGATATCTATAAATTAATCAAGGGGAAGTGGGGTAAAATCAGCCAGATCTTTGTTCACAGAGCCGTGCGGTAAATGAAATAACTTCTATTCAATTGTTCAGTTAATTTTACATAGGACTAGCCTTACTTGGTTGATCTTGAGCCTCCCCGTGCAAAGATGGCTATAAAATATTCAAGAATATAATAGAAGGAAGTGGGGTAATTTCCAAGTGGAAATGGCCTTGTATACAAGCCGCGCTTAAAAGCGACAAAAGTTTCAGATTTTTTCCTAAGTTTTCATCAGTTCTTGCCCACTGTGCAACGTTTTTTAAGTATGAATTTACGATTTTTTAATTTCAGTGCATTTTTTTCTTGAGGAACACTTTATTACCTACAACTTTTTCTAAGACGACATTTTGATCAGATGAGTCGTAAGTGAAAATTTTGTTTTTGAAAAATTAAATCCACATTTTAGATACGCCCTTCTAGAAAATTAGTCCAGGATAATTTTGAATTTTTTTTATGGAAATCGTAATTTTGGGTAGAAACCAACACAGATAAAAAGAAACATTTATTTTCTGCGTAATCTAATGCACATGAAAGGAATGCTAGATTTGGCATAAATGAATGGGATATTTAATGTAAATTAAAGTCAGATAACGACCTGAATGTAGTCTGTTGTATGGAAGAGTGCCAACATTATTGTATGGCGTATGAAAGATTGCTCAAAAAATTCGTTGATTTTGCTTCCTTTGGCTCACAATTAAACGAAGGGAAATTTTACACACCTGTTAAAATTCATAATTTTTTTCTGTGAACACATGGACAAAATTCGGAGAGAGTAGGGTCCAACCGGTTTGCTGTTCTGGCTGTAAATGCTCAAGAGTGTCTCCAAAAGCGGCTTCTCCCTCTCCTGAAGGCTTATGACGGTCCGACGAGTTTCTGGCTGGATTTGGAATTATGCCACTACACGAAGGACGTGTTAGAGTGGTATAAGGCGAATGATGTCGATATCGTGCCGAAAGATCTGAGCCCCCCAAACACTCCGGAACTGCGCCCAATAGAAAAATACCGGGCCATGATGACCCAAGTAACATTGAAGGTTTTATCGTAGTCTTATAGCATTCTACAAATTTGAATCGTGATCTACAGAACCTTGATAAATTGTTACTTGGGGAAGGAGCATCTTTTAAAACGACCTAAAGTGGTGAAGAATGTAAGGCTTGCTTCATTTAAAATTGGAACAAACTTTTGCTCATATTGTGGCGCTCCTGGTGGACGGATTTGGAAGTTCTTGGCGCCCACGTGTCGGGAATTTTGACATTCCGACATTTGACATTTTTCACGCATGTATTTTTGACATTCCGCAAATCGACTGTACTTTGTAAACAATCAACATGGAAGCCGAAAGAAGGGAAAAAATTGTGCACAGTTATTTAGAAAATCCATTGTGGTCTGCATCTAGGCTAGCTAAACAGCTGAAATTGACCAGAAATACCGTATGGCGCGTTATAAAACGGTATAAGGAAACATTGACGACGATACGGAAGCCTCAAGCCAATCGTTGGAGTGGAACTGTCGACCGGAAACTGCGTGGTAAGATTTTGAAGACGATTAAGAGGAATCCCAATCTGTCGGACCGTGATTTGGCCAGAAAATTCGGTGCTGCCCATAGTACCATGAGGAGAACTCGACTCCGGGAAGGAATCAAGTCGTATCGAGCTAGCAAACAGCCAAATCGGACCATAAAACAGAATAGTGTGGCCAAAATCCGTGCTCGGAAGCTATACGACCAGGTGCTGACCAAGTTCGACGGGTGTCTTCTGATGGACGATGAAACCTATGTCAAGGCTGACTTCGGGCAAATCCCAGGTCAAAAATTTTACTTGGCAACGGCTCGGGGGGATGTTCCAGCCAAATTTAAATTTGTTTTTGCCGACAAATTTGCACGAAAGTTCATGATTTGGCAGGGCATTTGCAGCTGTGGCAAAAAAAACGAAAGTTTTCGTTACAAATAAGACAATGACGTCGGAACTATACCAAAAAGAGTGTCTCCAAAAACGAATTTTGCCGTTCATTCGATCCCACGACCATCCCGTAATGTTTTGGCCAGATTTGGCAAGCTGTCATTACAGCAAAGTCGTTCAAGAATGGTATGCAGAGAAAGGGGTCCTGGTTGTTCCGAAAAACCTTAACCCACCCAACTGCCCCCAGTTCCGCCCTATTGAGAAATACTGGGCAATCATGAAGAGGAGACTCAAGGCAAAGGGAAAGGTTGTCAAAGACATCAATCAGATGAAGACCTGGTGGAGTAAGATAGCTAAAACGATGGACGAAGAAGGTGTGCGCCGCCTAATGAGCCGTGTTATAGGAAAAATTCGAGAATTCCTTCGAAACCGTGACGAATAATTTTATCCGTATTTTTTCTTAAAAGTATGTATAAAAAAAGATCTTGAATTCAATAATAAATAACTGAAATACAGGCAATTGTTTTTGTTCCAATTCTATCTGAAACAAGCTTTAGAAGACATGAAGAAAGCATGGGTTAATATGCTAAAAACTGTTGATTCTGAGGTCGTGCAGAACATTCTGGCTAGGGTTAAGGCCACGGATGGTGCATTTGAATGAAAAGGCGAAATAAATTAAATGAATGATCCCAAAACTAACTTTAATTGTTTCTTTTCACTCCCTGGAAATTTGGTAACAATCGGATAAAAACTCGAGTATTGAGAATGAATTTTGTGTGTTTGCAGATTTTAAACGGTACACCCCTTATTCATACCGGTACCTTTTATTTTATTTGAGATATTAATTTATTTCACCTAGTTTTGCTATCTGAACCATACCGCAATGCTTTGCTTTAATGCTTTGTGACTTGTAGAATGTTATACGTCAAATAAAAAATCGGGGAAACTATGAAAAAAAAAATATATATGACTAGTCAAGTTGCGAACAATGAAACGAAACATGCTTGATCTCTACCTCTTTTTCTCCATCCCTTCCATATGAGCAATATTCGTTTGGCTTAACTTTCCGACAGTTCGTTTGGCTGCAAAAGACTTGCATTGGTTAGTCTACGTGTAGTTTCTGTAGAACGAAAACTAGTTTTCTGTTTTGAATTTTATTCATTTTTGTTCTGGTCTTATATTTGTGTTTTCTTTTGAGAACTCCAACATTTGAATTTATTTGGTTCTGAAATTTCTTCCATTGCCAAAATAAAACCTCAATTTATTTTTCAATTTTACCATCATCCATTCAAACACCGCGCAACATTTTCCCCAGCAGGTATGCAACACTCGCTGCTACACGGACATCACTTTCAGTTTCAACGGCAAGCGTGCACCGAATCACATGGCCCTCTTCCGCAATACGAGAAAAAAGCATCGCGCACACTGGCTAAAGGCCCATCCACTTGCAGTCTCGGATCATGCCGTCGTCGTTGCCTTCGACGGTGAGTGCTTCTCGGCGTGAAATGCCGCGCACACGACGAGGTGGGGGAGTTGCATTTCATTATTACTTCATCGCAGCTTTTCCTCCAACCCCAGCGCAGCAAACCCGCAGATAGGTTCCGATCGCGTCACGGCTCAGACACACTTCGGGGCCGCGTTAGTAGAGAGTAGGCATAGTAAGGTAATTCCTAACAGTCGCTTGCCCGAGCAGTCCTTGCGTGGACAGAGACAGACAGACGGTTTGGGTTTAAGATCGATGTATTTTCTCCGAATCCATCTCTCCTACCAACTCGCCGCCATCGTTTGGAGGAAGGTGGAGGGTTTGACTTTGAGGTCCGTTTTGGGTCGATCGGTCGCGCAGTTTCGCATTGGCGCTTAACCACGACGGTCGGGTTCGTCGCTTGAAGAGGCGCGCAGGTTTAAATTTGAGCTAACATTCAGTTTAATTCAATATTCGTAATTTTTACCCGGGGTAAAAGAGAGTGAACGTTTGCAGCTCGGTCGTCATCGGGTTTAAGTAGGTAGTGAAGTAATTTGTCAACTGTAAGAAAAGAGTTCACTCGTGCGCGTGGAGGAAATTATACAAGTGCCCCGTCCTCGATCGTCGGTTGTGTAATATGGTTTTTGAAAACCAAGTGACGAAAGGAAATAAACGTCTTTCGATTGGCCTTTTTGGCCGCTAAAGATACAGCAGAGATCAAAGAAGTGAAAAAAAGCTGTGCATGTAACTAGTTTTTGAGGGCATTCGGCAAAAAATAAAAAAAGAGCACCGAAGACAGCACCGAAGGGAAGCAGTTGAAGAAGTTTGAAAGATTGCAACTTTGGATTGTACGAAGCACCATCTAGCAGTGACCGATCGTTCGTTGGTTTGGAGATTTGGGTATCAAAATTACGTAAAGAACATCCACCGAGCAGATTGAACGCTGTGTAGAGGGCAAAAGGAGGACACGCGCAAGAAAACCCCAAGAGAAAAATGAGACCAAACTGGATTAACGTTTCAATAACTGGTGAGTATAAAAATAACCATGTGCAACAATTACACATCTCGCCACGCACGCGTTCGAATGCAGCCAATATCACTTTCGCGGGTTGGAGTTGAAGTTTGCGCAAGTCCTTCGCCCGAATCCCGTCGAGATATTGTTTGCGATTATTTATGTTTATTTAATCCACCCACCTTCTCGCATCAGCTGCTCGAGTCGCTGCCAGTCCCCGCCGGAGAGAGGTTCGAAAAGGCGACGATTGCGGCGGCAACGACAGAGTGATTGTGATCTTTGCTTTTGTGTTTACCTTATTTTCGTCGGGCGGAAAGTACCGACTTTCGCATCAGGATGAGGATTTTGCAAAACAGAAAGTTTCGACAGAGCTGTAAATTGTTGATTATTTGTGAATTATTGACATTTGAAAATGTGATTAGTCAGGCTGGCTGGCACGGATTTGAAAGGGTTTGGTTATAATTTGTCTTTGAACATAGTAGGTGCGTCAAAACCAGGGGTATGTTCATACGACCAGTGACGGTTGTCAACATCTTTCGATCGAAGCAAACAGAAAAATCTAAATTTTTCTCGGGATCATAACAAACAATCATCATGGGTACTCCACTTTTCGATTTGCAGGCAAACTGAAAAGACGGAAGCCTGCTATAATCTCAATTTTCGATTGCTCATAAATAGGAACCGCCATAAACTTCATCGAGTTTAGGCCCGATCTGAGTAGGCTTGCTGGATGGATTCAAGTGGATTCCAATTGGACAAATCAAAGGTATTTGAGACAACTGGGCGTTTGGTTATTTCCTTGTTCAGCCTGGATAGTAAAATCAGTTGATGATTTTGAATGGACTCCGTCAAAATAAATGGAGTAGATAGTAATAAGCAGGACAAACTTTAGCATTAGATGGGGCTTAGATACGGAAGATTGAAACGAATGCGTCAATCACAACTGACAACTAATGGTGTTGAAAATTGCAATCACTTCACTGATAAAATAATTTCTCATCTCCATGGAAACGAGTAGAACATAATACTAACAATGAAAATAATCACAATAATCATCCTAAGGACAACTGCTGTATTCTATGGAGACAATAATGAGTACTAAACAGTGGATTTTTCTTTTTACTCATCCAATGTTCGATCCCGCTTTTGAATACATCCTGAATCAAGGAAAGATCGTCAAGGAAAGCCTAGGAAAAGGCTTGAAGTTCACTGATCAAATAAACTGTTAAATTTCCTATTTTTGGCAAATATACTAAAGGGTGATACGGTCAAAATTTGGTCAAGGGAAAACGCGTGTAAATCGGTGAAATCGTTTATTTAAAAAATCAAATTAAATTTCTTTTTCAAGTTCAATTAGTATAAAATTCAGGAAAAATATTCAGTTAGGCTTCCGCTTTTCCAAATCCGAATTGCCGGGCCTTACGCTTGACCCCTGCCATCAGATTTTGTACAGCCACCTTGTCCACCTTCTTCGCCGCAGAAAGCCAGTTTGCCTTAAACTGCTGCTCGTCCTTAGCAGTTTTTTTGGTCTTCTTTAGGTTCCGCTTGACAATAGCCCAGTATTTCTCAATTGGGCGGAGCTCTGGCGTGTTGGGAGGGTTCTTGTCCTTGGGAACCACCTGCACGTTGTTGGCGGCGTACCACTCCATGGCCTTTTTACCGTAATGGCAAGATGCCAAATCCGGCCAAAACAGTACGGAACAACCGTGTTTCTTCAGGAAAGGCAGCAGACGTTTATTCAAACACTCTTTCACGTAAATTTCTTGGTTGACAGTCCCGGAAGCTATGAAAATGCTGCTTTTCAAGCCACAGGTACAGATGGCTTGCCAAACCAGATATTTCTTTGCGAACTTTGACAGTTTCGTGTGCTTGAAAATATCTGCTACCTTTCCCCTTCCTTTTGCCGTATAAAACTCCTGTCCCGGAAGCTGCTTGTAGTCGGCTTTGACGTAGGTTTCGTCGTCCATTACCACGCAGTCAAACTTCGTCAGCATCGTCGTGTACAGCCTCCGGGATCGCGCTTTGGCCGTCGTATTTTGTTTATCATCGCGATTTGGAGTCACTACCTTCTTGTAAGTCGATAGTCCGGCTCGTTTTTTGGCTCGATGCACGGTTGTAGACGATACACCCAGCTTATTTGCGGCATCTCGGAGAGATAGGTTAGGGTTTCACTTGAAACTACCGGCAACTCTCTTTGTCGTCTCAGCGGCTTCCGGTTTTCGATTTCCCCCCGATACAGACTTCCTGGCTGTCGACAAACGTTCCCCAAACACTTTAATTACATTTGTAACGGTTGATTTGGCAACTTTTAGCGATTTTGCCAACTTTGCGTGCGAGTAGCTAGGATTTTCGCGATGCGCGAGCAAAATTTTGATACGCTGCTCTTCTTGCTTGGACGGCATTTTGACAACTGAAGAGTGAATTCCAAAATCAAAATAGGAGCAACATTCTACACACACACACCTTCAAAATGAGGGGTGTTCAGGTTTTTTAAATGCAAAATTGAAAGAAATACGTCAAGTTGATATTGACCAAATTTTGACCGTATCGCCCTTTACAATACTGTGCATGGTCGAATGTTATGATAACTAATCATACGATATTTTCTGTTAATGATTTGGCTTAGTAGAGACGCTTTGGATATTTTGGCATTTACGTTTAATCAACTGTTGACATTCGTAGGTATCTGAATTGCCTGAATCTATGGTTCGTTGCGAGATCAAACTGAGCTAGGTATTGGGTGTTTTTATGTAACTAGAACATCTAAGGTGAACTTAATTAGATGGAAATTCAGGAAAAAACATTTGATGAAATACGGTCAATCTTTTAAGTTCTAAAATTCTGGAGTATGCTGAAACCTCCATTTTTTTCTGATCCCCAAAACCTTGTAGCAAAAACTTTTAACAATCTGAAACAGTTTTTTGGAAACGCGCAGAAGCTCAAAATTCCATTAAGATCCAATCCAAATCTCATAAAAATCTTATTTAAATCTAATCTAAATCCAAATCCAAAATAAAGCCAATCCCAATTCAAATCTCAGTCATTTAAAAACCAATCCAATTCTTATCCAAATATAAAGCAAATCTCATACAAAAAAATATTTCAAATCCATTTTATTTTTAGTCAAACGATAAACCCAATCCAAATGAAAATCTAATTCAATCTCAATCCAATCCAACATATGTGCATTTCAAATCTAATGCAAATTCAAGCCAAATTAAATCCAAATGCAATTTTAAACTAATATAAATAAGATCGGCAGTATCATAGCAAGCATCGCAGTGGAACTAAGAATCGCAAGTTGTATTTGAAGGTTTTGAGAATGATTAGAGCAAATACAGGCCTGTCGGATATATCATATCTTGAGTACTTTTTCAAACAGACGTATCTACATCAGACGTAAATCAAATGAAAATCTAATCCAATCTCAATCCAATCCAACATAAATGCATTCTAAATCTAATATAAATTCAAGCCAAATTAAATCCAAGTGGAATTTTAAACTAATATAAATCCAATTTCAACCGAATCCCATCCAATCTCAATTCAAAACCAAAATAATCAATCTTAATCTCATCCAAAACCAATCCACATCCAATTTAAATATAATCCAATCCAGTTCAAAATCCAATCCAGATACAATCTACACACATTCCAAAAACAATTCAAGAAGAGAATGAGAATCTCAACCAAATGCAATTTAAATCCAATCCAAATGCCTGTTTAATTAAAGGGTGTTCCGATCAAAATTTGGTCAAATAGTAATGTGTGTGAGTCGATCAAAGTTTTTATTAATAAGTCAAATTCTTTTTTTTTCAAGTTCAGTTAATACAGAATACAGGAAAAATATTCTTTTGTTTTCCAATAATTATCTTTTGTTTAACACCTGCCATAAGATTTTGTACAGTCTCCTTGTCCACTTTATTCGCCGCAGAACGCCAGTTTGCCTTGAAACTTTTTCTCGCTCACAACAGCTTTTTGGGTGTTCTTAAGGTTCCGCTTGACGATGGCCCGATATTGTTCGATTGGGTGGCGTGTTGGGAGGGTTCTTGTCCTTGGGCACAGCTTGAACGTTGTTGGCAGCATACTACTCCATGGCTTTTTTTTTCGTAATAGCAAGATGCCAAATCCGGCCAAAATAGAACGGAACAATTGTGTCGCTTCAGGAGTAGACGTTTTAGTAGGCACTCGCTCAGATAAATTTCCTGGTTGACGGTTCCGGTCGCAAGGTAAACGTTGCTCTTCAAGCCACTGGTATAGATGGCCTGCCAAACCAGATATTTCTTCGCGAACTTTGACAGTTTAATGTGCTTGAAAATATCTGCCACCTTTCTCTCCGTCCTGTTGCCGTATAAAATGTCTGTCCAGGAAGCTGTTTAAAGTCTGCCTTGACGTAAGTTTCATCGTCTTGAACCACGCAATCAAACTTCTTCAGCATCGTCGTGTGGAACTTTCGCGATCGTGCTTTGGCCGACGTGTTTTGTTTATCCTCGCGATTTGGAGTCACCACTTTCTTGTAAATCGACAGTCCAGCTCCGTTTTTCTATCCACGGTTGAAGGCGACACTCCCAGCTTCTTTGCGACATCTCGGACGGAGAGGTTGGGGTTCCGCTCGAAACAGCGAGCAACCCTTTTTGTCGTCGCTGGGGCCTCCGGCTTTCGATTTCCCCCCGATCCAGCTTTCCTGGCTGTCGAGAAACGTTCAGCGAACACTTTTAATACGTTGGCAACAGTTGATTTAGCCACATTCAACAATTTCGCCAACTTGGCGTGAGAGTAGTTTAGATTTTCGCCATGCACGTGCAAAATTTTGATGCGTTGCTTCTCTTCCTTCGACGACATTTTGATAACTGAAGTGCTAATCTCAAAATCAAAATAGAGGCATGATGCTACACGCACACATCTTCAAATGTGCAAAAAATTTTAATGCACGATGAAAGGAAATGCGTCAAGTTTAAGTCGACCAAATTTTGATCGAAACACCCTTTAGACCGACATTACATCCATATCCGTAGAATGATTTCGTCCTCAAGAAGTAAGTTTTTTAGCTTTTCGTGGTTCAAAACAATGAACGTCTTAGGGAACCTCCATTAATTATGTCACGCAAAAAGTGACCTTTTATAACCCCCCCTCCCCCTTGTCACGTTTTTTCATGGACCTTCAAATTTTTTGGTATGGATTGTCACGTATTCCCAAACCCCCCTCCCCCCTTACTGCGTGACATAATTAATGGACCTTCCCTTATTGAGCTTATTTAAGTAAACGTATAACTGGTTGAATATTGTTTCCAGATCAACTACTTTATGAGTAACAATAAAAAAGGTCATCAACCGTTGCATATTAGGCTGAGTCAAGGGACATGGACCGTATATGTAGATTTTCAATAATTTATTGATAACGTGCATATATTTTGGTTCACAAATGTTACATTCTAAGCATCAATTTCATAAGCTAAAGTATAAATATGATATTGAACCTTTTATGGAACATTTGTTATATGCTTATGGGTAATCCGTACAATTTTATCGATCATTCCCTACACTGAGCGAACAAATCGAGAGGAATTCATAGGAATATCGTATGGAAATTTGCCAGAAGATATTATTGCAAATTTCATACGATTATCTAATGCAAAGAACTTCATAGGACGGTCGTATGCAAAATTTCCTCACAGAAAAAAAAGTTGCAATCGGGATTCAAACCATGAACCTCGGGATCCAGAGACGACCCACAATCCCACGAGACTATACACGCTTGATAAGTGATGTCAATCGAAAGTTTACAGCCAAAAGTAGAAAAGATGGCATAAAATGCAATTGCAGTTTTTGCAATCATATCTTGAGAAATCCACATGGTTCAGCGAAGGCAATTTTGCCCATCTTGATCCACAAAGCGTTTTATGGTACAAACAAATCCATGCAAATGTATGCAACCGGCTGGCCGACACAAATAGATCGAAACAAAAATCGCCGTCCCGTTTAGTGCCTCGACAGTCGAAGCAACCGCTGCGCGTCGAAGCAAGCGTTTCATGAAATAAGCGAAGCCATGCAGGTGAGGAAAATATATCCACTTCCTTTACTGATGTACCGCTGAGTGCCTCGCCAAGCGAACCAACTGTAGGGTTTCTATTCCCTGTCGTCCAAACTTGATAACGAGGCCAAATAGAAAACATCAAGAGCCACCATGCTGACGGCCATGGTTCGTATCTCGGTTCTGGAAAATACTCTTTTTATTTTTGTGAGTCATCTGATTTTTGAACTCCAATCTCACACCACTGCACAACCTCACGCACACATTTTATTTTTCAACGCAAATTGCTGTGTTGCATTTTTACCCACATGCGAAATTGCATTATAATCTTGCTTGTTTATTTTGGGTGTATAAAGATTGGACTCGGAAAAAATGCGACACTTTGTTTTGGGTGTAACTTTTTTATCGCGTGGGTAAAAATTAATGAAATTTTGGGTAATACTAGTTTAGAGTGTTATGTTTATGTACCATAAACGGGCAGATTTATCGAGAGGAATGCCTGCAGAAGCGCTTGCTGCCCATCCTCCGCTCTCACCGTGGTCCCACGCTGTTCTGGTCGGATCTCGCTTCGTGCCATTACGCCAAGCCTGTAATGGATTGGTACGAAGCGAAGGGCGTTAATGTGGTCCCGAAGGAGGCGAACCCGCCAAATACACCAGAACTTCGTCCGATCGAAAAGTTTTGGGCGATAATGAAGAAGAAGTTGAAGAATAACGGAAAAACATTTCTAACCGATGAAGCTTTGAAGAAAAACTGGGAGAAATTGTGTAAGGAAGATGGACAAAGCCTCGCCCAAGATCTCATGAGCAGTGTTAAGAGAAATGTACGAGCAGTCAGCTTGGGGGAGGAAATTCAATTAATAAATTATGCCAAAACATAGCTAATATATAGTTATTTAATCCCTGAAAATTTGAGAAGCATCCAATTTAAGATGAATTTTTGGTAATCATTTTTGTGTGTCTCATTTTTTCCGTGTCCAGTCTTTAAGACGCATGTTTTTCTCGACCAATGCAACAATAATCCTTTCATACGATTTCGTATAGAATGAGTCTTGGACCGTTGCTTTGTGGTGCATAGTTCCGATCGTATGAAAATCGTACGGATAATTTCGGAGAAATTTGCGAAATGGGCGAATCTGCTTTTGTAAACAAACATTTGAATCGGCGGTTTTTAGCGAATAAAAGCTCAATTTGAAAAATTAAGACCACATTTGGCTAGCAGAAGCTTTCTTATACCCAATTATGGTCTTTGTTTAAGAAATTGAGCTTTTATGCGCGCGAAATCGTCGACTTAAAAGTTTGTTTACAAAATGCAGATGCCTATTACGGTAAATTTTTGACATTTTATTGCTTGAATTTATATAAAGTATGGATCTTATTGCTGTATTTTATGGATCATTGTCATTTTTTCTATAGATTTTCATCAGAGCCTTATGGGTCATAAATACGTTTTTTATGGAACGAATTTCAAGTTTTTATTGTTCAGTTCTTCAGTTTAAAGTTGCAAACTTAGGGCTGCCATTCTTTTCGTAGAGAGACGTGCTGCACTGACTCCTCTTTTCCCTGATTTCTGGCCATTTTGATGATGATGTTGAACTGTTCTCTTTTTCTTCCCATTTTTTGCTTCTGTGCGTCGAATTCCTTTTTGGGTGTTACAGTTTAGATTCTCTGCTTCCTGTAGTTGCGCGCTGTCTTTCTCCTGCTGTAACACCGATGGCTTCTTCCTCTTTTTCCGGTCTCGGTCGTCTGCTTGTTGAACTGCGGATGTGCCTTTTGCCGTAGGTGCTGATGACATCATCCTCCTGTACTTCGTCCTCATTTTCCTACCTATCGAACCGATTTGCTAGCTTCGAATAGTTGGATTCTGCTTCTTCATAGGTTGCTCCTTTCTTCATTCTCTCCAAGATGTTTCATCTTCTGACTCATTCCGGGCAGTCCTTCGATTGGGCATCGTGCTTTCCTCTGCAGTTGACGCATTTTTCTTGTTGGCCACATTCATCCTCCGGGTGTCTTTCTTCTTTGCATCTCGGCCTCGCTTTGCAGTGCTTGATTCTATGCCAAAATCTCCAACACTCTCTGCATTGCCTCACCGGGAATATTTAGAGGTCCAATTTGTGGCACCACCCGTATATTTTTACCCGATCGGGCATGTTCGATTCTTTTACTGTCGCACGGAAACAAATCCGTTTCTGTTTTTATGAATAAAAAAAATCATGAAACTAGCTCTTATCTTATTTTATGAATTCATGTCTCTTATTGAGAGTTTCAGGAATGAAATGACAGATGCGAGTCATGAACTTTGGAAGAGTTTGTAACGTTCTCCTTGTTACGCTCAGCTAACGGCTTAAGCGCCACCTTCTTAAATAAAAAGGACCGTTAACTCTGTCTTAATTTACCCGGCATGAAACAACCCTCTCAGGGCAGGTTGCTCAAAAGTTTTCAAAGATAACAGTTCTGGACCCAAACGTGCAAAACAAATTAACCAAATTGTAGAATAAAGATATAAAATAAATTAACTACGCGAATTAAAATCTTCAAAATTAACCTAAGGGGAAAAATGTAACAGTTGAAAGAAACCCAATCCAAACTAATTAATATATACAAACCAAGTGACGCACATAACAAAGTGGAGAATCTAAACTAGAAATAATGTATATTTTATTCAAATTTACGAGCCGCGAAACTATTTATCTTAAATTTATTGAGTTTAACGATTTTATTTAAATTAAACAACTAGGAATTTATTCAGGGAAAACCTAATAGTATCCTACTGTGACGTCACGTTTTATTGGGTTCTACAAAACGAGCAAATTTTCGGACAGATCTGACCTTATTGTTTTCTTTTCGGTGTATCCGCTCCCTCGTTGGATGTTTTTCGCATGCACCAGCCTCAGCACAAATTTGGCTAGCAAATTAGGGGTAAAGGCGTCCCCAGAAGTCGTGGAGTGTTGAGCTGATAATTTTCACGGTGTTTAGCTCATACCGCACAGTGTAGCAAGAAAGCCGTCCTACACAATAGTAGATGTTGCGCTACCAAGGTGCCGTGACCGAAACTGGACCTGATGGTCTAAAAGCTGTGTCACCAACAACAAGCGATAGATGGAGCTTGTCCTTGCTAATGGTCCGTCCAGAATCGACGATACTTGTCGATACTAGCCGTTACTAGCTGTTCTATCCGGTACTAGCCGCCCGCGTTGACCGGGCACAGAGGGCCTATTAACGCGGAAATCTTATTTAAATTGCTCTTACGTTTACTAATTAAGCTTACCTGAATTTATAATTCACAAAATTTAGAACAAATTATTAATTGTTATGATCCAATGATCTTGCACTCAATAAATTCAGATTCTAAAATAATCACATTAATTTTTAATAACTAATTAAAAATAATAGACGCCCGAAACTTACATCGAGTTTAGATTTTCAATAATTATTTCTTCTCCTGTTTTAATTTTTTTCACTTCGACTAATTTTGATTTAACAACTGAAATCAGGAAAGCACTCCACTCAAATGGATTCAAAGGACGCGAAGTAGCTTGGTATGAGCCTAAAACAACTGCGTAATTTTCCACCCCGTACAAAGGATTTCTTTGTATGGCTGACTTTGAAAGAACAAAGTTCTCATTCGTGAACATAAATATATAAATATTTTCGATTGTCGTGTCGGATCTAATCTGGCTAATTTGCCTTGACTCCTATCGTACAGTCCAGTCATAGAAAAGTTTAAACTAATATCGGCGTCATTAATATTAATGATGGTTTCAAAATCTAGATGGAAATATCTACAGGTGGTTGTCTAGGCTAACTGACAGCATTCAAATAATTGAAATCAAGCTTTTTTTCTTGAAGCTTTACTTGTACTAAAAGGGCAAACTAATTGAAGTAAGAAAAAGAAAAACAAAATAGAAAAACAATAGGGTTCACAATGACGCAATTTTCAGAAATTTGAAAAACCTCGGAGTAAAGCGGGATTTTGTGTACCGAACCATCCGAAGGTAGCGTGACACCTGCTCGTTGGATGACCGGAAGAGATCCGGTCGTACTCGTACGGTGCGAACTGCACGAGTTGTTAAAGTGGTCAGGGAACGGATTAGACGAAAATCACAGCGCTCTGTACGTAAAATGGCCGCAGATCTGAATGTTTCGAGATCGTCAATACACAATACAAAATGACCTCGGATTCCAAGCTTTCAATAAACGTAAGGTTCACGGAGTTTCGGAACCTTCCAAGCAGAAACGACTAGAAAGAGCAAGTCTGCTTTTGTCGCGGCACGGTGGGGAAGAATTTATCTTTTCTGACGAAAAGTTATTCGTCTTGCAACAATCCCACAATGTACAGAACGACAGATTGTGGGCTCTCTCTTCGAGAACTGTTCCAGAGAGTAGTAGGAATATTCCACGGTTCCAAAGTGCTGCGTCATTGATGGTTTGGGGAGGAATTTGCTAGCGAGGCAAATTACCACTGGTTTTCATCGAACAAGGCGTTAAAGTGAATGCCGTATATTATAAAACGGAAGTTTTGGAGAAAGTTGTCAAGCCATATGTACAAGAGATGTTTGGAGATGATCAATATGTGTTTCAGCAGGACGGAGCGCCATCGCATACTGCAAATCTCGTTCAGGGTTGGTGCCGAGAAAATTTGACCGACTTTTTGGACAAGAATGAATGGCCTCCCAATTCACCAGATCTGAATCCCTTAGATTATTTCGTATAGTCATACATGCTGGCGAAGGTAAATGACCACAGGGCGTCTAATATGAACCAATTCAAAACCGTAATCAAACGAATTTGGGGAGAAATGCCGATGGAAGTCGTGCGTGCCGCCTGTGACGGTTTCGAAAAACGTCTGGAGCTGGTCAAGAAGGTTAAAGGCGGTGTTATTCCAAAACATATGCTGTAGTTGATCAGTATTATATTGCAAATCCGTGCCCAGATCCGTGAACTGCAGTCATGAATTCGAGAACAAGCAAAAATACACTGTGAACTATATCACGTTATTGTGAACTAAATAACGTTTAAAGAAAAAAATCCTGAAAACATGAACTAGTTCAGTTTCTTGCTCTCTACCTTCGAAAAAAAAAACTTAAAAAATCTTAATTTACCTCAATTACACCTTACCACACCTATTACGATCCTAATCCACACGAAGAAACACGATCAAGCTTTTTTCTCAACCGCTTAACTAAAACTCGGGTTTAACTTTTAGCCATTGTGGAAATTGTGCCTATAGTGTGTTCATTTGGGAATTATGGATTATATGGAAATGAAAAACTTAAAGCCTGCTGCGACTCAATCAGATATTTTTAGACTTAATGATATGCGATCATAGTTTTGTTCATAATTTGCGCCTTCCGGCCTCGATAAAAGCCATAAGTTTACTTATTTATAGAGCATATACACATTTTTCAGAAGTTTCAGGCAGCCAAGTCAAGGTGTAACCAAACCTGAGAAAGCAGCTTCGATTTTTATTGTTTTCGCGGACATTTTACATTTTGAAAATTATCTCGGATTCCCTGTGAATATAGTTCACTCGTTCATAAAGCGCTCATTTAATTACTGCACAAGAGCATCCAAAAAAGTTGAGAGCCACCGAAAGGCTCGCTACAGAACCCCAAAATGAAGAAGAAACAAAACCTACCGACAAAAGGGATGAGTATAAGCGGAATTTTGGCACAGGTTGAATGCAGAGTTTCTCCTAATTAGATCAGTCTGCGCCCACAATCGCCGAAATTATCATAAATTGCAAATTATCATAAAATTTTGGAGCATCCGTGAATAATGCAACGACACGCCTATCTCGCTGGATCATCCCAGCGCTTCACCGCTTCTACGGGGAAAAAACCTCCACCTCACATCACAGCTGTTGTTGCGTTACCGAACCACAGAGCGCGCTGAGTTGATTTGAACAAAATTTAAATGCGGAGAAACGAAACACGTGCGAATGCGTGTGAAGTTTCATCGGAGAAGAAAAATTGTCTTTTCTTACTGAGACTGCTGGATTTATTATCGCGTTGCATAGAGTTTTCGAAAGTGAATAGGATTCGTCTTACGCAGCAAATCGTCATGACAGCGAATCAAAAATCGGATCCGCCTCCTATGACATTCTCGTTAAATTGCGCTTGACCTTTTTGTGGCGCTAAGCCCCCTTCGGTAAAGTGGTACCAAACATTACGAAACCAACTTGCACTTTTTTTTTTCCTGCAGTGCTAACGGACGAATGGACACACTTTCACACATTCCGCTTTGGATCGCAGGTAGGTTTCCTCCTACTTGGGATAGGTCATATAAGGTTACCCCCCTTCAATGGTACTGCTGCAAGTTGGAGCTAAAAAAAGAAATGAGTGAGCAATGTTAGAAACGATGACGCAGGAAAAGGAGAAAAACATTAGATGTGATAACATGTATTACGGTAATCGCTACCGTGTGAGCCGCGCTTGGGCTCGAGATCCGATGGCCACAAACGAGGATCATCCGAATCGAACTAGGTAGGTACCTCAGGCAGTGTTTAGTAGGCTCGGAGTCGAAGCGCCTCAAAGTGCATAATGATAGATCGTAGGAGAGCAGCACTCCAACTTGAGCTAGGGAGGAAACAGGTTGGAGAACCACGGCCAAAGGCGACTCGGTGCGGCGGAGTGCACGAGCATATGTAATGTAACAATCTCGAGTATACCTTATTACAAAATTTGTACCGATGCCCATATGTATACCGTTGAAAGCGAAATCCTACCGGCATCACGGTGGGTAGGCTGTAGCAATCAGCAAACATGAGTAAGCATTAGTCAACGTGGGATGGGGAACGGGAGGGGAAGAGAGCGAGAAAAAAAATCGAGAGTACTCTCGGCGAACGTGAAAAGGGAAGTTGTTTTGTTGCATAGCAACGTACCTTGCGGTGCGGTAATGGGGTGATTTAATTGCAAAAAATGTGGGTCACTTTTGTGAGGTTTGAGGAGCAGGTGAAATTCGGATGTTTTGTGATGATGGAAACATTAGGTGAGTGACGATTTTTACCCTTCTTATGGCGATTGTTGGAAAAAGTTTGCTCTCGTAAAATGTCTGTGTTTGAATGCGTACTTTGCTACAAAGTTACCCGTGTTTCCTAGTAACCACTGGATTGAGTTGGAAGGAAAAATGTTACATGAATGGATTCTGATCGATATTGAATGATTTTGAAATTGGTCATCCAGTAAAGCCTGTCCACGTTAAATTTCGGACACTTTTCGTTCGGTGTAGATTTTGAATTATTTCACGGATCGCTGAAACGTTTCACTTATATGAAAGCTGAAACTCTCCAATTTATTTCGTGGTACAACATGTTTACATTCTTGTTACATTCAGTGAAATGGCGTCTAATCAAGTGGAAGTGCGCAAACGCATTTTGTACGAACGGCAGCAAAATCCGGATTTATAGGATCCACGCCCGAGTCGGCGCTCCAAGCTCGGCAGTAGGTTCCGAATTTCCCAAAATAACCTCCGGATTGTTGGTTTTTGACAAGTGATCAACGTATCGTGCTGTAGAGTTTCGGGTTGTGGTTGCAGCATAGAGTTCTTCGCAAGTCTGCTCGGTAATTGAATGAATAGATTGGTTTGCATTGGTTTCGAATTCAGTGGAATTCAGTACCAGGCAATTGGACGTTCAGAAGTTTCCAGGAAGAAATCTGTACGTACATGGTGGGTAGATCATCGGTGGCATGCTCGATCACGAAAAATTGGAGGCTCGTAGAGAACGACCCGACTCTAGATTTGATTGCGGTGTAAGGCTCGGGGTTGGAATACATGTCCGTGATCGTTGACACTCTGCAGAACGACTGTTTCGAGGAGAACCATGCTGAAAAACCGACATGCTTACTTGTTGGAATGAAGTAGACGGTCCTGGGTTTGACGACAAGGGTGGAACTTATATAAACCGGGAATTTGACGCCACGGCTGGAGTGGATGAACTTTTACTGGACTGGGGTGAATTGTGTAGCAACATATTGTGCCGGTTTCGATACGTTCAGCAGGTGAACTTGGAGGAGCAGTTTCTGGCGTGGTGGCCAGTTCAGAAGCAGATCCAGCACCGCTTGTCTTGGGATACCTGCACTCTCCGCTGGCTGACAGGCATTTTGGCAAAGGCTTGAAACTGGAAGAGGAAAGGCGAAACACGAAGGGAAGTTGGGCTTGCTATCAGAAGAAGCAGCGTTAGCAGCTACTTTGGATCAGTGTTGTTGATTCATGAGCGTTTTCACGATTTACAGTCGAGAGTTCGCTACTTGCGAGAGGAGAGCAAAAAATAATACCACTGTTCATCACCCCCCTATCGATTCCACAGGAGAGTGAATGTGCGTGTTTTTGCCATTGCGGTTTATCTCTTCACTCTATGAAATGAACTATTATTGATTGGCGAGGAAGCCTCTCGCATGGTGAGTGAGTACCGCTTGAGCAGCTGACGGGTTTGCTCATTGAGTGAATAATGTTGGTTGAGCAAGATGTTACGGGCAATTTGCTTGCATCTAGTAGGTGAGTCTATGGCGTGCAACCAAGATAGAGGTTTGGATTTATTTTTTCATCATCGCCTATCCGCTTTCTGCTTCCTTAGTAGAGCTTGATATTGATCTTGATAGTATTATAGGATTTGCATTATTTGGATCTAGGCGTTAGCTTGTGCGTTTTTTGCGTATCTGGTGTAATTAATAACGACGAAATAAGTGTGCATCTGACCAACGAGACTTGCGAGAACATGGGTGGCATTGCGCAGCTCGAACCGAAGGACTTTTTGTACGAATGCTTGTGAGAAAAAGTTCTTCGTTTCGAGATCCACAACGCGACCCCAGAATAATTTTCGAGCTGGCTGATCAAGCTCGTGCGTGGGCAAGAAATTTGATTGCATCTGGTATCGTACGCTTATTTATATGTCAGCAAACAGAGCGCAGTGTAAGCCAATATTTAAATGAATTACATCTCAGCATTGTTTTTAAGAATATGCAGTTCCTTAACCATCGATATCCATGAGTTCATGATATGCTGTGTTTTATGGCGAGTTTTGGGCTGTATATAATACGAACAATGTCCAAACATTTCGAAAGAGTGATATTCTATGGTATATTTCTATAAGCAGGGATGTTCCTATAAATCTCTGAATTGATAAAGTGACCAACATACAAAGCACCAGTTTGTTCAATACATTTTTAGCTGAAAAGAGTAGCTAACTAAAAACAATGTTATAAATTTAAAGAAAGCATCAATTTTCTCCAAACTTCTTCTTCTTGAGTTTGGATTGGATATAATTCTTCGGAGGAGGAACGTAACCGGCCACCTTTGCTTGAATCGGCTGGAGCGTTGCTGCAGATCGGATGCTACGGATTTCAGGATTCGTACACGCTGGTACAGGAACTCAACAAGGTCTTTGTACTTGATGAAAATCGGCAGATCGAGATCAGCGGAAGTCTTATTATATTCCGACAGTCTACAGTGAGTTTGATAAACCTAATTTTAATTAATCACCAGACGGAAATCTTAATGTGTATTGCTTACTGTTCATTTAGAAAGTAATAAGCACAGAGAACAGACATTGATGTCCATATAACTTTTCTTGAAAAACGTGTGTAAAAGTTAATATGGGCAGCCGGTATAAGAAGCAAGTGTAGAGAAAAACAAACAAAAATTTTCAGGTTTTGTGCTAGGCTTTTTATTTATAAACATTTACATGACACTTATTACAACTACTGCAGCGCCGCCTACCAGGAGCATAACGACATACATTTGAAATGTCGGTTTAAAGTTTTACACATGTAGCAGACCGAAGATGAACGTCTGTTCTCTGTGTAATAAGAGCGTTTCGTTGGAAGGAGATTCTCTATCCTTTCTGTGGGTTTCGTGTGGTGTTTTTTTTTTTCGGGTCCCCCCCCCCCTTTTTGGCACTTCCCACAACGGAAAAAGGGGGATCCCAGGGATGAAAGGTTTTTATTTCCCTTTAGGGAAAAACCGCCCCCCCAGACCAACCCCTTTTTTACCGCATTCTCGAAGTTTTCGCTTGATAATTGCCCAATATTTTTCGAACGGTCTGAACTCAGGGCAATTCGGAAGATTAATCTCTTTGGCGACGAAATTAACATTGTTTGCAGCATACCATTCTAGTACCTCCTTAGAGTAGTGGCAGCTGGCTAAATCCGGCCAAAACATAACGTTGGTCTTGTGTTGCCGAATGAAGGGTAAAATCCGGTTTTTCAGATACTGTTTAATGTAAACCTTCGACGTCATTGTGTGAGATGTGACGAAAACCTTGGTTTTAAGGCCACAACTGCAGATTCCTTGCCAAATCATTAATTTCCGAGCAAACTTATCAGCAAAAACAAATTTATACCTGGAAGGGACATCCCCACGACCAGTTGCCAGGTAAAATTTTCGTCCGGGAATTTGTTTATAATCCATTTTGATATATGTTTCGTCATCCATTAAAATACAGCCATCAAATTTCGTCAAAACTCGTTCGTATAGTAATCGTGCCCGCTTTTTGGCTACAAAATTTTGTTTCAGGGAGCGATTCGGATGTTTACTGACACAAAAATACTTATTTCCTTCTCTTGTAAGGATGTTACGCACGGAGGAAAAGTTAGAATCATTTTTCTTTGCCAAATCACGTATGGAGACACCTGGGTTGCCTTTCACGTACCCTAACACCTTTCTCCCCAGCTCTTTGTCCCTAGTGCCACTTTTATGATAGATGCGCTGTGCTCTATTCACACTCAGAGTGTCCTTGTAGCGTTTGATTACAAGACACACCGTAGAGTTTGGGAATTTTAACACTTTTGCTATTTTTGAGGCAGACCACGAAGGATTCTTCAGATGTTTGTGCACAATTAATTTTCTTTTCTCAAGTTCCATGATCCGTAATTTCGAGATGCGTCGATCAAGCGAGAAAAACTTTTCACCAATTCCTTTGTCAATGAAACATCAACAAATGCCTGTCAAACGTTTTTTGTTTACTTACCATTTCGTTCTACATGAAAACAACATTCATCCAAGCCACATTAAGTTTGAATTTCCTTCACGTACATTTTATTAAGAGATATTGAAATTTCTGGAATTAAGAAAAAGAAACTACTCTATCTAAACTTCTAATTTCTAACGTTTGCATTAAAAAAAATGGACTTTTTTCGGATGGTGATAAAAAAAAGCTAAGACAGATAATTGCTTTTGATAAATTTCCCATGGAAGGTAATTATTTAAGCTTACTTGCAAAAAAATTCTACGCCCTTGCGAGCGGCCTTCTGGCAGTTAACCGAAACATTCGCCATGGCGGACGAAAACATGCGTGTAGGCATGTTTTTGAGTTCTTTCTTCGTTTTATTTATCAATTCCTCCTCAGTTTTCGCGACAAAATTGTTGGAGTAGATCTTACGCTTCAGGTTGGCCCAGAAATTTTCGATGGGACGCAGCTGGGGGACGTTGGGCGGGTTCGCCGACTTGGGTACCACATCGATATTCAGCCGCTCCATCTCCTCCAACGATCGCTTCGAGTAGTGGGCCGACGCCAGATCCGGCCAGAACACCGCGTCTTCGCCCTTATGGTATTTCTTGATGAACGACGCAACTTCCGGCAGGCATTTCGTACTATAAATTTCCCCATTCAGGGCCAGCCCGGAGCGACAGAAGAGCGGCTTTGACATCCGCTTCTCGCTGATTGTCAGCCACAGCAGCACCTTATTAGGGAACTTGGTGTGTGAAATGAACTTCACCTCGGAGCTCACTTCCTTCGTGGGGGAAGTAAAATACGAAGTGCCCTGCCAGTCGTTGCCATCCAGGGTGAGATAGGTCTCGTCGTCCATCACCACCGCCACGTCGCGATTCGCCGGGAAAATCGAGTTGACCATCTTATTCAGCCGCTGCCGCTGCGTCATTGCCTGCAGCTCCGAAACCAGTGGACGCGACTTCCGCTTTCTGACATGTATGTTCATGTTCGCCAGGTACTTTTTTTTGGCAAATTTGCGCCGGTGTAACATCAAAAGATGAGTTCGGAGACGTTTCGCAAACCGTATCAACCGGATCTACCAAATCTGGGTCAGCTTGGATCATTGAAGGTTCATCAGAATCATCTTGATTCCCGGTAGGAACAGTTGCGCTGGCCAAATCAACCGGAATCGTAACGTTTTGCACTGTGGGCGCATCAACAATCATCGGATTCGTCACAGTAATTAACGTAACCGTTACGGTTTCTGGTTGATCTGTAACTTCAAATGAAAGTCTTGGTCACTAAAGATCTGCCTATTGAACGGCCAAATACCCGTCTTCCGAAAGGCGCTCACTGCCACACTGGCGGAAGCGGCTTTGAGGAAAGCTTCGCCCATTAGTTCAGAGACATCATAAAGAGTGATCACCCGTCCGGGCGCATGAACTCTTCTGAGGCCTGTGCATAGTACGATTTAAAGGGCCCCATGAACGCCACATCGAGTGGCTGCATTTTGTTGCTGCAGTGAGGCGGTAGCACGAGAATGTCGATGAAATTCGCTCGTGCTCTTGCAGCAAACGCCAAGTTTTTCGTGTGAGAGCTGTGGCCGTCTATTATGAGGAGCGCAGGATTGTCCTCCGATGGATTAACGTGTTCGATGAAGTGATCCAACCAATCCAGAAGGATTTCACTATTCACATAACCAGATGGATTGCAGCAAAACTTAGTTCCGTTCGGTGCTCCTTTCTTGAGACCATCGTGCATGCGGACGCGGGGAAAAATCATAAACGGTGGAAGATGTTGTCCGGTTGCCGACATTCACATAATGGCTGTGGTCAGGACTCCTCTTTCACCAGAGGTGATGGATCCTAATTGCTTCTTATCCTTCATAGCTGCAACTTTGAGCTTTTTCGGAGGAATCTGTAATAATAACAATGTTTACCTAATGTTTAAGTTTGAACAAAATCTCCGAAAAGCTCATTTACCGTACTGATCCCAGTCTCGTCGGCATTAAATATGCGTGACGGCGGGAACCGCTTCTTATGCAACGTGTTCTCAAGTAGATCGAAAAAAGCATTGACGGACGGCTTATTAAATCCTCTTGCTCGAGCCGCGGATGTTGCTTCAGGCTTCCGGAAAGAAAGTATCGGATTCCGTTTCAGAAAAGCATCCAACCAGTTTCTTCCTGCTATTTTGCGCTTGTGATTGAACGGATGCGGCAGGGAGTTTTTCTCGGCCAGCTCCTAAGCCAACTTCTGCACGTCTCGAATCGTGACACCGTAGAATCTTGACTCCAAATCCAACAAGTGTTGCACCAATTCGGTTTCCTGGCTTTCCGTAAAAACAACCTTTTTCGACCCCAAGCTCTTCTTCACCACCGTACGCTTAATCCATCGGGCCAGAGTGATTCTTGGAATCTGGTACATTTTCGCAGCAGCCCGTACGGAAACACCGCAATCAACCGCACGCTTGGCCTCGACCATTTGGCTTTCCGTCCAAGTCTGCCTCTGCGATTTGCGTTTGTAAACCCGTGGCATCTGTAGGAAGATAAAATGCATCGTTATTAGATTGCGCATGGTGTTCATATTACCCCCATCACTAGCTGTTCATTTTACCCCCAAAGTAACAACTAGCTGGAATCACTAATATTTGATGTAATTGTTGTCGAAAACTACTTACTGTTGACGTTAAATCCTCAAAAACAGTTTGATTCAACTAAATATCACACGGTTTGAGTTTAGTTTTACCGAAAGTTTGAACAAAAACCTTAAATTCTGCGAGCGAAAATTTACATCACGCGTAGGACCGGCTGAACGTATTATGTTTTGTTTATTTTTTCTGCATTTGACAGTTCTTGATCGCTGTAGGGTGGTCCAAATAGCTATAATTTCGTAAGAAATAGGGTGGAGCTAAATCTTGTATCAAATCAAACCGAAATATGCGTAAAATGATACCATGTTCATATTACGTACCAATCCATCACAGGCTTGGCGTAATGGCGGGAAGCGAGCTCCGGCCAGAACAGCGTGGGACCACGGTGAGAGCGGAGGAAGGGCAGCAAGCAGCTTCTTGACACAAGCATTCCTCTCGATAAATCTGCCCGTTTATGATGCCGGTTGTAACGAACGGCTTGCTGTACCGTCCGCACTTGCAGATCGCCTGCCACAACAGGTACTTCTTCGCGAATTTGTCCATCTATCTCTCCCGGAACTTTTCCGGAACCTCCATGTGGGACGTACCGACAAAAAACTCGAGGCCGGGGATTTGTTTGGTGTCCGCCTTGATATATGTCATGTCGTCCATGACGAGACAGCCTGGCTTGACCAGCCACTCACGGTACAGCTTCCGCGCACGCAATTTGGCCACCGTGTTTTGCTTGTCAGTCCGGTTTGGCGCCTTCCTGAGCTTAAAAACACGTAGCCCAGCCCGCTTCATGGTCTGCTGGACGAACCACTTCGACGAATTGACCTTTTTGGCCACGTCTCGGGTGGAAAGGTTCGGGTTATTCTTAAAGTACTGCCTTATCTTCCGCGCCTTCTCTGGGTATTCCGTTTTCGGTTTTCGGCCGCTTCCAGCGCGCCGCTCGATGGTCTTCGTCTCCTGGAACATCTTCACAATGCGGGACACGGTGGAATGGTGGATTCCAAGCCTTTTGCCGATCCATCTGTGCGACTGACCAGGATTATCGATCACCGCGCCCAAGATTTGCTGGCGTAGCTCTTCTTGTTTCGAATGCATCTTGAAAACTACTTGACAGATCGCGATAAAATTTTGCACACATAAACATAACACTCTATTACTTAAAATTTCATTAATTTTTATCCACGCGATAAAAAGTTACACCCAAAACAAAGTGTCGCATTTTTTCCGAGTCCAATCTTTATCTTTCCAACTTGACCTTCCCCCACATTATTCATTTTTCTAAGTTAGTATTAAGTGCTGTCTTAACGTAACCATTTTTTTTTTCTTCAATAAGCTGCTTTTCTTCCTTCACTCCAACCCATTAATTACTGCATTTTCTTTGTATACCTCCGATTTGATGCAACAGTTCCGCCATGACGTTCGGTGCAGTAAAAAGCAAATAATAAAATAGATAAACTACTTGCACAATTATTTCCGTCAGCTTTTGATGAATTGAAATATGGTGGTAGTAGTTATTCGGTTCGCTGCACACGAAAAGTAACTCGAAATATGTAAGTAGGCGAATGTGTTGGTAAATTTTTGAAAAATTGTGTACATTCCTATTGGTTCAGGTGATTACCCATGGCGTGTTAAATTTCATGGACCTAGCCCTCATGAGCCGAGCGTGTTCCGTTTTGTCGCTGAGTCACTCGCTCCATCAACCCCAATCTGTTGCTTTGTTTATATATTAGAGCGACAGGTTGCTAAGTCGGGTTCAGCTGAGCCTATTTATTGGATGACAGCTAGCACGAGCCAACACCGGTAACGCGACCATGGAACAGATTAGATAATAAACTAGCAGTGGGATTTTCACTTTCTTCCGCGATCTTGACGGTACCCTTCTCCAGCCATTTAAATTTAGTACCTCTACGGCATATAACTGCTATTCGTTCCGTACGGCTAGTCACCGGGGAAGATTATATTTTTTTATGATTTTTCTGTGTAATTTCCATTTCCCGGTTGCCGGGACCAGCTCCACAGCAGCAGCTGCTAGTGAATGCCGTTATGGCTCTTTCGGCCATCGCTCAGCAGAAGCAGTAACGAGAAGGGTAGATTTAATGACCGAAGTCCTGACGTTGACTGGTGACAGCTGAAGGTGGCGGCACTTGTCAAATCGCTGTCATTTTTTATTATCTACCCTCCTCGAAGTATGATTCGAGTGATTCATTCAGAGATGAAAATGACTTAAACATCTAACATTTTATGATTTCGATCAACGTAAATGGCACAAGATGCTTCCGTGCGCGGATGCTATCTTTGAGAAATTCAATTAAATGTCTGGAAAGTTTGAAATCTGCTCTATGCCGTCTGCTAAATTCCCTTTCAGATTTGGCTCTCTCTTCCGTTCGTTTGACATAATCCATCACCATCAGTCTCTGAAAGCCTTCTCTAATCTGAATAATGCGCAACAAAAAAAATTTCTCCCGCGCCCAGGTTCTTGCAGATAAGTACAACTGCTGCCGTAGCTCTCATTGTTTATTGTCTCCACTAAAACCACATCTTTCTCCTCTAACTAAATATATGCAGAAATAAGCCACCACAATTCGCTCACTGCTCCACTGAATCTCAGCTGGCCTAGCTAGGCGCAGCCGACCCTTCCCGAGCTTTGCGTGACACCGAATCCATCCGGAAAGGCAAACAGATGACGCTGGCGCCCCATAATTTAAATGGCACGTCACTTAAATTCAAAACTGTGACCAAAAACTTTCGGCTCTCACTTTGCCTGTTACTCGAAGCGAAGCGTTTAAAATTCCCCATCGTCTTCTTTGTCTGCTCAGCCCTGAGCAAGGGCTGGAGACCCTGAAAGGCGGACAGCACGCCAACCGATTCGATCTCCTTCGGGGAAATCCTGGTTTGGATGATATCGAAGTTTTTAGAAAACACCAAGGTCCACCACTTCATCAAGTTAGCCAATCTGGAGGTGGTGGTTGGTCAGCTGCGCTCGACGTGACAGTGGTGAATAATCGCAACCCTGCCTCGTTGAAGTAAACAGACTTACTCAACCAAGCAACCAGGTTGCATAACTTCTTCAATACGACTTGACTTGTACGGCGTCAGGCCGGGCATGGAAGGGACTTTTATAATTTACATACACCGAGTCGACGGAGTTTATGGATTGTGAGCGCTCGCTGTTGCACCGATTGAGAATGGAAGTATGGTGAGTGTGTGACCTAGATACGGGTCAACGACGACTTCGGCGGCGTGTCCGTGTTGACGGATTGCGGCCTTCGATGGTTGTTCACCACCGCGTGCACTTACGTAACTGGGAAATCCTAACTCTGTCAATGAGCTGGTTAAGTTTTATTCGTTCTCTCATATTTTATCCTCTTCGCCATCATCGCCAATCTTCAATTTGCGCTAAAATAAACCTCCTTTATGCGTAATTCTACTAATTACAGCAATAAACAAATCACTTTATTACAGCCATCTCTGCGAGCGATCGACCACTACTTTGGCAATTAGGTAGGCGCCGCAGTAGTAAAAAGCTTTCTTCGCGGCGAACAGGTTTACCTCGTGTGTTTTAGAGGGGAAAAAAATCTCGCCTCTTTAATCGTTCATCGCCGATATCTCCCATCAGCCGGACTCTTGCAAATGCTGTGGTGATTGTAGCCCCCAAAATCATCCCATTTTTTTTTTCTTTCGAAATGTTACCTTGAGGACATGCTAAATGCATGACCAATATATCCACCATCGAAGAAGGCCGTTTGGCCGCCGTTGGTAAACATGGAAATTCCGCGTCTTCGACGCCGCCCAATCAACGATGACTATGTTTACTATGTTGTTTCTGCTACAGTGAGAGACGACTGCTGCTGGGCTAGGTTCGCTTTTGTTGTTGTTGTTGTTGTAGTTGTTGTTGTTGCTGTTGTCATCGAACCGGACTCGATCGTGTGTTGGCGAACGGACGGCTGCTGTTACCTTGACACGGAACTTTACTTTTGCTTTCTTTTGCCATCGACCATCGTCATTTCGTTCCCCGCCGCCGCATTAGTCCTTCTTCTTCTTCTTATGCTTTTAATTCGATCTAGCGTCTCTCGCGGTTTTACGATCGTTTAGCTGATCTTGATTGGATGATGAGGATGGGATAGTGATGAAAACGAATGTTGAGGATGCGTTTTTTTCGTGATTGCTGATGAACTCTCGTTTTTCATTTTAATCTGGGAATGTTTGATGGTGATGTGGAGCTAAACCAGTTTCGTTTTTCTTTTGAGCGGTCATTGACGTTACTTTATTCTTATTCTGATGGATGGGTTGGGTATGAATGTTAACGGGACTTTTGTAATTGGTTCCATTCTTCTCAGAAGCACTGGAATGGGATATTAAAAAAGCTATTACATATCTTTTGAACTTTGAAACTTCGATTGAGTTTTGAGACTATTTCTCCTTTTGCGGTTTCAGTTCAAAAACGAAGTGTATTTTGGATTTATGGCTTGCTTAATTTAGAATTGGAACAAACTTTTGCTCATATTGTGGCGCTCCTGGTGGACGGATTTGGAAGTTCTTGGCGCCCACGTGTCGGGAAGTTTGTCAGCTTCACGTATGTATTTTTGACATTCCGCAAATCGACTGTACTTTGTAAACAATCAACATGGAAGCCGAAAGAAGGGAACAAATTGTGCACAGTTATTTGGAAAATCCATTGTGGTCTGCATCTAGGCTAGCTAAACAGCTGAAATTGCCCAGAAATACCGTATGGCGCGTTATCAAACGGTATAAGGAAACATTGACGACGATTCGGAAGCCTCAAGCCAACCGTCGGAGTGGAACTGTTGACCGGAAACTGCGTGGTAAGATTTTGAAGACGATTAAGAGGAATCCCAATCTGTCGGATCGTGATTTGGCCAGAAAATTGTAACCAACCGTTTTTAGGTTACAATAAAACCATCGTTTTCAGTGTTGTCAGCTTGATTTTGTTTAAATCTCATTCGTGTTATTTATAAAATATTGTCAGTAAATGTTTAGATACTAAATTAATGTTTGTGCTCCGTTTTAATTATGCGTTTGAGATAACATTAGTTTTGTATTTATTAGCCCCGATTGGTGTCATTATTATTATTATTAGGTTTTTGCTATTATTATTTTTGTTATTTGCTATTGTTTTTCGTTGCATAATATGTACATCTATAGTTTAAACAAAATAAAATAAGATGTATGTACTATAAAAATTAAATCCAAAAATTTAATACATGAACTTGCACGCAAGAAATTCAAATTCAAAAAAGGCACCAATCCATTCTTTGTTACCCCTCGTTCCATCATCGGAGAAGTGTCATCAGCTATTGTGTATACAACATCATCAAAAAAAAAAAAAAAAACGTAGGTGTGTGTTTTTAATGATACCATCGGATCGTTAGTTTCTAGTTAGTTAGTTAGTTTTTCTTTCTGTGTAGAAGCATTTCATAGACAAAACATATATCTTCAAACTACGCCGTATCCTGTCAGTTTGAACATTTTTTTTTCTTGTATAACCTTAGAATAACTTCTTGTATATATATATATATATATATATATATATATATATATATATATATATATATATATATATATATATATATATATATATATATATATATATATATATATATATATATATATATATATATATATATATATATATATATATATATATATATATATATATATATATATATATATATATATATATATATATATATATATATATATATATATATATATATATATATATATATATATATATATATATATATATATATATATATATATATATATATATATATACTGATACCGATAAGCTGATTTTACAGTTGATAATTTGTTTTTCAAATTATAATTGAATATGTTTAAACTTACATTAGAAAAGCAGAGACAGAAGCAGCAACTTGCCATGTCATCAGCACTGAGACACTTTTGAACAATAAGAATATAGCTGCTCTGCAGGCTGACAGTATGAAATGTGCGCTCATTACAATATTTTATTAAAACAATAAATTTAAAAAGTGAGTTAATTTAATGTGATTGTTATAAATCGAATATTTTTTAAATTAATAGTACACAGCGGTGATTACTTTAAATAATTTTATTGGTTTCATTTGAATGAAATTTTAAATTGATTTGGAACTTTTATATGAATTGAAACAAATAGAAACCTTCTATTGAAAACCAACTTAAATTATTTTGTTGATTCAAAGCGAGAGTGATTTCTTTGCGTGCAAGCTGCCATTTTATTCATGTCTTGCTAGCTTTCGGATATTTTTCAAGTGCTGAAAATTCGGGTGTCTTTTTAGAATTTCGATTTTTGAATTATTCAACCTTTTGCAAGTAGTTTAAGTCTCGAGTGTAATTAAGCATCTATATATTCTCTGTAAGAAGGGTAGAAATATTCACCATTTAACATTTAGGAAAAAATTACAACATATCGTAAGCATTATTTTTCATCAAGTACGAATAGGAGCTCATATTCGTACTTGATGAAAAACTTTGAAAACAAAAGTCGATGTAAATACGTTCAATTGAAAATTTGTTCTAGGATTCATTCGATTTGACAGAACTTGTGAGCCAAGATTATCTGGGTACATTGACTTTACTCTGGAGCTGTCAAGTTGTTACCGGGTTTCAATAATGTGAAGATATGGAAACGTTGGGATTATGTTTGACTTTCTCAATATTCATTCACTATCTGTAAAGGTTGAGTTTCGAGATGGCCAAAATAAATTATACACCAGTTGGCAGTTTTGTTGGAGACCGATGTTTTTTCCATTTGAATGTCCAAATAACACCACAAATTTTCAATCTGGTTCAAGTAGAAAGATTGGGGATGCTACTTCAAGAACCTTGATTCTATTGGATTTGAAGAACGCAGTGGTTTCTTTAGCTGTGTATTTGGGATCGTTGTGCCGTTGACGAACCGAACGCTCCCCATACCTTAATGTTTCCTCCTTCATGCTTAACCGTCTTCTGAATGTATGGTTCCTTAAGTGCGTCATTCATGGATAAATGAACAAAAAACAATACTTTAAAAAATCAGGGTTGCCAGTTTTCCTTGCAAACGCTAATAGAAGTTTTACGATTTTCCCGAACATCACTAACTTCGAAAATTCATAACTCAAGAACGATTCATCGTAGAACCAAATGTTTTTACTATTTTTTTACGATTTTATTTTTTCCGAATTTTTGAGAAAATTTCATTATAACGTTAGCATTTAAAAAAAATAGACAGAAATTGCCGATTTTTCATGGGTTTACCTTCACCCGCACTGACAAAACTACCCATGCAGAATAGATCATAGTAACCGATGAGTCAGCAGACAAAATTTGACAGCTCTATCAGTCAAACTCTAACCGTGATGGCAAAAACAGTGAAGCAACTCCGTTCAGAAGTGTGCGCGTTCAAAGAACGGCACCCCGCCGCGTCGAAAACGGACATCGTGCGGCACTTTGTGGACGCCGGATACGCCCGTTTCGGCATCTACAACATCTTGGAACTATTAGACAACAATCATCGAGCATCGAAAGAAAGCCCGTTTCCGGACGGCCGACGACCCTGAGCGACAAGAAGCTCCAAGGGATGCTGAAGAGGAAGACCGAGGGAAAAGTGGCTACATCGCTGCGTGCGCTTGGCCGGGAGGTCGGTTCAACCGGCCAAACAGTGAAAAAGTACCTGGCGAACATGAACATATATGTCAGGAAGCGGAAGTCGCATCCACTGGTTTCGGAGCTGCAAGTAATGACGCAGCGGCAGCGACTGAATAAGATGGTCAACTCGATTTTCCCGGCGAATCGCAACGTGGCGGTGGTGATGGACGACAAGATCTATCTCACCCTGGATGGCAACGACTGGCAGGGCACTTCGAATTTTACTTCCCCCACGAAGGAAGTGAGCTCCGAGGTGAAGTTCATTTCACACACCAAGTTCCTCAAGAAGGTGCTGCTGTGGCTGACAATCAGCGAAGATGTCAAAGCCGCTCTTCTTTCGCTCGGGACTGTCCGTGAACGGGGAAATTTACAGTACGAAATACCTGCCGGAAGTTACGTCGTTCATCAAGAAATACCATAAGGGCAAAGACGCGGTGTTCTGGCCGGATCTGGTGTCGGCCGACTACTCGAAGCGATCGTTGGAGGAGATGGAGCGGCTGAATATCGATGTGGTACCCAAGTCGGCGAACCCGCCCAACGTCCCCCAGCTACGTCCCATCGAGAATTTCTGGGCCAACCTGAAGCGTAAGATCTACTCCAACAATTTTGTCGCGAAAACTGAGGAGGAATTGATAAATAAAACGAAGAAAGAACTCAAAAACATGCCTACACGCATGTTTTCGTCAGCCATGGCGATTGTTCCGGTTAACTGCCGGAAGGCCGCTCGCAAGGGCGTAGAATTTTTTTGCAAGTAAGCTTAAATAATAACCTTCCATGGGAAATTTATCGACAGCAATTATCTGTCTTAGCATTGTTTTTATCACCATTCAAAAAAAGTCGATTATTTTTAATGCAAACGTTAGTTTGGAAGAAAAGTGTTTTTACATGTAATCGTTCTTGAGCTATGAATTCGGGAAAATCGGTAAACTACACGTCAGAAACTTCATTTGGAAACCTTCTTCTTATCGTTTTAAAAATTTGTGAAAATATTTCAGTTGCTTTAGAGAAGCGATAATTGCTACTAGTTAGAAGCATCTGATCGTGATAACTTTGCTTCGATAGATATTCCTAAAACCTGTGCAAGAGTTTATTTTTCTAAATTATTCAATGATCCTACAGATTCTTCCGTGTTAGCTGGATCCTTCGATGAAACCGACGAAGTTGGAGGTGAAGTCTGTTCCTCAGTTTTTGCTTCTGTAGAAACTGTTACGGGAATCTTCTCCTCACTAGTATTTGTAAACCTTAAGCGACATTTAGTACATCATTTCATTTCATTCATTTTTCATGATTCAGACAATTTTTATGATTATATTTTTTCCAAATTTTTGAGAAAATTTCATTATAGTTTGGAAAAAAATGTTCTACCATGAATCGTTCTTGAGTTAATTTTTGAAATTAGTGATGTTCGGAAAACTTCAATTGGCGTTTGCCTAGAAAACTGGCAACCCTAATTTTTTTTTAATATTGTCTTTTGTTCATATATCCATGAACCCAACACGTGAACAAAGTTTCCTCACAATTTGAGACCCTTCGGCCCAAACCTGTACGATAGTAAAAAAAAATCTCCAGTGCCCTTCTCTGGATTCAGGAAACGTTGGTATTGCTCGGCTCGGTTCCTTGATTATCGAGATTTTCAGCCCTGGGCTGGTTCATCTCCCGTCGTAGTCACTCGAATACCTTTTAGGTATTTTTGTAACTTGTCCGGGGGTGAGATTCGAACTCGTGACCTTGGCGTGGGAGGTATGGATGTTAACCACTACGCTGGGGTCGCCCCCAAAAAAAGAGCGTAAATTCATCGACGCAGCAGGATTGGCATTCTCGATTGTGGACAGCAGAAACGTTCGAATATCTGCATATCTGGAAGTGTTCGAATCACACACGAACTGCAGGCACTTGAACTGGTGCTAATCTGCTCACACTTCTCGTTCATCGTAGGTGAAGTATTCGTTCATGCTGCTTGTGCCGCTGTGTTTTGAGAAACTCCGAGTACTTCGTAAAATTGATCTTAGTTCTCAGGATCTGTAAATGGTATGCGGATTGGTGAGCAGCTGCGTCTAGAGCTTACGGGTACGGGTTTGAGCAGTGACCTAATTGCTTCTCAATCCTGTTGGAGGACTTCTGCAGATTGTAGGTATATAGTCCAGACCGTTCCATAGTTTACTGGACAAAATAGATCGACACCTTCGATTTTTTAGCGATATCCCGGATCGACATGTTTGGCCGGCTCTTGAATTCTGCTACGACCTTCTTGGCTATCTTGGAATGAACTAGGATACTTCTGCCACGTTCCGTTTGACAATCAAACGCTTCTTAAAGATTTTTATCACACGGGACTCGACACGGTATTAACGATACCAAGTTTCTCAGCGATCCATCTATAGGATGCATTCGGATTGGCAGTATAAGTGTACACAATTTTTTCACGCAGGATTTGTTGTTCCGAAGCCATGGCCGGTGATTCACACGCTTAATAAGATACAGACAAATTTGGGTGCACTACTTTCCACGAATACACTCTTACCGATGTAACAAATTATATAAAGTTCAGTCTGATTTACTTCCCATACTATCAATCAAATTGAATTGCAAAAGTAGAACAACTTTAAGTTAGTCTCCCGACAATTTTTTACAAAGTTTCATGTCTGTAATTAATGATCTACCGCTTCTAACATACTGCACTATTGGAACGTTTTCGCTATCTCTTATAGGTATCAATAATGTGTTCATTATTGTGAGTTTTCTCGATAGTATCACTAAAATACCCCAGTCATATCCCAATATACCGATTAGAAGGAACAAGCTCTACTGATAAACAACATCAATTTCGTCAACAATAAATTCCACATTCTTCATAACTTAGTGAATATCAGCCATCACCATGATGAGCATACGGCACAGATTGCTTTCAACCATCAGAAAAATTATGTTCCGCTGGTTGCCTCCATCTCTATAATACAGCAACCAAAAAGCCCTAGGTTTCCGTCCCAAGCTAAAACCTGCAATAGGATGCTAGCTTTTGTAATGCATTACATAAAACTGTCTCAGCTCGATCAATCTGTGCGAGTGCGTGCAGCCATCGACTGCCCTGCGCACTAATCATGATTTCAATTAAAACCTCCCTAATAACACACCGCCGTTCCACCTCCTGCTGTCAAACTTGTCCGGAAGCTAAGTAGGCGCAGTCAAGAGCAATAAATTTTTCCTACTGATGAGTACATTAATCACCTTTGATTGAGTGTTGTCCTGCCTACTCGGCCAGGCAACGCGGTGATGTGACGTTATGATGCATAGGTATCACATCCGATTACCGTCGTTTTTTTCCTCTTTCTTGTCATCACCTGGCGTCGCAATTACCTATAATCAATAGTATTTTTTTCATCTCTTCCGAAGACACCCGTTGATTGGCACCCGGTCAACAGCGGTGAGGATGTGTGGTAACCCACTCTAATGGGGCGGAGAAGCAACCAAACCCTCCTTTGTAAACAAATAGTTGCATTTTCTATGCATTCTTGCATAATTGATAGCTGCGTTACGCATGGGAATGAAAATATGCCAAACCGGTAACAACATTGAACATCTATGCTTTCCATTTTGTTTTCTCTACATGAGGGAAAAAGCCTTACACAAGTGGTGCCGGGATCTACAGATTGAGGTCCACTTAAGCTGTCGTCATCCTTCCCTCGGTGCCCAGTTTTCTTCTTCTTCCAAATCCGATTAACACATTAGAGCCGTTAAAAATTCAGCCGGACACTCCGCTCCAGCCCCTGCTCGGTTATCATCGCTCAATCGATTAAGTATTACCGCACCAATTTGAATTGCAGCTCCGCCCCATTTAATTCACTGCGCACTCTCCCAAGCCAGTTTACAACTCTTGCACGTGGTTTAAATTCAAACGAAAGCGAAAATTGGTTGAAGGTCGTTTTGCTTCCACGGCGTGTTTACAAACACAAGGAATGACTCAACCGATTGGTAATGGCTTTTCGTTTCAGCGGTGAAGATTTTGCTGCGGACATCCATCTCTCATCTATTTCTTTCTTTTTTTTTGCGCCAATTTGCACTACGGGCAAGTGTTTTTTTTTCCCACTTTTTATATACACATCTAGTAGAGCAATTTGCGTCGTGTGTGCCAACGGGCTGAGACCGAAAATTGCTACTATTGGATGAAACTGGGTCTTTATGCTATGATTTTCAGATAATGGTAACCAGGCGAAGCAATTGATTTAATTAGATGCGGTTTTTTTTATTATAAAACATTAGGTGATAGGCATTCACTTTGCGTTTGTCTTATTTAGGTCTTTTTGCATGCAATAGATTTGATTTCGATGATAAATCAACGTCAGAGTAGGATTTTTTTTTAAAAACACTTTTGAGTCACACCAGTCCTAAATTTCGTGATGTTTTCTAATTGTTTTCACTGACCGTCGATAAAATGCTTTGAAGTTGTCTAATGTATGTACTACCGTGAAACGCATATCAGTCCCATATGGAAAACCGTCGAATGAAAAAAAAAAAAAATGTGATGGTGTTTTTCATAATTCACTATGTTTCGCATGATGTTTTTATATTTTTCCACCCTGCAATGTGAATTATGGTGTGTTCAATACTTTTGTCTGAAGAAACTACAAATTTATAACATTTCCTGCGAAAAAACAGCAGTGGGACAGATATGCGATTATTTTGTATGTCCGATTGCAAAATAATCGCGTATCAGTCCAAGTCTTTTTTTAAGGTAGAATTAGATTGATACAACTTTATGATATGTTCAACTAGCAATTATGGAGAAAGTGTGTGGAGTAAACATTGCCCGTGCAGTATTCAGCTGGTGGCAATGGCTATTGCTCGTTTCCTGGTGGCCGCTGATCGGGCTTTTTGGATCGGATACGGGACTGAATGGAATCCAGCTAAGTACCTCTTCTCTTTTTTGATACCAGAATAGCTCCCGTAGCAAATGTTGCGCAGTGGGGAAAATTCCTTTAATCGCACGTAAAGCTATTTGCGAACCACGTGTACCAACATGTGTACGTGTGCGTGTATGTTTGTGGACTAAAGGTCGGGATCGTGTTCGAAAGAAATTTATTTTTCTATCCCAAAACCATGTTAAATTCCGTTTACTGAAACTGAAAAGTAAAGAATCGAAAAGAAATTTCTGCAGCAGTACCGAAAGAACGAAAAACGAACGAAAGCAGTACTGAAAAGAACGAAAAATAAAATTGGAATTTGTAAGGTTTCCACGCAAACTAATGGGAGCTGTCACTTTTACTTTCGGAAAAATATTCCGCTCGATTATTCCGTCAGTGAAGGTGACATTTCGTTCCATGCAGATCAATTGTCAAAATTCCGCTTGGTAATATTGAACAAAGTTCCGTAACCTCTCTACTTTTTAAGTCGATACTGGCCTTAAATCTTAATACCGAAACAAATGAGTTATAGATCTCTCCTAAATATGGATATATAATGTGCTCTATTTATTTTTTTATTATTTATTTTGCGTACAATTCATAATTAACTGGAGGCCGGAACCATCACACTTTGTGAATGGGCCCTGATCGTAAAGATGCAGATGACGAATTTCACGCCAACTCATCCAGTGTGTGGCAGCACCCTCTCAAAATCCTATGAAACTTTGTCGGTGTGTAGACTATGTCTTTTCAAGCAACTTTGCATACTTTGTTTTTTCAAAGTTTATGTAGATTTGAAAAGGGCTTAAGTTTTTTGATCAATTTTTTTTATAAATCAGCATAACTCAATAAGGACAAGACTTACATAAAAGTTATGTATCGGTGTCTTTTAGAAAATTGTCTTAACTTTTATTAAAAATAATGTAAAAATTGTGAAATCGATTCTTAAACGCTAAAAAAAATATTTTAAAATTTAAAGTCCATTAGCAAAAAATGGCTATCTTAGAATTGGACGAATTTTTTTTTTTTTTGTGGAAAAACCAGTTTTTCCAACAACACATTTTGCATGTCCTATTTTTACCGTGTGTCGCGCCAACTCATCTTATAATTTGGTCCTCGAACCTTAATTGGTTTTGAAAAATCAAGGGTACCATCTGGTAAGGGCTTATTTTTAAATTATTAATTTTTTTAAACTTTAGTGATAATACAATTAAATCAAGTGGTTGATCCTTTTTATTACCAAAGCTATGAAGTTTATTACTAGAAGGAAAATAAATTGGAAAACAAAAGCTTTATCATAATATCTGAAGTATTGACTCAATAGCAGTTCAGTTGTTTATATCAAAATTGCTAAATTTCATTAAACTAAATTCAATATATTGCTCAAAAATTATTTTCATGTCAGATGGAGCAGCGGCCCATTAAAAAAACAAGAAGAACTTTGCCAGCTTGTGCAATTTGAAGTCCAAGTATGGATTGAAAGAAGAATGGCACTTTGTTGCATCGTTTCATAGGTCTATTTGATGCTTTTGTTGGTAATCTCAAGCGAATGGCAAAGAGAGCAAGCCTTGCTCAAGATTATGGAAACACAATCAAAACTCCTCGGGAACTATATGACCCAACTGCCCGAACAGTCAAATAAAATTATTACAAAACTGAATTTCTGCTTCATATCAGCTGAACAGTATGCAAAAATGTCAGAAGAACTTGAGGAGTTATATAACCACGTAAAGACAATACCTGGTACACAGGTTCATTGCTGTGTACCTATTTCAGAAAATCAAATTTCAGCTAATAGGTTTTCTAATTCAAAGGATAATATGAAGCTATATTTTTTTAATATATCAAGTTAGAAGGTAAGAAACGATTACTCGCGGCCGTCTCGAGGTTAAAAGGAATAAAAATTTTAAGGATGGGAAGATGGGCGGGAATTTTAAGTATGGTTTACATACGACATTTATTTTAAATTCTAAATTGTCAAAAAACTTATAACTATACAACTTTGGGGTTTCTTTTGACTTGAACATTTTTGAGAAAGAAAAAAAAAACTCACAAACACAGATAAAAAAAAACTAATAGTATACATCTATGTTAAACTAACTACAGTCTAAGGCTAATGTTCGTCAAAAAACATTAATTAGTTTCATAATCTCCAGATCACGTACAGCCAAGATATCTCGAACCGGTACATTGGGTTGTTTACCTCGAGCCCGAAGGGAATCATAAAGATCTATCTCCAGATGCTCAGCACATGACCAAATAATGTGATCTGCGTCCTGGTAACCTTGTGAGATGGCTATCGCTCAGCCCAACACGGTATAAATGAGCGTTCAAAGAATAATGATTGGACATGAGGCGAGACATCACACGAATGAAGTCTCGACCCACATCCATCCCCCCAAACCAAGATTTCTTCGACATCTTTGGGATGATAGAATGTTGCCATCGCCCCAAATCTCCTTTACTCCATTTATACTGCCAGCTGACGAGTGACTATCGACGAAAAATAGTTAAAAATTCATATTAGGGATTTGTCGATCGTAAATATCGCCTTCTATAGCGCCCACCTTTGCAAGCGATTCCGCTCTCTCATTGCCCAGAATCGAAGAATGAGAAGGGACCCATACAAAGGTGATGATAAAATAACGCGAAGATAAAGCACTTAGAAGCTCTTGTATTTTCATGAGAAAATACCAGGAGTGCTTTACCGGCCTCAATGAGCGAATAGCCTCTATAGAACTGAGACTATCCGTAAAAATGAAGTGCTGATCCGGTGTTAGTGAGGCAACAATTTCTAGCGTAAAGTGTATTGCCGCTAATTCAGCGACATATACGGAACAAGGAGCTTGAAGTTTACGATTATTTAATTTCATTAAATATACCAAAGCCTGCTGACTCCTCTATCAATGATCCGTCAGTGAAGAACGATTTAGTGGAATCAACTTGGCCAAACTTTGCAGCAAATATTACCGGAACAATCATAGGACGATGATGCTCTGGGATTCCATAAAGCTCCTGCTTCATGGATAAATCAAAATGAACCGAATTATCGAAGTCGGAGAAGCAAACACGATTGGAAATATTCGGCGAATGGCTGACATCCTGTGTTATGTACAAATGGTACAAAGTCATGAAGCGAGTTTCTGGATTCAACTCAAGAATCTTCTCAAAATGTTCGATTACTTGGGGGTTCATAACTTCACATCTGGTGAGGAGCCGGAGAGACAATTCTGGAAACCGATCCGAGAGTGGCAACATGCCAGCCAGCACTTCAAGACTCATGGTGTGAGTCGAGTGGATGCAACCTAACGCGATACGAAGACACCGATACTGAATACGTTCCAAAATGATGATGTGCGACCGAGCCACTGACTGAAAACAAAAACTTCTCGTATTCTATAACCGACAAAATCGTTGTCCGGTACAACGTTAGAAGATCTTGCGGATGTGCTCCCCACAAGATTTCAAGAAATTCGAAAAAATCTAATCCTTTGCTGGCATTTTCGCTTCAGATACTCAATGTGGGATCTCCAGGTGAACTTTGAATCGAACCAGACCTCAAGATAGTTTAGTGACATAGAATGAGTTATCGGCTTACCCCAATTTTGAAGCTTCGGTTGTGCAGGGTTATGCTTCCTAGAAAAAACTACCAACTCAGTTTTCTCCGTAGAGAATTCGATACCTAGCTCTAGAGCCCAAGTAGACAAATTGTCTAAGGCATCCTGTAAGGGTCCTTGAAGATCGACCCCATTGGGTCCCGTGACAGACACTACGCCGTCATCTGCCAGTTGTCTCAACGTACAGTTGTCACCTAGACAACCGTCAATGTCTTTGACATAAAAATTATACAAAAGGGGGCTTAAACATGATCCCTGGGGAGACCCATGTAGCTAAATCGGCAAGCTGTAGAGTTTCCATGAGAAAAGCTCATATGTATGACAGCAAATTGTACAAAAAATTATTCATTAGTGGAGAAAAGCCACAAGCGTGGAGTTTATCTGAAAGGACTTCAAGAGATACTGAATCAAAAGCCCCCTTGATATCCAAGAATACAGAAGCCATTTGCTCTTTTTTTTTTAGCAAAAGCTAACTGAATATCTGTGGAAAGCAACGCGAGACAGTCGTTCGTTCCCTTATCCTGGACCGACGGTAACCATACTGAGTATTACAGTCGTACAACGGTCAGCGTTGTATGTCTGTCATAAGTATTACCCCTACGGAAAGCATTGTCCAAACAGGTTGTTCGTCTCAACCCATTAATCCAGACGGAAGAGGATCATTGTCTCCAACAGTTTTCGAACACAAGATAACATCGCGATGGGTCGATAGGAGTTGTGGTCGGACGCGGACATACCAGATTTTTGAATGGCAATAACTTTCACCCGTCTCCATCCGGTACAATGTTGAGTTCCATAAATTGATTAAACAAGTGCAACATGCGCCTCTTAGCGAGGTCTGGGAGGTTCTTAAGCACGTTGAACTTGATCCTATCAGACCCTGGAGCCATATTGCCACACGAAAGGAGTGCGAGAGAGAGTTCTACCATTGAAAAAGGTTGGCTGTTCTCATCTATCGAATTTTCGGTTTCGCGAGGAATGATCTGTACCGCCACCGAATCGGGACAAACTTTTCGCGCGAACTTGAGGATCCATTGGTCCAAGTACTCTTCGCTCTCGTTGTACGTAGTTCGGTTACGCAATCTTCGCGCCGTGTTCCAAAGAGAACTCATCGACGTTTCTCGCGATAGCCCGTCCACAAATCATCGCCAGTATCCGCGTTTCTTGGTCTTGATGAGGCTCTTAAGTTCTCGTTTGAGAGCCGTGTATGCTTCGAAGTGCTCAGGTGTTCCACGTCTTTGGAAGACTTTAAACGCATCGGACTTTTTACGGTCAATCTCGGTGCATTGCTGATCCCACTATGTAGTAGGAGGTTTCCTGCAAAATGACGTTCCTGGAACTGGTCGAGTTTGAGCTTGAAGCGCGCTATACAAAATCAGGTTGGGGAGGAAGTTATATTCTTCCAACGGTGGAAGGCCTTCTTTCGTCGTTACAGCTTCATCTATTTATGTCCTAAACTTTGTCTAATCGATATTTTAATGGGCAAGTGATCACTACCGTGGGGATCCTGGATCACATTCCATGTGCAATCCAACGATAATGAATTCGAACAAAGTGTGAGGTCTAATCTACTGCCAACTGAGGATATTCCAGCCAAACGTGTTACTTCTCCATTGTTGAGAACGGTCATATTGAAGTTGTCACAGAGGTCATATATCAAGGAAGACCGGTTGTCATCGCACAGTTCTCCCCAGCCTGTTCCGTGAGAGTTAAAATCTGCCATGATGAACCGTGGAGAAGGAAGGACCGAACAAATATCTGAAAGTTGTTTTCGGTTAATTGAGGCTCTAGGAGGAATATAGACAGAAGCAATGCAAAGGCTTTTATTTTTAATAACAGCCTGACATGCGACAACTTTAATTCCTGGAATTGGAGGAAAATTCACTCTATAGAAGAAGTAGCACTTTTTGATCCCCAGAAGTACTCCTCCTCCACGTGAATCCTCACGATCAAGACGAATGATATTGAAATCATGAAACGGAAAATTATCCATGGAAGGGGATTAATTGCTGCAAGGAGGGGCCACTTTATTGCTTCAAAAACGTTTTCACTGTGGAAAGCATCGCACGAACAATGATTTTGAGAGGATCAGAAATTTCAAAATACTTGAATATACCTTCAGCAATGTCATCAAATGAGAACAGTCCTGATGGAGAAGGAACTTCAGTTCTTAAAATTGGGGCGCTAGGGGTTTTTGATGTCCCCGGAAGAGATGGAAAGTCCTGTGTGTAGTTAGTGCTACGAAAACCAGGTGGAATTGGATTTTCCTTTTTTTTTCACCTTTTCTTGAAATGGGCAAGCTGATTTTGGGTTCCGGCTCAGCAACTTTCCGTGGGTGAACGCGTCTTCACTTACGGAGCACCTTCCGGAAAACTGACTAATGTCTGCGCAGGCACCTTCCTCTTGTTTCTCCCCGAAATGGAGTAGCGTACCTTATTGCCGCAATGGGATCATGACCCGCGGTACGAACAACCGCACAGGTAGCCGAAGTTTTCTCAACGTATTGAGGGAGGGCTGAACCAGAACAGTTCACTCGAAACGAGTCTGATGGTGTCAACTTCTTTTCACCCTTAGTGATCCATACTGTGCCTAGTCTTTTCACATCCAGTATCTTAACTGGAGAAAGCAGATGGTTCTTAAATCGACCAACTGCCTGCTTCAGCAGGATCTCAGGGGTCACACTAGGTTCGGTGACCACACCTTGAATTGTAATACCCCGAGCTGGGATATACACTCTATATTCCAGTGTAAAAAGCTGAGAGACAGCAATCTCATTAGCTTGCTTGAGGTTGGACACAACGACCCGAAGTTTATTGGGTCTTACTTTAATTCTTTAATTATCTCGGTCACGGCCGAGAATCGTTTCGTCACATCATTTTAAATTTGATATATTCAGAGGTTTCGTTTTGGGCTGAAAATAGACAACCCATGGACCAGCTGAACTATCTGAATATGCACGTGATATGGTAAATTTATAAGCTACCTCATCATTTCGCGCTATAGATGATTCATCTTCCGACAAACCATGCATGGCTCGTTCGTGGGAGCTTATGACGCTCAACCACTGAGGCAATTAATAAAAAAATACACACGCACACACACACAGATACAACACAAAATACTTAAGCTAACAACAATTATTCAAAATGTATTCAGGAGAGAAAGAGAAATAAAAAACTTTTCTTCTATGCACTACTGATCTGCTGCTGCCGGGCGACGAACGTGTGTGGTCGCGTATACCGGTGAGGAGTGAAGCACAACGAGTGTGATATAATGGTCGGTGATGGTTGGCAGATGAACGGATGAACGCTAACAATAGGTGGACTGCTGGTCTGCGTAAGCACGCAGAGATGCGAAGCAAAATGGCTTGTCACTTTTTCAATTAATTATAAATCGTTATTGCACTGCTAAAACTGAACTTTTCTTCTTCATAAAAAAAACTCAACACAACTGCAGTGGAAACACTATCGAGAGATAAAAAAACTGGTTTTAGAAAAGAAGAACGACGAAATATTGCCAAAGCAACGGAACGCGGAAAGAACGACTTTAACCGTTTGCTTGTATATTGGGCAATGATCCACAGTGCTTCACCAGTTTCAAATTAAGTGGTCCTTATAAGGTTCCCATAATGTGATCTTTTTTTAGTTTCAAACTGATTGTGCACAAGCTTGAAATTTGTATGTAAGTTACTATGATAAAAATAAAATCTTCAATTGTATCGCAACATTGTTGTTTCTGGCCCATGAAATTGAGCACAACAATCATGACTATTATCTCACACCGCCCAGTATTGCTGACTGTGTAACTGTTTGATCTTGAAGAAGGTTTTCAATCGCTTACATAATTAATAAATTTTTCATTTGACATTTGGCTGAAAAGGTTGTTGTAGCTGTTGTTGTAGTAATTTACTATAATAATCTCTATTAATCACTTTGTTAGAAGCATTCATGGAAAGGCTAGTAGACAATGAACGAAGAATTGGCTTTCTTCATACACAGATAAAAAGAAACATTAAATTTTCTGTGTTATCTAATGCACATAAAGGGAATGCTGGATTTGGCAGAAAATAATGGAATATTTCATGTAAATTTAAGCCAGATAACGCCTGAATCTAGCCTGTTGTATGAAAGATTGCAAACATTGTTGAATGGCGCATGAAATATTGCAAATATTTTCGTTGTTTACGCCCCCTTGGGCTTGGAATTAAACAAAGGGAAATTTTACGCGCTTGTTAAAATTCATTATTTTTTTCTGTGTAGTTATTTCCATGTAATTTCAAATGGCGTGTGCAGTGTTACTAATCAAATTTCCTGAAATTTCAAGGGGCTGTTCAGGATGCGATTTGGAATCGTTTGTTTGTAAATAAAGTCTGAAGTCTAAAGTACATTAGTCTGATGCCAATTATGAAAACTTCGCTCTACAGTGCTCTGCAGTTTCAAGTTAGGTCCTAATTAGCCTTTCATAATATGTTGTTGTTTGTAACTGACTTCGCAAAAAATATTTGAAGTTTGTATGGGAATAAGTATGGGGAACTCGCGTATTGTGTTTGCTTCACACTATCAAGTCACCATATGATAATACGTTGAAAATGTTTAGTTAAGTTTACTCACAGTTTTATAAGTTACCGTCGTGCTTTGAGAGACTGTAACAGCTGTAATGGTTACTGGATCTCAGTATTTTTTAACTAGGTGGGGTGAAAAGTCAAGGAGGCTACGGATTTAATTAATTGTTTTTATTTTTTATTTTATTCAATGGAGTCCCCTTTAAGCTCGATACACTTATTCCAGCGATTTTCCAACTTCTTGATCCCGTCCGAAAAGTAGTTTTACGGAAGGTCTGCAAAATACTCCTCCGCGGCGTCGATGACTTCCTCGCGTGTGCTGATTTTTTTTTTATTGATGAGCCATCTTTTGAGGTTTAGGAACAGATAATAGTCCGAGGGAGCCAAATCGGGTAAATAGAGTGCATGCGGAAGCAATTGGAGCCGTAAGTCCTTGATGTTAGCCGTGGTTGTGATGCTCTTGCAAAAACAAAATTGTTTTTCTCTTCATGTGAGGCCGTTTTGCAGTGATTTTGACCTTCCCAAGTAACAATTTAAGTTTTATTCTACCCGTATATCATTTCTCCCGGTTTTGTAGATAAAACTACATTCAAAACAGTTTTGTCTACCAACACCTCCTCTATGCTTCTTTAAAGCCAAAATTTGTACAAAGTGGCCCACTCTATAGACGGTTGTAAAAACAAGTTTATAAAACCTTTATAAGACCATAAAGATTTTGAAAATAATCTAGTGATAGATTCTATGGCCTTCATAAAACCTATTGGCTGCCATGAAAACCAGCATGCGGCCAAATGGCCACAGCTGTCAAACTTAACTGTGATATCGTGGTTGATTTTTGTTGTTCTGCTTTGTTCGATTCTCTGCTCTTCTGATTCATTTAGCCGTAAATAATATCGGAGAAAAACGGTCAAGTGTTGCGGGAAAAGTTGTTTTATGGCAAAATATGCAAAACAAATTATGTTTTTTTTTACAGCGTATCATGTTCCAAATCATATACGCTTTTAATTTTGTGGTGAGTATTGGCACGATAAGGGGCGAAAATTAATGCGCCTCGGAAATTATGCGAGTTCACAATAACAAACACCAAATTAAAACAAATATATTCGATAAATCAATCATGATTTTTTTTTAAATTGATGGAATTCAATAAAGTTATCTTAAAAAATGCAGAAATTGGTCTCCGATCTATAGTTCATTTGCATTACATTTAGAATTTGTTGTATTTATTTTTAGACATTTCAATTATTTTGTTTATTTCAATATGGCGGTTGGAAAAAAATCACAATTCTGGCATAAAGCCAAGTTATCTTCGCAATGACTACTTTAAATCTATTTGGTTATTTGGTGGCTTCCCTCAATGCCAATTTGCCGTTTAATGCATTTACTGGAGGCAAAATGGTTTTAAAATGCTTTTTCAACTGACCATAATAAGATAATATGAATGAGTTCTAAAACGGCATTTCAAAACAGCATTTTATGAGTTCATAAATTCGAAATAAAACCTTTGATAGGAGTAAAAGTAATTTCAGAAAACGAGGTTTTAAGATCGTTTTAAACAAGCTGTGTAGGTTCTCATAAACCTGACTTAAATATGAAACCTATTGGCAGCTCTTGGTGTCATAATAAATCCAAATTGATTTCTAGTGGCTTTGATAAAACCTTAATAAAAATTAATAAAGCAGGATGGTTGTGGCAATGTTACTTGGGTCTGCAATACTCGCTGTTGAGGGTTTTTTTTTCGAGGTAGTCCACGAAGAGTATGACATGACAATCCCAGAAAACCGACGCCAAAATCTTTCCGACCCATTGAGCCTCCCTAGGTCGCTTCGGAGCACTCGTGCCGGCTTCAGTTCATTGCCGGGCACTCATTATGTTCGCTGGTGTGTAATAGTGGATCCAGGTTAAAACAGCAGTTACCAATCGACGCCAAAAGACCTTCCGACTCCGCATCAGCAAGTCTAAACACTGTTTCGAAGGGCTCTCGCGTTCGTGTTTTTGGTCAGGAGTGAGCATGGGCGGCACCCAGCGGCTGGATGTAACTTTTTCATATGCAGAATCTCGCCCAAAATATGGCGTGTGCGCTCAGTACTAATATTTGTGGCATCTGATAGCTCACGCACCTTCCCTTTCCGGTCAGTCAACACCATTTCATGAATTTTTTGACATTGCGCACTGCAACCGCATCGAAGGGCCTGCCGCTGCGGACTTGATCGGTAGTAGAGTTGAGGCCACCACGAAACTCTCGAAACCAATATTTAACGGTGTAATCTGACGGAGCAGTTGCCCCTTTTCTTTTGTTTCCTTCGCCGTTTTGCCTCTCAGCAAATAATGTTTTATGACAGAACGAAAATCGTTTTTATCCATTTTCAACATGATGCCAAACACGTCAACAACAATCAGCTGTCAAAACAAAACTAAGAGCAGTATCGCACTGAAACTGGGCGTGTATGCCTAAATATGAACGGACTAAAGGGTGTTTTGATCAAAATTTCGTCAACTTAAACTTGACGCATTTCCTTTCATCGTGCATTAAAAAATTTTGCACACCCTTCATTTTGAAGATATGTGCGTGTAGCATCATGCCTTTATTTTGATTTTGAGATTAGCACTTCAGTTATCAAAATGTCGCAACAAAATTGTGCACGTGCATGGCGAAAATCCAAACTACTCTCACGCCAAGGTGGCAAAATTGTTGAACGTGGCTAAATCTACTGTTACCACGTATTAAAAGTGTTCGGTGAACGTTTGTCGACAGCCAGGAAAGCTGGATCGGGAAGAAATCGAAAGCCGGAGGCCCCAGCGACGACAAAAAGAGTTGCCCGCTGTTTCGAGTGGAATCCCAACCTCTCCGTCCGAGAAGTCGCAAAGAAGCTGGGAGTGGCGCCTTCAACCGTGGATAGAGCTAAAAAACGAGCTGGACTGTCGACTTACAAGAAAGTGGTGACTCCAAATCGCGACGATAAACAAAACACGTCGGCCAAAGCACGATCGCGAAAGTTGTACACGACGATGCTGACGAAGTTTGATTGCGTGGTACAGGACGATGAAACTTACGTCAAGGCAGACTTTAAACAGCTTCCTGGACAGAAAACGGCAACGGAACGGAGAGAAAGGTGGCAGATATTTTCAAGCATATTAAACTGTCAAAGTTCGCGAAGAAATATCTGGTGTGGCAGGCCATCTGTACCTGTGGCTTGAAGAGCAACGTTTACATTGCGACCGGAACCGTCAACCAGGAAATTTATCTGAGCGAGTGCCTACAAAAACGTCTACTGCCTTTCCTGAAGCGACACAATTCTTTCGTTCTATTTTGGCCGGATTTGGCATCTTGCCATTACGGAAAAAAGGCCATGAAGTGGTATGCTGCCAACTGCGTTCAAGTGGTGCCCAAGGACAAGAACCCTCCCAACACGCCAGAGCTCCGCAATGTTGGGCCATCGTCAAGCGGAACCTTAAGAAGACTCAAAAAGCTGTTGTGAACGGGAAACAGTTCAAGTTATCAAAATGTCACTGATGTTCTGCGGTGAATAAAGTGGACAAGGAGACTGTACAAAATCTTATGGCAGGTGTTTAACGAAAGACCCGGCAATTCGCATTCGGTAAAAAGGAAGCTTAGCTGAATATTTCTCCTGTATTCTGTATTAACTGAACTTGAAAAAGAAAAAGAATTTGACTTATCAATAAAAACTTTGATCGACTCACACACATTACTGTTTGACTCAATTTTGATCGGAACACCCTTTCCTTCCCAGTTCCCCCCCCCTCATACCTTTAAAACAAAAATATTTTACACATGTGATTAATATCCCATTTTCAAGGGTTTTTTTCCCCCCCCCTATATTTTACGAGATTTAACAAAATATAAGCGCAGTTGATTGAAAAACAAAAATATTTTACACATAGTGAGTAATAATGAGTTGTTGTACAGGGTGTCCGAATATTATTCGTACAACAAAATGTGTGTTAAAACTATCTTTTATAGTTGGATTAAAATATCAATATGTATTGTTTGTTATAGCAATATGTTTGCAAATTACAAGTTTTATTTGTACATTTTAAAATGGCCGCCTCGTGCTGAGATGCACGCCTTCAAACGTTTCGGGAAGTTATCCACGATGGCCGCGAGTTCTTCGACAGATATTTGTTCTTAAACCATTAAAAGAGACGATTTGAGATGTTCTAGTGATTTATGTGGTGTACTGCAGGCCCTTGACTCCAAGATAGACCATACCGTCCAAGGGCCTGCAGTATAGTCCATCGGATTCAAATCCGGTGAGTTAGAAGGCCATTCATCATTCGTTAAAAAGCTTGGGAAAATGCGTTCGCAAAGACTAATAGTCTTTTTTGCTCTATGAGCCGGCGCCCAGTCTTGTTGAAAAATCCATTCATTTTTGCCGAAATACTGCGATGCCCAAGAAGCTACTGGTAGCTTCTGATATACCGCTTGATTCACTTTCACCCCCTTGTCGATGAAGATCAAATGGGTTTTGCCGGAATGAGTTATTCCAGCCCAAACCATGACAGAAGCGGGATGATGACTCCTTGAAACACTTCCACGATTTTTGGAAGCAGCAAGAAGCAACTGCCGATCATTTTGGTGGTTGCGATGCTGCTCGATTGTGAAAACTTTTTCATCGATGAACAGCACTCGACCGATAGCGGCCCTCGGATAAGCGGTTCAGGAGAACCTTATTTGAATAAGGCCCGTCTGACGTTTGTCGCTACGGTTACGAACGCCCGTATTGTTTACAAACAATGGATCTTTTGACGTTTGGATGTTAGAGATGTTGGCTACAGGAAAGTTACTGTCCGCCAGGTCCCTGGATTTTATAACTGAGGCCCGTCAACTCTTTAGAATTTTGCTCCGTACTGTTTTCGTGCCTCTCTTCATTCAGGGCTATGCTATCAACGCTAGTATATAGCACGCGAGATGAACCGAAATGATATCAGTTTTCGACACGAGCTCTCAGTTGGTGGTTCGGACAGGGCTTTGTCCACCCACCACAGATTATGGCATGAGAGACAGAGTCATGCAAGACCGGCTAATCGGACAATTACCGGTTTCCATCCAAAATTTCGGGCCTCTGAAAACGGGACATTGGTCCCTTACGAAATCATTTCGGTTCGTCTCACGTGCTATAGACTAGCGTTGAATAGCATGGCCCAGAAAGATGAAGATCACGAAAGTGCAGTATGGAGCAAAAATCACAAGTCCCTTCTTATGTCCATAGCAAAATTATAGAACTATTGTATTAACATTTTAACCAATCATATGTGTGACGATACGTATAAATTAGATGATACCATTATTACTATAAACCAACGCGATCCTACGTGAACCTTGCGGTTCTATCACTGATATAGCCCACCACTAATGTTTGGTGCTAAAGAGGTCAACCCCGCCCTTCGCCCAGTCGAGACATATCGGACCACCATGTAGGCAAACCTTTGTTCAATTTCTAAGGTGTTGGAAAATGAACTGGACTTTTAGGAAGAGTGTATTAAATGGTCTTAACAAGTTGAACCTACCATTGCCCAAAATCAGTGTCAAGGCAAAGGTACGGGCATTTGGGTATGGAGAAGAGCTTCAATAAAGTAATGAAACATAACCATAATGTTATATTATATTCCCTGAAGGTTTCAGAAGAATTAGTGTCTTTTATTTTTCGAATAGAGTCCTCAGGTCTTCAGCACATTTGTATGAGTAACAAATTGTACCAAGATGTCAATTCAGAATAACTTAAATTAATATATGTTCATAGAAATACAAATGTTACAAACAATAACAACGAAGAATATCTTTTCGAAGGCTTGCAAATATTGCAATTACCTCACGGAACTTACGACTTTTCGAATGGCATTTCCCTGAGGGAGATTTCCTTTCGAATGAGATAAACAATTATGTAGTTGTATATCTATCCAATTTTCAACTCCCAAACTCCTTACGTAAATACATTTAATCTTCATTTTAATCACCTCAGAAATAATCCAAAACATCCGGAACAGCCGGCACCGTGGCACACATGATCTAGCCCATTCACGCCCAGATTAATGTCGACGGGATCACAATGACAAAATGATTGCCATTCTTCGAAGCGGATCTCCAATTGGGCGCTCAAATCACACGTGCAACGTGGGATGTGTGTTGCGCAAATCTGTCAGTCCATAAGTCACTTTCACTGCGGCTTGCCAATACCTGGGACCGCTTCCCGATGGCAGAAATTATCGCTACGGAAAGGGTGTATTCATCACATCGCGATCCAAAGCCAAAACCGTCAGGCCTTTGATCAGGGGATCAATTGATCGGCTTTTTTTTTCGTTTCTGAAGCCATCATTGAACATTTCTATCATTGCTTCCGCCCCACGCTGGCTGTCTGAGCGCCAACCAACAATGCCGCAAGGGACTTAGCGTGAGATATGCACACAACAATTTCACGCCATTTACAGACTATCTATTTGCGATCCGCGTGTAAAACCAGCCAGCCAGCGTCGTTGTCGCTTTTTGCTCTACAACCCAATCGGTTGTTTGTTTTGGTTATTGCCGTCGTATTACATCGTTTTGCTGCCATCGGCCTGATCGTCCACCATACCGAGTAACAAGTTCCGTTTAGTCGACTCCGTGCATCAACAACCATAGCATTTCCGCGTGCTTCAGGGGCGTAGATAGTTTGGACAAGGTCTCGACGTGTTTTCAGAAACCATGCCCCAGACACACCTGTGAGCGGGGGGGATTCCAAGGGACGGCGATGTTGAATGAAAATTGTGCATGAATGAATGACCATTGCGTACAAACGAAACGAGCCATGGCATAGATAGAGGGAACCAAAACATGTCTCGGACGGACGTTGATGCACGAACAAAAACGCGCAAACGCCATCACGGTTCGCGCCGTTGCACGTCCGATCGATTAGATAATTTTTCCATCACTGACTGGGCTGCGGCCTAGGCCTAGAGATTCAGCAGGGGGTGCAAAATGACTCCGTCTATTACTTCCTCTTAAAAGGTGTGCTTTGTGGGTTACATTAGGACGATGACGATGGTGGCCTAAATTTTCGAACGCGTGAACCTTGGGCTTCTCGGGTGCTAAGTGGATTACCTAATTTTTGCTCATTTTTGTTTTGTTTTACTTTTCTCCGTAGTGTTGATCGTGACGATACTCGTGATTGCAGTTTGCCAAGCGGACGATGGCGGTGGAGGAGGAGGAGGAGGAGGTGGCGGAGGTGGAGGCCGGAAGACGCCGGCCCTGATAGACTCCGGGTTGGGGACAGCGGTGAAGGCAGGTGCAAAAGGTAACAGATGCAGTAGCCGGTGAAGAACCGACCGCACGGATAAGAATTCCAGAACAGGGTTTGCGCGCAGCCAGGGGAGAAGGGAATGGCCTTACTGTTAGGCTTATGAACTTGTAGTTGAGCCCGATGATAAAAAAAAAACAACTTTTTTACGATAGTTCCAACTGACATCTGGACAAATCTGAGTAGAGCTGGAACTATGGCGAATCAGGCTTATGCATCGATTTCTCTTCATCGATTTGCCGTATTTCAAAATAAGTTGACAAGAACTAGATAAAACTACATTTGTTCACCTTCGGACGGAAGTTTGATTTCGATGAAGAGATTTCGATACATCTGATTCTATCTTGAAATATTTAGTAATATTATTACCATCCAAGATGAATGTCTTATCATAATATTTTCAATAATGTTGGCCAGCATCGTGGGAAATGAAATGAGAAGATTTAATGAAATTTAATCTAATCTATCTAATCTGACACCAATACAACCAGGGCTGGTAGCGGATTTATGGATAAATAATAGTGACTTTAGTGACTAAAATAACAAAAATAGTGACCAAATAGTGACTAAAAAGTGATTTCTAAATTTTAGTATTCTATTAATCTTTCATACATTTGTTGTATAAGTACCGTAAAAATGAACTAGTGATCACTCCCGTTTGCAGAAATGAATTATACTGTGTCACTTTTTTTTTTTTTTTTTTTTGTAAAGACCCCTGTAATCAAACAATTTTTTTTCTCCACGGCCTCCTGCACTTGATCCACAGCTCGTTTTTGCGAAGACGAGTCTTTACGCACGATTGAAACGCCAACATGGCCTGGGCTAGAATTACTTCTGTCATATATTGCTTCTCAATTCCTTTTGTGAGCCGTCGCCATGTGAAGCTGTTTTCGCCACCTTAATCACCTGAGGATATTAAGCCTCACCTACGGTCGTTTTATTAGTAAACAACTGGTTCCAATACTCCTCAGTTCTGTACTCAAGGTCAGCACCTGGCATTTTAACAAGTCCCATTCATCAATAAGAAGATCATAGTTGACCTGAATCGGAAGTAACTTGGCGACTTTCACAACATACTTGGAGCTTTCACTGGATGCAACGGCTGTGGGTTGAGGCATTGGCAATATGTTATAAACGAGTTCTGCAAACCAGACTTTTGACGTAGGACTATGTCTTTTTTCTATACTGGGGTACAATTTTAAAAAAAAATCGCTTTGCGACCGTCACGAAAAGTGGTCAGGTTTTGAGTATTAATATCTCAGTCATTTCTCAAGAAATTTTCAAAAATTTTACACCAATTGATCGGCATTATTTCTACGCATCAGTTTCAACATTGTTGATTTCCAAGCCACATACTGTTGAAAAATTCATAAATGTTAAGCCTTGTCTTAAAAAAGTATATTAACTCCTTCAGGCCTAAGGGTTCGACCCCAAAAGGATAATGGCTGTATAAATTCACACAGACTGAATAAAAGTGTACACTGTCTTCGGCAAATTTGCTTGCCATAAATTCTTCTATCTGGAAAATAAAAAAAAACATATGAGTTTAAGGCCTCATTGACGACCTAGAACATTCTGAATATGCAGAAGTTCAGGAAGAAAAAATAAATGCCTGCTCAATAGTCTAAAGCCTTGTTTTAGAAAATTTTGCACCGGCAAACGTATTTTTAAATTCTCGTTGATAAACGTTAAATATTTTTGTAACTTTCCGGTAGATTCTCGGTCATCCAAAATGTACTTGAGTTCAGAACTTACGATCTACAGTAGTAACTCTTCCTTTTTGGCTATACAAAGTTACGCTACGCATTCAACCATATTCAGTGAATATCTTTCGAACGTAAAAAAAAATATCATGAGATAAACAGGGATGATCTAGGTCATCCAAACTGTCCTTAAGTTCAGAACATAAGATCTACAATTGTAACAGTAGGTGTTTGGAGTGTGCAAAGGGACATTATAAATTTAATTATACTGATTGAATAATGTGGATAGCCAACATAATGAAAATTCGCACTTTCTTCTTTATTCCTCCCATCAAACGCTGCACACCTCCGGAGTTAACTTCCTTAGCACATTTGTTCCACATTTTGGTCATCGTCCCGAGCCTTTTTTTCCACTTTTCTTAAGCTTCCGCTTCATTACTGCCCAAAATCTCTCGATGGGCCGGAACTGCGGGCAGTTGGGTGGATTTATGTTTTTATCGATGAAATCTACGTTATTATCGCGGTACCACTGGATGACTTCCCGGCTGTAGTGGCAACTCGCCAAATCTGGCCAAAACTTTACAGGACCTTTATGGGCTTTAATGAAAGGTAGTACGCGGTTTTTGAGGCATTCTTCCTTGTACAGCTTCGAGTCCATCGTCTTCTTCGTCACAAACACTTTGGTCTTTGCTCCGCAGCTGCATATCCCTTGCCAAATCATCAGTTTTTTGACAAATTTGTCCATAAAAGCAAACTTAAACTTCGCAGGAATATCTCCTCGTGCTGTCGCCATGTAGAATTTTTGGCAGGAAGCTGTCCGAAATCCATTTTGACGTAGGTTTCATCGTCGATGAGCAGGCATCCTTGGTACTTCGACAAAACCTGCTGGTACAATTTCAGAGCTCGAATTGCTTCAAAGTTCTGTTTGGTTGCTTGCTGGCTCGATAAGAACGATATTTTTTTTGCGTATTTTTGTGCGATTTCATTATCTGATAGTCCAGGGCTTGCTCTGATGGTTCTCAAAACTTTCTGGTTCAGCTTGCGGTCATATGTTCCCCTGCGACGCTTACCTTGAGGCACTCAATCCACGCTCTTTCGCTCCCTGAAACGTCTGAGCACATCATACACGGTTGATTTGACGATTTTCAACGTTTTTGCGATTTTTATTGCGGACCACGTTGGATTATCAACGTGGGTGTGCAGCATTTTTTTTCTCCTCTTGGCTTCCATCTGCAATAACTTTTGACTCACTGCACGAAACACTGTGAAATTTATACCACAGAAAGTGGGCGCCTAGGTAAACAAACCGCTGTAAAAGAATCCTTGCAGCAATCATTTTTCGTGCCGCTGAAACCAAATAAGTGATTTTGGATTCTAACTGGACAGAACTTTAGTGAGAATGCTGAGGGGTATAACTATTTAGCATTATGCACATACTTACATTATTTTTCTGGCTTATCTGATGTTTGTTTAACATGATCATAGATGCGCTACATATACCAAACCACCAAAAAAACACAAGATGAAAAAAAAAAAAAGGATGAGGTGGTGTTGCCACCACCACATGGCGGTGGTGTAGTTCTTCTACCTCCCCCACAACAAGATAGAGGTGATGCGGTTTTACTGTTGCATCCGCCTCCCCACCCCCCCCCACCGTGTTGCTCGAACTACTCTCCGTTTATTATGATGATGGTTATGATCCCCACCCCCGCCGATATGAAGCACCCCACGTCTCACAGCGCTGCGCGGACCGCCCACCCCCCCCTGACTCAGTTCGTACTGTGTATCTTGCCGAGCTACTTAGTTATTATTACTTAAAGCGGTGGCACACGCCGGCCTGCCATATATAGGGGAGGAGGAAAAAGATCCAGGAGCTTTCGCTCCCCCTTTGCACCCCCGCTTTTTTTTTGTCTTAATTTTCCGTCGGCCTATTTCCTTACCAGGTGACAATCACCGACGCCAGGAAGACGACTCCACTACCTGGACCCTACCTGACGACTCATGAATATGAACCGGGACCAACGGCTGTACTTCCCTTCCGAAGAAAGACGTGACCAGATTTTTTCGCCTCAGAAAAACCACCGACGTCGACTGGGATTGAACCCAGACCCACTGGGGTGCTAAGTAGCAGTCACGCTTACCACTGCACCACCGACGCCGGCCCCCCCCCCCCCCCCCCCCCCCCTCCCTCCTCCTCCTCCTCCCCCCCCCCCCCCACCTCCCCCCCCCCCCCCCCCCTCCCCCTTGAGGACCGTCGATCTATTCGACATCATGCGGGTACGCGGATATAGCCATGTAGGCCTTCTTGCAGGCGTATAGACGTGGCGGATCTGTTATTGATCACAATAACCTCCGTTTTATGATGGGTAGCTTGTCTCGGAGCGCACCCATCCTTCTACTATGCCATAGAGTCGCCGTTCTCCACTTTATGGATTCACCATAGACTCTAGAGTATCGTCCCAATCCTCAACCCACAATCTTTACCCTGTAATAACGCAACACTTCGTCATACATTGTTTCAGCCGGCCCAAATCGAACCTCGATGCCTCAGACTTAAACACGCGCCCCTTCTTTCCTCCCTCTGAATAGTTTCCAAATCCTTCAGTCCCAAACCCTGGCGTAGCCCCCATTGGCACTATTAACGCGTCAAGGGTACCATCTAGCGGACTCCATCCTGCCACCCCTTGGCTCCACCTACCCCTAACCAAACTGATGTCCACCGTTCCACAGAAATATCGGTCTCTAGAAGGTGCCCCATCGTCATCGAGGTCGGCGTCCACGTCCTCATCCAAACATCTCTCTCCCCTGAACATTGGGGCCACAAAATACGTATTATGGCCAGATTCGGTTTATGGCGGTACTGGCGATTGTTCACCTTAAGCGATTTGGTTATCAATGATGAGTTCATCGTTCGTCACGTCGCCTCACCCCAGGCGTCCGTGGTGCCGTTGGCATTGCCCTCGTAATTGTGGATGTTCGGTGTGTTTGTCGACCATCCGTTCATCGTTATGACAGCGTTATGCTCTGGGATACCGGAACGCTGGTCATGGTACAAGTCTACGGCGATTGGTGGCCAGGGACCCGAGCTGTGGCTCGGAAAAGAGTCCCCCAATGATCACCTGTGGGCATCTTGTGGGCAACAAGGGTTTAGGTTTTAGTGGGATCAGAAGCCTCTACATTTACACTGTTTGAACATCCACCGAGGTCGATTACTCGTTGCTTTATTCAGCCGCTCGCTTGGTCTTCGTGCCATTTCCGCTGAATAGCTTCCGCTTATCGCTTTCCACATATTTTCATTGCGATACATTCTGTGGACGATGTTTCCTAGGCTGGTATCAAGCATTGTGCGTCGTAGTAGGCCGAATCGTGGGCAGTTGAAAACTACGTGCTCCGGTGTTTCTTCGAGGTCTGCATATTTCGGACAGAGAGAGGAAACCACGTGTCCGAATTTGTGCAAATTGCTTGCTCTAAAATTAGTGATCTGAATGCATTTCCACAGTTATTAACACTTAAAAAAGTATTGGAAAAAATGAGACGCACTCATTTGTTTGTAGTGTTTCAGCGTGTGAGTAAAATATGCTGTTAATTAATAGCTAACAGTATAATGCTGACGCCGGCAGAGTTTCATCACAATCGGTCAAGTGGTAACAGTGATGGCGTAGGAACAAGAACAGATGCGCAAAAAAAAAACAATGTTTGAAAGTTCACATAGATGCATTGGACAACAACTCGGAGTTCATCATTCAACTGTATCCCATTTGATAAAGATATTCTAGAAGCATCAAGCAAGCAAGTGGAAGGATGCTATTGGCAAGAAATGTCCGACAACAGATCCAGGAAATCTCTGAACTCCCTCGGAGGTCAGACACTACTTTGGCTGGATTCGGAATCCTGCCAATACACAATAACAAAGATGTTGTTTTAGTTTCTAAACAGGTCAACCCTCCGAAGAATTTCGCCCATTCAAAAAATATGGGGCCATCATGCAGCGGAATCTCTTGAACAGTGTGAAGGCAAAGGTGTGGGCTTTTTGGACATGAGGGGAGGTTCAATAAAGTCATGGTGTTAAAAAATAATCTTTTTGTTGTGCTTTATTCCCTCAATGTTTGAAGAGAATTGAGTTGAAAAATAATTTTCGGACATCATTTTTTGTGTGTCTCATATTTAAATTCCGTCCTCGTGTTACTGAGTACTAACTAAATTAAGCCGCTCCTCATTTTTTCACCGTATCGCTTGTTGAATACAAGCCAACAACTTTTGTTCTTAGCCTAGGGAAAGAGCAAAATAAATCCTGTGCCTTTGGAACATTCCTGATATACATTAGGGTGCCAATCCAATGTTAGGGAAAAAATTAGCAGTGCTCAAAAGTTTTGTCTCCTCAAAAGAAGTTCACATGCAAAATTTGAGCTCGATCGGACTTCGTTAAGTGGACCCCCCAAGCGCTCAAAGTTTGACTTTTTTAATCCATGACAAATTTCCCAAGGTAGGGTACATGAAATTTCCGAAATCGTAATTTTTTTGTTGATGCCAAAGGTCTTAGAAATGCATGAAACGTCGAGAACTGGTGTAAGCTCGAAAACAATTTTTTTGAAAAAAAAATCACTTACTGGGACTTTTTTTGAATTGGGGGAGTGAATTCAATTTTACTTGCATAATATTGCATAGTATTGAAACCTATACTCGTTGGCAACTGCTAGCATATTGTATGTGATATTTTATTAGGGTGGCTCACTTAATTTCCATTAAGGTGGTCTTTTTTGATGAAAAAGAAAAAAAGAAAAAAAAATTGAATTTGACTGGAATATAGAAGATAATAGTATTGAAACAAATAGTCATTCGCTACTGTCAGCATGTACTATGTGATATTTCGTTAGGGTGGCTCACTTATTTTCCATAAGAGTGGTCCTTTTTGTCGAAAAATAAAAAATAAAAATCCAAAAATATTAGAATTTGAATGGGATAAAGGGCGAACACGAAATTATTGCGACACATTCAACTGGACATACATTTTTTACCATTGGGTAAAAATCAACCAAATTTTGCACACTTTCTCATTGATGTGTATTGTTTATATGCTGTCAAACTCGAAGTCGTGTTTGTCGATTCAACGAAAATGGAGGTGAACCAACGCGAGTCGAGAGAACAAATTCTTTCCAAACACCTGGAATTTCCTGACCTGTCGCACCGGCAGTTGGGAAAAATGTTGAACATTCACCATTCAACCATCTCCAGAGTGTTGAAGCGGTTCCAAGAGCGATTGACGTTGGACCACGGCAAAGGAGCTGGAAGAAACCCGGGACCGGAGAACAAAAAGACGGAGGGAAAGGTGAAGCGGATGATTAAAGCAAATCCCAACGTCTCAAGCCGTGATTTGGCTAAAAAGATCGGCATGTCGCAGAGCTACGTCCAGAATGCAAAAAAGGGAGCTGGACTACATACATACAAACCACGATGAGCGGCAGCAATCGACGGCTAAAACTCGGGCACGGAAGCTCTACGAGAAGATGCTGACAAAATATGGCTGCTGTGTGATGGACGACGAAACGTATATAAAAGCCGATTTTAAGCAAATTCCGGGGTTGGAGTTTTTCACCGGCAAGAGCAAGTTCTATGTGGACGACAAATTTAAGAAGAAGAAAATGTCGAAGTTCGCCTCCAAATATCTCATTTGGCAGGCCATCTGCTCTTGCGGACTGAGGAGTGAGCCTTTCGTGACAAAGGGCACAGTAATTGGCGAGATCTACAAATCTGAGTGCCTCGTGAAGCGCCTTTTGCCGTTCTTGGACATGTTAAGAAAGTGGAAAAAAAACTGAGTAACTGGTACCGGATGACCCTGTAAAGACTTTGATGGAGGGCATCAAGCGAAAATGCGTTCAATTTTACACTCAAGGCTCCATCGATTAACTTTTCTTTTGATTTTTGAAGTAAATATATGTATAAAACTACCCTAAAATTTTGGTTTGATTCTAAACATTATAAGAAAATTGGCATGACATTTTCGGTGTCGCAATAATTTCGTGTTCGCCCTTTATTGAAAGCAATATTATTTTAACACCTCTTTCATAATCGTAGGCCGTTGTCTATACTAGATTCATGATATTTCACTAGGGTTTGCTCACTTTTACTCACTTTTATTCTATTAGGGTGGTCCTTTGAAAAATATTTGAGAATTTGAATGGAATAGTGAAGACAATAGTATTTACGCATCTCTTGTGTCATCGTAGATCAATGTAAACATTTAATATGTGATATTTTATAAGGGTGGATACAATGCTTTCCAAAAAGAGGTCCTTTTTGTTGAAAAATTAAAAACAAAAATCAAAAAATTTAGAATTTGAATGGGATATCAAGGACACGTGTATTTAAACATCTCCTTTACCATCATAGGACACTTTTAACATATAATATGTGATATTTCATTAGGGCCTCATTTCCTCATTTTGCATCAGGATGACCCTTTAACTTGGAAATTTGAAATAAAAATTGGCATGCAATTCTTCGTTAAGATATTTTTATTATTATTTTCATTATTTTTTTTCATTACTATTTTATTCACAAAAAAAAAACAATTCAAAATATAATCAATAAAAAAAAGCCAAGAGCAATACAAACAATTACCTACCCCATAACCCTTACACAAAAAAAAACAACCTTCACATTAAAGAATAGCGATGACATAAGACAACCATAACCATAATAATACAAGATGGATGGAAAAAAATATTTTTCCTTTAAAATGTTCCTTAACCGGCAAACTTGTGTGTTACCTAAGGGACAAATAAACATCAAATAGCTTGTCGAACCATCATACTACTAAACAAATTTATTTATAAAGGGTGTACGGAATCAAATTGCGACACACACAAATATTCGGCAAAATTCGCCCGTTCAACCAATCATCTTCAAACTTTCAGGAGTAAAATAAAACATGTTATGAATATTTTCCCATGTTTGTTTTATTCAATTTCAATTCCATATCCAAATGCACGAACCTTCTTCTTTACACTACTCATAAGGTCCTGTACAACATTTGGACCAACTTTTTTTTGCGTGGCAATCCATTTTTTCTTCATATCTTCCTCCGATTTCACTTCCTTAGGATGCTTCCGAAGTGCCTGCTTCATGATGGCCCAGTACTTTTCAATTGGCCGCAGTTCCGGTGCGTTCGGGGGGTTGAGATGCTTCGGCACGAAATTGACCTCCTTAGCCTTGTACCACTCCAAAACCTCTTTCGAGTAATGGCACGAGGCTAAATCCGGCCAGAAAATCGTAGGACCATCGTGTGACCTCAGAAGAGGAAGTAGACGCTTTTGGAGGCATTCCTTTAGGTACACCTGCCCATTGACCGTTCCAGTTGTCACGAATGGGGTGCTCCGCTTTCCACACGAGCAAATTGCTTGCCAAATCATATATTTTTTGGCAAACTTTGACATCTTCTGCTTTCTAACGTCCTCAGGGACATCGAATTTATGATGAGCAGTGAAAAACTGGAGCCCCGGAAGCTGCCGGAAGTCTGCTTTTACATACGTCTCATCATCCATAACGAGGCAATGTGGTTTCGTCAACATCTGGGTGTAGAGCTTCCGTGCACGTGTTTTACCTACCGTATTCTGCCGTTCATCGCGATTAGGCGCCTTTTGGACTTTGTACGTGTGTAGTCCTTCACGTTTTTCGCATCTTGCACGAAAGTTTTGGTTAGATTCAGTTTCTTCGCCACATCTCGAACTGAACTGTTGGGATTCCTCTTGAAAGCTTGAACTACCCGCTTGTGATCCTTAACACTATACGGAGATCCATTTTTGCCACTTTTTTCTTTCCGATCGATGGTCAAACGTTCGTGGTACCGATTTAAAACACGAGACACCGTAGAATGTACCATTCCCAGCTTCCTGCTGATGGCACGATGAGAAAGATCCGGATTTTCGAGGTACGTGCGCAAAATTTCTTTGCGCCGCTGCTGTTCTTCCGACTCCATCTTCGCAACGATTGCACATCTGCTAGTGAAACTTACACAGCGTAAACAAATACACATTGAACTAATTCCACCCAAAATTTCAATAGAAAATACCCAACGGGTAAAAAGTTACAGCCATTTAAAAGTGGTGCAATTTGATTCCGTACAACCTTTAAAACAAACCAGAGTATCATTAAAAAACAAAAAACTTCAAATTTTAACCGATAAAAGAAAAAAACAAGAACCTTTACAACTATTAAAAACCCCCCGCCGGGGGGTATGGAAGCGACCCCTCTTGCCCCCCCCCCCGCCTCGGCCCCCCCCCCACTGGTTTTTTTTCTGCGACAAAAAAAACTGACCCCGCCCCCCTCCGAAGGGAAGGTAAAGCCGTTGGTCCCGGCTCATATTCATGAGTCGTTAGGTAGGGTCCAGGTGGTGGAGTCGTCTTCCTGGCGTCGGTGATTGTCACCAAGAAAAAAAAACTATTTGAAGAACTTTGAATAATGTATTGATATTTAGTCAAAAAAAAAAAAAATAAAACAAATAGATATAATTTAGTAATAAATATATGCGACGTAATTTATTAAAAACTAGCAACATGAATTTTGATAATATCAAAATTCCTTTCCTCTCCCTTTCGTTACTAGCTTATTGTTACTAAGGCCATTGCCAAATTTCACAGTTCTCCGTCGTAAGGGCCCCCGGGGTTACTGTTCGTAGGCTTCTCACTTCACGTTTTTGGAGCCCAATAGTCGGTAAGTATCGAACCGATAACTCTGATTTTTTTATATTTAAGCTTGCACAGATGATGCAAACCAGGAATGTGAAGCTCACTGATGCTCGATAAGGGGATTTTGTATGAGACGAGGACACCGAACTGTTTCACCTTAGTGAAATGTCTCATTCCGGATAAAAATCGCGCAAAACTTTTCAAAATGATCTATCTAACAATTAGAGGCTTTCTAGTAAACTCTTTCGTTAGTAAGTAAGTTATCCCTACATTTTTCGTCAAAAAATATGCAAGGATAATGTTGTTGTCCGTACCATGATCTTTCGATAATTGGATATGAGGCGGTAAAAATTACTATAATAACACCGTAATAAATGGAAAAGAACGAAAATGTTGTGGGAAATCATGGTTTCAAACTTTACGAAAAATGTTGCTGGTTAAATTTTCTGGAAATACTGTTTATTTGTTTTCCAAATTAAGGGGGCCACCCTAATGGAAAATGAAGTAATCAACCAAATGAAATATTATGTTTAGCCAATCAAACACAAATACGTTTGCAGAATAAAATAATGCGTTTGATTTTAAGATGTAACAGATTCACTTCCTCCTCTTTTATGTTAGCCGCTTTACAATGGTTATCGGTGAAGCAGAGAATTGTATATTTGAATATGGTGTTCATTTTTAAAGTAATTACTGGTTTGCTGCCTCGATATTTGTGTGATCGAATTGAAAGAGGAAGTGATACTAGAAACGATGAAATAAGAACACCGAAATTCTTGACATGTGCATCACAAAGCTCATTATACTTTAGAGGAGAAATGTTTTCAATTCGATGCCAAGACACATTAAACGTGCGCCAACACTTTCAAAGTTTAAAAGACTAAGTATTTCACACGTTAAAACTGTATGCTAAACAGTGAGCGAAATTTTTTAATCATTCATGAACATTGTAACTGACGATGTTTTACTTTTATAAAACGGATTATTTTGTGTGGATCATTTCTTGTATCTGACGAAGTTCTTTACAAACGGATTACAATGAGTTGGCTATTTTCTTTTTTTCATGCTATTTTTTCCCACTTTTATCAACACTACAAACTATTTTGTTCGTCGCGGTGATGATGATGGAAATATGTTTCATGTTGTTGAAGCTAATAAAAATAAAAAAATAAAGAAAGTAGTCTACAAAAGTATGAGCCTCGTGCGCGTTATACAGGTATGAAGGACTACATAAAAAAAATGTATCGCGATCTTCTGAACTGGCTTCTAGTATCATCAGATCCATTGATTATAAGCATTCGTGGTTGGTCCAAAAAGCATGAGAAACCATTGTCTGGCGATGATAAGCAGCTGCTAGCAAAAGAAGCGGTTAAAATTGAAAACGGCATTGAAAATATAAATGTTTAAAAATAATTGCAATGATAATCGGTTAGATTATAGGGTAGGAAACGGCTTAATCAGGGGTGACTGTTTTATTCAGTTGTTAGGAAATAGGTCTAAAACTCCTACATTTTCCAAATTATTTCACTTTTAATACTCCGAACTTAAGCTCTATCCATCGGGCTAATGATTCGATGTATAAATCATGATTGATAACCAATTTATTACTGTCATTATGAAGATAAAATACATCATCAAGAAAACCACCAGTTTCCAGAAGTTCGCTCAAATTTTGCCTTTGTGTATTTTGCATTTCTTCGCGTGCACTGGAGAGAATGTCTTCATCAGCTCCTTCTCTCATCTAGGCTTGTTGCCAGTATGTAATGTTGAACATTGAGTTAAATTTATTTCATATGTAGATGATCAGAAATCACTATTGATTTCATTTTTCTTCCAGTCATTGGAGGTTGATCTATGCTTATGATTATATTCTCCATCATCTGGCACTATCATATGTTATAAAAAATATGTTTCGGAGCTGTCCAATAGTACCCAATGATAACCAATGCTTCGCTGTTGAGCGGCAGCTATGGCATCACTGTTGCTTTTGAGAGAGCCCATGTTTCCTCTCTTCTTTGTTAACCATGGATATAGCGCACCGGTAATGTAACGTGAAGTCTGCTGTCTCTTGCATATGTTTGTTTTTAAACGAAGCATACCGTTTGTCGTCACAGTCGCTGTGGCTAACATTTGCGTGAGAGTAAATGAAATAAGAAATACACATTGCCAATCTAAAGATCAATGACAAACTAAAAGTTTGGTCGTGTGCGTCTGTCTCATAACCTGCTAGTAGACGAGTTTGTGATCGTAGCAATCGACATGTTTTGGTTGATTGTTTTCGAGAGCGGAAGGGTAAAACGAAGGAACGGGTTGAGGAAATTGATGTTTGCAGCAAATCGTGAACTGGCCTATTTATTTCGCCTTCGCACACATGCACGGAATCGCACTCATACAATATTGTTAGTTTTTGTACAGATTGAGGAGCTGAAGAAAACATTTTCTTGATCGGAAAGCAATCCGCATGCTTTTAATAAGTCCCTGCAATTGCGAAATTTATTCCATGGCTATGAAATTTTCTGAGTCTAATGCTCGTTTCTGAAGGTATGTTCCGGATAGATCAGAAGTAAGCAGAGGGATTAACGTCTAAATATTGGAAGTTTAAAATATAGATTACGTACAGCTGCATCAAATGTCCCAGGTGCTGAATAAACTGCTTAAAACCCGTCCTGTACCCTAGTAACATGAAATAAATATACACGGTGTTCAATAAGTTCGGATACACTTTCAAAATTTGTTAAAAAAATGAAAACATGTTTTTTTATTTTTTGGATTTATGTTATTGAAAGCTATGTTTACAAGGAACGTTTACAACATTTCTCTTGGAATGACCCCCCCTTTGTACTCCTTAACGAGCTTCAAACGTTTCTCGAACGCGTCGCAGGCGGCACGCACGGACTGCATGGGCATTTCGTCCCAGATTTTGAGAATTACCGTCTTGAAATGATCCAAAGTGCTGACCTTGTATTCGTTCAGCTTCGCCATCATATAGGACCAAACAAAAAAGTCGAGAGGATTAAAGTCCGGGGAGCTGGGAGGCCACAAAGTTTTGTCCAGAAAGTCGGTTAAATTGTCCCGACACCAGGCTTGAACCACATTTGCCGTATGGGCTGGTGCACCGTCCTGCTGGAACACGTAGTGCTCATCGCCGTAGAGGCTTCGGAGACTGGGGGCAACAACCTTTTCCAAAACCTCAGTTTTGTAGTACGCCGCGTTGATTTTGACGTTTTTTTCAATAAACACCAAGGGTAGCTTACCACGTTTGCATACTGCCCCCCAAACCATCACCGACGCGGCACTTTGGAACCGAGGGATGTTTATATTGGATTCAGGAATGCTGTCCCTCGATGGCGCCCACACCCGGTCATTTTGCACATTGTGCGGCTGCTGCAGCACGAACAGTTTCTCGTCCGAAAAAACAAACTCCTGACCAGCGTGCCGAGAGAGGATCCTCTTAGCTCGATCCAACCGCTTTTTGCTGGTAGCCTCCGAAACGCCATGGACCTTACGTTTTTTGTAAGGCCTGAAACCAAGGTCCTTGGTGAGTATGGTGTGAGCGGTTCCAATGGAAACGTTGAGATCTGCAGCCGTTTTCCGGATTGAGCGGTTCTTTTTGCGCCGAATTCGCTCCCTCACGATCTGGATGACCCGTGGCGTCCTCGCTGAACGCGGCCGACCGGATCTCGCACGGTCATTGGTCGAGGACGTCTCCCGGTATCGCCTGATGGTCGTGTAGACAAAGTTCCCCCCCCCCCCCACCCCCCCCCCCTTCCCCCCACACCCCACACACCACCAAACAAAACCCCCCCCCCCCCCCCCCCTACAACACCCCACCCAACAATATTCAGCCCCCCCAATAAAAACTTTATTCGAACTTATTGAACACCGTTAAATATTACTGAAACAAAATGCAACATTTATCTGGAAATAATGAGTTTGAAGGTGTGGTTACCATGACTACGCAATTTTCTTATACTGTTTGAATCATGATATATAGTAAAACTATCATTATTTGTTTTAAGCATAACTCTCCAGCAAACGGTTGTGGACGGATTAACTAACCACCACTTAAAAGCTCTTTTAATGTGCTATTAGATGCAGCCAACTTTATCTGTTCCTACCTGCTCCTACGTGTGGTACAGTCGCCAAAAATACAACGAAAAAAAAGGAAAAAAGTTCGATAACTCATCCCACTGAAATAATGCAGGTATAGTATATTCTAAAAAGTTTTGTATTTTGATATTGCAAATAACTTTGCGCAACATAATATTGTCCTTAAAATTAAAACAAAAATGTTTCGGAGAAAAATGTGTTTTTGACGGTTAGTTCTGATAAACTGTTGTAGGAGGTTAGTTCTTATGTATTGACTTTTTCTACAACTTTGGTCAAGACATCAACCCTCTATTTCCAACTCCTAAAAAAGTTGAATTATTATCTCACTTTTAGGGGGATTTATCACAAAAGTCATGCCGTCAAAATACGAAGCTTGTCATATCCATCAACGTTGCCAAAGACGCCATTGCTCTAGCTCCACTATTTAGGGAGCTATGAGTTGAGAGCGTTAAAATCGACTTTTGACCACTGTGCAAAAAAAAAAAACACTCTTTATAACCACACCAAAAAATATAAAACAACCACAACAATCTCTCCTTTTTATTTGCTGTTTTCCCTGTTCCCTCTTTCCCCGCAAGGAAAAATAGCGCGGCCGCTTCATTTTTTCTTCTTTTTTTTTTTTTTTTCTAAATCACACATTATTTAAATATTCTCCCATTTTTTTTTTTTTTTTTACACCCCCCCGTTCCCCCTCCAATATTTTTTATCCATCAATTCTTCAAAATCGATTCATACAATAAATCCGTTTTCGATGTTTACATCGTTTTTTTCTTAAATCGCATGAATGTCCTTCATTGATGTGGTCAATCTGAAATTGACTGTCAATTGTCATACTGGAGAACTTGGATATTTTCAATTTTGCCTCCGAAAAGTATGGTAATCGGCAGTCATTTCAAATAGTTGGTAACCTGTGATCAATTGGCCATTTTAATTGGTGAATTATGTTGAAATAAAGGGTGATACGGTCAAAATTTGGTCAAGGGAAAACGCGTGTAAATCGGTGAAATCGTTTATTTAAAAAATCAAATTAAATTTCTTTTTCAAGTTCAATTAGTATAAAATTCAGGAAAAATATTCAGTTAGGCTTCCGCTTTTCCAAATCCGAATTGCCGGGCCTTACGCTTGACCCCTGCCATCAGATTTTGTACAGCCACCTTGTCCACCTTCTTCGCCGCAGAAAGCCAGTTTGCCTTGAACTGCTGCTCGTCCTTAGCAGTTTTTTTTGGTCTTCTTTAGGTTCCGCTTGACAATAGCCCAGTATTTCTCAATTGGGCGGAGCTCTGGCGTGTTGGGAGGGTACTTGTCCTTGGGAACCACCTGCACGTTGTTGGCGGCGTACCACTCCATGGCCTTTTTACCGTAATGGCAAGATGCCAAATCCGGCCAAAACAGTACGGAACAACCGTGTTTCTTCAGGAAAGGCAGCAGACGTTTATTCAAACACTCTTTCACGTAAATTTCTTGGTTGACAGTCCCGGAAGCTATGAAAATGCTGCTTTTCAAGCCACAGGTACAGATGGCTTGCCAAACCAGATATTTCTTTGCGAACTTTGACAGTTTCGTGTGCTTGAAAATATCTGCTACCTTTCCCCTTCCTTTTGCCGTATAAAACTCCTGTCCCGGAAGCTGCTTGTAGTCGGCTTTGACGTAGGTTTCGTCGTCCATTACCACGCAGTCAAACTTCGTCAGCATCGTCGTGTACAGCCTCCGGGATCGCGCTTTGGCCGTCGTATTTTGTTTATCATCGCGATTTGGAGTCACTACCTTCTTGTAAGTCGATAGTCCGGCTCGTTTTTTGGCTCGATGTACGGTTGTAGACGATACACCCAGCTTATTTGCGGCATCTCGGAGAGATAGGTTAGGGTTTCGCTTGAAACTACCGGCAACTCTCTTTGTCGTCTCAGCGGCTTCCGGTTTTCGATTTTCCCCCGATCCAGACTTCCTGGCTGTCGACAAACGTTCCCCAAACACTTTAATTACATTTGTAACGGTTGATTTGGCAACTTTTAGCGATTTTGACAACTTTGCGTGCGAGTAGCTCGGATTTTCGCGATGCGCGAGCAAAATTTTGATACGCTGCTCTTCTTGCTTGGACGGCATTTTGACAACTGAAGAGTGAATTCCAAAATCAAAATAGGAGCAATATTCTACACACACACACCTTCAAAATGAGGGGTGTTCAGGTTTTTTAAATGCAAAATTGAAAGAAATACGTCAAGTTGATATTGACCAAATTTTGACCGTATCGCCCTTTATTATCAAAATAAGCCATTGAACCACTAAATCTAGCGCCCATACAATAAAACCGACTTAAAAAGGCTGCTTAGTATTCTTCAGATCATACCCAACAAACATCGGTGTTGAATTGTAGCTTCTTCAAACAAATTTGGAGAAGCTATTCAGCTATTCTAGAAGAAACTGCTGAATAGCTTCTCCAAATTTGCTTGAACAAGCTATAATTCAACACCGATGTTTGTTGGGTAATCACGAAGCTGCTTATGCTACAAATAGTTTACTTGGGAAACTTTTCCGTGCGGTAAATACTCTTCCATACCCCCATAGAACTAGCTAGAAATATCCAGTCATCTTTCGAAAGGTTCTCGTTTGCAGACTACGCCGTCCACGACGACGACGACGACAACAACGAAGAAGAAGCGAAAGAAGCCCAGTACGGACGATGATGACGATGATGATGATGACTTCCTGGACTTCCTGGGCGATGATGACGACGATAGCGACGATGATGATGATGACGAAGAGGAAGAGGAGGAGGAAGATGAGGAAGAACAGGAAGAGGAAGCCGAGGAGGAAACCAGCACAGATGGTGGTAGCCGATTGTGGTCAGCGGATGCCTTCAATAAGATTTCCCAAACTCTAGGCGCCCTGAACACGGTCGGAAGGTACATTGTGAATATCACCAAGGGCCAGGAAGCTGCTCCGGTCAACTCGATCAACATTGATCGGAAGGAGAATGTTCCGGATGCTATACTAACGTTGACGAAAACGATGTTGGGAGCGAATGTTACCAAAACCATTGAACCGTTAATTAAGCGTGTCGGAGGTCCTGAGGTTGAATCTACGACCAGCCTGATGATCCCAACGACTACAGAGACAACGACAACTACTGAGCTGACAACGTCGACAACCGAGGTTGTCGAAGCGATAACCGAAGAGCAACCTTTGCTGGTACAGAAAAAGGAGGACGTCGCTGCCGCAACTCCATCCAGCGCTATGCAAAAGAAAAAGAAAAAGAAGAAGAACAAGGTCAAGAGGAAAGATCCAACGCATGTGGAGACCACCAAAAAACCTGCTCCAGTTAGTGAGTATTTTTCAGAGGGGGATATTTTGATTATAACTTCTTAACCTCTTTGAATATTTTCGCAGATAAAATCGTCGAAGCGACCAAGGATGCGGAGAATTCATGCACAACCCCTGATGGTCGACCTGGACGTTGTGAAGATCTGAGTACATGCCCGGGTCTACTTTTGGATCTGACACACCTCCGGGAGTCGCTTTGCTTCAAGCGTCTTTTCGTGCCGGGAGTATGTTGTCCGAATCCAACCAGTACAGTGCTGACCACGCAGCGACCTACCCAACGGCCGATACCTCAGACAACGTCACAGAACTTAGTGCTCAGTCCAATTACCAATAAACCTACGACTACCAAGCGTCCATTGGTTCCAGTATTCGCACTTCCCACAACGACGGAACAGATACTGGCTGCCACGCTGAAACCGATTACGGAAAACCTGGTCGATCCGGAAGACTGTGGGCAGCAGGAATATTCTTCCGGTCGAATCGTCGGCGGTATCGAAGCTCCCGTTGGCCAGTGGCCGTGGATGGCCGCAATCTTTCTGCACGGTCCGAAGAGGACGGAGTTCTGGTGCGGTGGATCGTTGATCGGAACCAAGTACATTCTGACAGCGGCGCATTGTACGCGGGACTCTCGGCAACGGCCGTTCGCAGCCCGCCAGTTTACCGTTCGGTTAGGAGATATTGACCTGTCGACGGACTCGGAACCATCGGCTCCGGTAACGTTTAAGGTGACGGAAGTGCGTGCGCACCCGAAGTTTTCCCGAGTTGGTTTCTACAACGATATTGCCATTTTGGTATTGGATCGGCCGGTTCGGAAGTCAAAGTACGTGATCCCGGTGTGTACGCCGAAGGCGAATCTGCCGTCAAAGGATCGAATGGCGGGTAAGTGGGATGAAGGTGGGACGGGAAATGCTGGGTTGTTTAGTGATGTTTGTTCATTTGTAGGTCGCCGAGCAACGGTTGTTGGATGGGGTACGACCTACTACGGTGGGAAGGAATCGACCAAGCAGCAGCAGGCTACGCTGCCCGTGTGGCGTAATGAGGACTGCAACCATGCGTACTTCCAACCCATTACGGATAATTTCCTGTGCGCTGGGTTTTCGGAAGGTGGAGTCGATGCCTGCCAGGGGGACTCTGGTGGACCGTTGATGATGCTCGTAGAAGCTCGGTGGACGCAGGTTGGAGTGGTTTCGTTCGGGAACAAGTGCGGAGAACCGGGTTATCCCGGTGTCTACACCAGGGTGAGCGAGTACATGGAATGGATACGGGAGAATACTAAGAAATGAGAGAAAGGGGAGCTCCCTCCCGAAGACAACAATCGCCATAAGGAGAAATAACGATACAAATTTGTGATAGAAGAAGAGAAGACGCGATTATTTAAACGAGTATTTTGTATATAATTTATTTTTTCTTCCCTTGTTTTTTAAACAATAGTTCTTAAATCTTATTTATGTAACTTATACACAGTATTTTTCTTCTTGTTCTTCTTTTTCATAAAGTACCGGAAAGAAATGAAAAATCTTAGCTAGTAAAAAATTACAACTCTCTAATGGTTCTTCTTCTGCTTCTTCTGTGCTGATTCACTGTATTTTTTTTTTGGTTTCTTAAATTTCCTTATCCATCATGATAGAGTAGTTAACGAGTAATAAAATTCTTCCGTTCGTGGTGTGTATGCGCTAGCGATTCTGCTTCATATTCGTAGGCGGTATTGATAAATAAAAATAAAATCATCTGTACAGTAAACAAAAGTCGTTTCGTTCATTTCATAGAATCCATTGTTTTTGGGTTAATCGCTAAAAGTGAGTGAACAAATTTTATCGTGCGTTTGGCGAAGGTTATGTTAAAAATCTTATTTCATAATGCTGGCCGAAAATAGGAAAGCTTCAATGCCTGGTATTTTCGCAGAACTGAAAAAGAAATCCGTTTTACAGGAATTATAAGAAAACAGAAAACCTTGACTCTTTGACAGAACATTCAAGCAGTTGTGTTTTTCTTCGTTTTGACCAAAATCCTTAATTTTAATTCACTAGAATCATTTGCAATGAATTCTATAAAGATCAATAGAACCTAATTGTAGAGGTAAAAACTACTGATAAAAATATTAATAGAACACTTTAGGTGATGGAGTTCATGTGTTGTTGGCGAAATGTTGACAAACTGCTCGAATGATTTGTCTGCTAGAATTTGTTAAACAGTTCGTAATTTTTGAGTCTGCACGAAACATAAAAATTAAGCTTAACGTAGGTTGTTTTAACTGAACCAACCAACCTGGGCAAAAAGCCAAATCGAGGTAAAATGAAATTACCTACTTCTAGGCAAATGACTTCAACCTATTGGTAGGTAAAATCAACCTTCAAAGAACTTAAAGTTCATTACATGAGCATGAGCAAGATTGATCGCCCGAGATTGCTACTTCGTTATTGCCAGATCAGCTGTCATTACACAGAGAACCAACAGATGCTGCTTGGGGCTAACATTCATACTAAATGATCTACAAACTGGTGATCTCAAACTAAGACAATGCCGGTGCCGGCTCCACTTGAATGCCGGTAAAATGAGGAAAGGGTACGAATATGTTGACGTGAAGTTGGAAAAGGGGTTGGCTTGGCAGCAGGGTTCGTTTTGGTAAACGATACTCTAAATCCTTTTTTATATTTGTTGTCAGATTATTCTTCATTTAGTTTTAAGTTTTTAAGAAGATTTAGAAATTGGGCCATTGGGCCACTTACAAAGTGTGATAATGGTTTTACATTGTGAAGGCAAGGTTACTTTTAATAACACTGGGAAGCCCATTTTTATCAACCGTAAAAATGCTCTTGGGGCCACTGACGAACTGTAATGACGGTTTTTCATTGGGAAGATTATTTTGATAATCGATCAATTATTTTGATTGATGCTGGAGCCAATTTGGATCGATTTATGTCAACGGTAAGGGTGCTCCTGGGGCCTCTCACAAAATGTGAAAAAGGATATTTGGCAATGTTGTTGAAAAACGTTCGAGGGCTGATGTGGACCGATTTAAACCAACAGTAAGGATGCTGTTGAGGCCACTGCCAAAGTGTAATGCTGGTTCAATTCATTGGGAAAACAAGATTTTCAACAACGCTTAATAGTCGCTTTGAACCGATTTAGACCAACAGTAACGATACTGTTACTGTCACTTACAAGGTATGATAGTGGTTTTTTATTTATCGTGAGGAGAGGGAAATTTAAAGAGTGAAGTAAAATCGATTTGTACCGATTTATATTAACAGTAAGGATGCTGCTGAGGCTACTCACAAAAAGTGATAATTGTTATTGTTGGGGATAGCTTGCAGAGGAATAATAACACCGGAATTAAGATTTAATAACAACAAAATGACTTTATTTAGAAACACTTGTTCTCACTTGGAAACGTGGTTATGTAGTAGGCATATAATAAAAAAGATGATCGCAGCAGTCAGTGCGAAAAACTCGCCGGTAGTATTTTTCACTTCTGTCAGTTCATTCGTCCGGTCAAAACGCGTGAGTGGATTCGTCCTGACAAAAGGGATTCGGCCGAGTCGGTAATTGTTGTCGGCCTCAATAGTTATTGATTGAGTAGGCACGATTAATCAAAATGTTCGAGGGTCGATGTTAACCAACTTATCGATTTTATCCAACAGAAAGGATGCTTTTCAGGCCACCTACGAAGTGGTGGATGTACATTGGAAAATCAAGGAATTTAACAACACTTTGAAGCCCATTCTTACTTGGAAGATAATGTTATTTAAAAACTTGAAAGCCATTTTGGACCGATTTAAAGCAGCATAAGGGATGCTGTTTGGGCCATTCACAAAGTTTGATGGAGTTTTTTGCTTGGAGCCATGAAGTAATTTAAAACGTTCGAGGGCTGAATTGGACCGATTCATACCAACAGTCAGGATGACGATGAACCTACCTGAACTTGGTGAGACCATTCCAATAACCGAGAAACACGTTTCTGTACACTTAGGTCAGCCAAGAAAACTGAAGGGCAATTTTCGCGTTGTCCCTGAGCTCTAATTTAATCAACCCCAGTCACGTACAGAAATGTTCAAGATTTGATTCATGTTCACGAAATGCGTCATCGTTGCTTTTAAGCTCATGAACAAATTTATTTATATTTGGTCACTTTTCTGTAGAGCCTTTTACAAAGTTTCACAAAAAAAATCCCCGAAACTCCTTATAGGCAAGAAGGCGCTAATGTAGGCCTATGGATCCAGAATTGGGCCTTTCGGTAAGACCCATTTTTTATAAAATTTGGTGGTCAATAATTATGACAATAATAATGTGTATTTTTGGTTTAAGGAAACAAAGTGGTGAAAGGTGAAAGATAATTTTTAACTTACGTCCAGTTTTTTCACAATAACGGCCTATCTTTTTTTTTTGCAGCGAACAGTCCATTTTATAAAGAGAACACTTTTGTAACGCCATGAAAAGCAGAAGCTTTACTCAATTTTGATGGATTTCACTTCATCGTGTAATTCAATATACTGACAGACGAATGTCATTTTTAATCTGAGTCAAAACAGTTTGAGTTTAGCAAAATGGAGTTAATCGGTAAGGACACTAGAGTTTTGATTATTGAAAAGTACTAAGAGGGACTGTCTTGTAGACATATTGCTCAAATTGTGAAAAAATCGAAGACTGGTGTGCACACAATCATCAAAAAGTTTGGAGAGGAGAATACTGAGGACGATCTGCCAAGATCCAGAACCAGAGGTGGCCCTGTCAACCCGCAAAAGGAGTAGAAATGTGTTGAGCTTCTGTTATCCGAAAAATGGAACTCAATCCGACAGGTTACCAAGAAACTGGGAGTATCCGTTGGATTTGTCCAAAGCGTCAAAAAGAGAAATAACTTCCGAACATACAAGAAGCATAAAAGGCCAAAACGGAGCGTGGAAAAGCTGGAACGAGCCAAAGAGCAATGAAGCTTAATAAAATGTTAAGAAAGCATCCCAATCGTTGCATTTTGATGGATGTAATGTAGGGAAGTAAAGAACGAACTGATCGTTTCAAGGGAATGATTACTTATGATCTATCTTTCTAATCATTTACATTTTAGACTACTGTGCTGGATAACAGCTTCAATCACGGGTTGCTTGTACTCCTTCACTCCTCCTCTAGCAGCAATGGTTGAAGTTTCATCTGGATCCGGAAAGTTTCCAGCTTCACCCTCGACAACGGTTTGTTCAAGGCATCAGCGATCATCGATTCGGTGAGGCAGTAGATAACCTTGATGACGTCACTGCTCACCAAGTGAAATTGAACCGCGTGTCGGTGTGCTTGGTCCGTAGACTTCCTCCTTCGGTTCGCAGCTCTGCTATGCAACTCTGGTTCTCCTCTCGTACTATGATTGGTCCGGTAGGCTTCTCACCAACGTCCTTTATCAATTTCTGCAACCACAGCAGCTCTTGGCAGGTCACATATTCCGCTTCGGTTGAAGAAAGGGTAACGCACTGCTGTTTCCGAGCAGCCCACGAAATCGGTCCTCCTAATAAAAAGATGAACCCAGAATTTGACTTACGGTCTTGGTGGTCTCCAGCCCAGTCTGCATCAACGTATCCTTCAAGTTGACCTGGTCCGCCAAGCTCCATCGTCAAGTCGGCGGTCGATATCAGGTAGCGGAGCGTCTTTTTGGCCTCCGTCCAATCAGCTTGGCTAGGATTGCTCACCTTGCGCCCCAGGATTGACGCGCTAATGGCAATATCGGCCCTCGTGTTTACCGCAACATACAGCAAAGCACCGACTAAGCTTTGGAAGCCGTCCTTCCTTTGCATTGGTTCCTCCTTCTTTTGCTGTAGCTTCGAATAACCAGGGTCCATTGGGATCCGAGAAGGCCTTGCGTCTGCTTGTCCGTACCTTGCAGCAATCATACGGATATACGAGGATTGATCCAGCGAAAATACCCGTAGCGCAACATCAACTGTCCGCAACTCGTACAGTCCGCCTGACGTGGTTGTGTCTCCAATTACCTTGTCGTCCTTGAAAATGCGGCACCCTTCCGTATCGCAACACAAGCTTGACACCTTGGGCAGCCAGTTTCTTCACCGAAATAAGGTTGGTCTCAAACTGTGGGACGTACATTACATCCGAGAGGAGAACAGTGTGACGTTCACCCTCTGGTGATTTCCAGATCAGTTTGCACGAGCCAACTGCTTCCGTGGTGGTCTTCTTGCCATCCGCTAGGTAGACGTCCTGTCTCACGCTCTCGTCCAAAGTACTAAAGCAGTTTGCGTCTACGCACATATGGGACGTCGCGCCGGAGTCCACGATCCACGCTTTACGCCCACTCACCTGATGCAATGCCATGAGCAAAAAATCCGGCCTTGAACGATCCTCAGATTCCTCGCGAGCTGTCTTGGCCTTGGGATGGTAGCGCTTCGCCTTCTGGTCACTTGATCTCGCCTCACCGATGCGCTTTTCCATCAATGCCCGGCACTGCTACAAACAGGGTTTTTAGCAATTGTGGCAAATCACCATTTGCTTCTGCTTCTCGCCGTCAGCCTTCAGCACGGTTTCGCTGCTTCCCCGTTTGGACACCTCATCCTTTAGCTTGGATTGTCAATCGAACTCCATCAGATTGCTCACAACAAGTAAGCATTCAAACTGATGTGATGAAATTTTAAATATATATTACAGATTCTGAGTTATATCAATTCTTTATCATGAGGTAATGCTTCAGCTTAAGGCCTAACTGACAAACGTAAGCAATGGCCTCTCCCTTAAATTTCTCGTGGCACAAAGGCTACCTATTTATGCCTCCAATTCTATCGGATAGATTGGGCGAGTTTTCGATGACGAGAAATTCGCGGAAAAAAGCCATTGTCTACGTTTGTCAGTTAAGTGCTAATGAAAAATCTTTGTAAAAATTCCTTTCATTCATTCCATTTCTGAACATCAAACTAACAAGTCGTTCCTTCAATTGGCTCTGGTCAAAAGGTTATGGGCCTATTCACGAAGATAAGTTCAAGATCGTTTTTTCGTCAAGAACCTAAGATGGCATCCAGCTCCACTTGATCCTCAAGCGCTACAGGCATCGTTAATTCAAGTCTTCCTGGAATCGAGTGTCACGCTGGAAGAGAAAACTGGGCTACCTGGAAGTTCGCCGTTCAAACTTTCCTGGAGCTTGGAGACCTTTGGAGCACCGTGAAGCCGAAGCGGAAGAAAGACGGAATTTACGAAGCCGTGGGCGCAGATAAGGATCGCAGGGCAAAAGCGAAGATCATGCTACTTCATCACCCTGTGAGCTACGCCCATGTCAAGAAGCACCGATGGCACGTGAAGTCTGGTCAAAACTGGAGAAAACCTTCGAAGACTCGGGCCTTACCAGGCGATTTGGGCTACTCCACATGCTAATAAGGACGGAGCTGTCATCGTGCGAATCCATGACTGACTACGTTTCGACTGCTCACCAGCTCGATGGAACAGGTTTCGCAATTTCCAACGAGTGGATCGGAACGCTACTGTTCGCTGGTCTGCCCGACGAGTATCGTCCAATGATAATGGACCGAAGCTTCATCCATAGATCCAGATTTCATCGACACCGACAAGGCATTGGCTGCAAACATGAAATCCTCCCCCGATCTTCCCAAGGGGCCGAAATGCCGGAAGTGTATCAAGTACGGCCATGTAGTGAAGGACTGTAAAAGTGCGAAGAAGGCAACGCGTTTTGAGATCCAAACTTGCTCCGTTGACTTCCAAGATTCATCTTCAACGATGTGCGATTCGAGGCCGTAACAGCGATCAAAGAAACCTTCTGACTATGTAGTGCACTATGGTCGCACCAAAATACCTAGTAGGACGAACCAAAAGCAGCTATGGAGAAAGTGTTTTCATTCAGCAATGTCTCAGTAAAGATAAACACCCTTTGTTACAAATAAATCTTTATCGCATTTGATCCGGGTACTGATTGTGTAAGTTTTTTTTTAATTTGATAAAATCCATAATCAAAATGAGTTATGTTAGTAAATCATTGCGATAATTTCCGCCGAAAAAAATCCTTCTCCCCAGAAATTTCACAAACGCACGCGCGCACACACGCCCACACACACGTGGCAATTTCTTTTCTTCTTCTTCTTGTTTCTTGATTTCAACTTTTCTCATACTAGGTATAAAAAATTCCACAGTTGATTTTTCCGTCCATTCCCAAGCAACACAAATTCGTGGAAATTGCTTGCAGCAACTTCATAGTGACTCACCCGAGTCACACTGAAATTATTTCAACCGATTTGCAACAACCGTGCTGCCAGGGTTCGTCCACATTGCTCTAACATTACTACACAACAGTACCACGAAACGTTACGGACTTCAGTCCGTCTACTTTGCCGCCATTTGATTATTTTATTCATCGTCTTAAAGTAGACATAAGATGCTGGTTTTTGTTTTTTTTTCTCCGCTTGATCCTATTATAAACACTACTAAAGTTATCGCCTAATGTCTTCCGTGATTTGCCGCTAGATTTCCGGCATCAACCGTGGTTTCAGTTAGTTTTATTTTTACACCCCTTTGTCAATGGGTGACTGTATTTCCATATTACGGTCAAACTCAATTGATAACCCTGTATGTTTTTGTTTTGCTTGTTGAATTTGATTTGGTTTAAATATCTATTGCAATGCCCGCTGGAGTGCCATTATTCTGCGGATCGCCGCCTGCTAGACTAAGACTTCTCGGCCGGTTGTGATTCCACAGTTTAGGAAACCTCAACAGTCCCGTTTCACCGGTAGTTGTATGACAGTGAAAATGTTTACCCTATAACAGTGTCAGCAGTAGTGGGTGAGTTTTTATTTTTGTTGTTGTTTAAAACATGTGTCGCAATTTTTATCTATAGATTGACAGATTTACTACATTTAACAGTTTTCCTGAAAACGATTTCTTACAGATTAAAAACATGATTTTTGCTTTACTGCATTAATCAGACAGAGAGTTTATCTTAGTGTGTGTAAGTTAGTAACTTAAAACAAAGACGTTTTCGACCTAAGATTAATAACAGTTCCAAGTGGACCGCTTACCGTTCCACTCATGCTGAACTTCTACCGCGGCGGACAGTTGAGCACAGTTGAAATTCGTGATACAGCTGATAGGATTGTCCAGAAAACAGTTCTAGTCCAAACAACATCGAAAACAGAGCCTTCTACAGTAGAGGCTTGGAAGGGTACGTCATACAGTTTTTCCTCTCGGTTTTCATCTACATAATGTACTTTGCATATAGACATTCATCCTGGTATCGGTCTGTCCCTTTAATATTATGAGTGTGTGTGTGTAGGCTCACTTGTGACTTTTGTTTGATTTTGATTACACGGTTGCCAGGCAGCAATGATGCAGGGATGAGAGGGTTGTTATAAAATTTGACATTTGATGGTGAGATCGACAAAGTGTGCCTTGAGGACAGTGGTTTAAAACTTTTCTTTGTGTGCCTTGGTTACTTGGATTCATTGGAGGTTTCTGTTTGAGCAGTAATTTCCCGTGTGGATGTGAATTCGGTTTTGCATGTGATCTGTTCGGTTTACAGGTTGGTATGAATTTTAAAAACTGTTCTGTTTACTTATTTCAGTTTATATATAAACTAATTTGCTCGAGTTAATCTGATCCTTCCCTTTTCCTACAGAACGGTCTCCCTCGGCTCCTATCGGCTATCACTATTTATATTCATAATATTGTAATTCTCAATAACCATATAGAAGTAATGCTGTGATGCTGGTGTGTGGTGTTCCGGCGGCGGCATGACCGTTTGTCATCTGCGACGATCTACTCTTCCTCCTCTTCGCGGAAGAGATAGGTGCTCCAGTAGACCAGATTGAACAGGGCGAACACCAGCGGGAACGTTATCCGGGAGATAACGTCGATGCGCTTCGAGCGGGAACATTGTCTGATGGGTGAAGCGTTCGCCAGATGGGAAAGACAAGGTAAGAGAGTGATTAGTATTTGAACATAACATAGACAAATATCAGCTAAGTTTTCTAGTGGAGTGTCATTGCTTTTCAAAGATTGGGAACTGATTCTGAGAAGTTCAAATCAAGTAGAAGGTTACGTTACGAGAATCAAATTAAAATAGGCATGCAGATTGGCTAAATAAAATTAACTATCACTCGGAAGAGAATCTCTTTCTTGCAACTTTCAACACTGAAATCATCGTTTCTCATAAAATTACCTGGTTACCTAAAAAAGTGTTTGTTGCCTTCAGTAACGGTTGTCCACGAAATTATTACATCACATACAGTAGGCCATTACTTCTACTGCAATTGAACAAATTTTGCAGAAATACAGTGCAATGTTTACATCGCAGACATTTGGTAAGGTTTAAAATGGAAGTAATGTAGGATATCAACCGCGAGATCAAACTTGCTCGCACACCACGAGAATATCCCATCGTGAATTTGAAAACCGTATCGAAATTGTTTGCGTAAACGATTTGGTAAACGTTTGACCATCGCACACAAACCCGACGATGGTGATGGTGGCTCCGCTAAATAGTTCCTCGAAGGTTGGAGTTGGCCGAATTATTTTTATGATGATACTAGTCGGCAAAATAGAAACATTTCTCTTGTTTTGGCTATGCAGTCTTAATTGAGAATTTTTGGTTTCTTTTCTGAAGAAATGGACTTTGAAGCAGGTATTTGACTGTTGGGCTTAGATTTGATGGAACAGATTTTCTTCAGTCAGTCAGTCAGTCAGTCAGTCAGTCAGTCAGTCAGTCAGTCAGTCAGTCAGTCAGTCAGTCAGTCAGTCAGTCAGTCAGTCAGTCAGTCAGTCAGTCAGTCAGTCAGTCAGTCAGTCAGTCAGTCAGTCAGTCAGTCAGTCAGTCAGTCAGTCAGTCAGTCAGTCAGTCAGTCAGTCAGTCAGTCAGTCCCCCCCCCCCCCCCCCCCCCCCCCCCCCAACACACATATATAAATTTTTTTTTTTTTTTTTTTTCAAATTTTTATTTGCCCTAAAAAAAATAAAAGCCCAGTGAAGCCCCACATCATCACCCAATTTTTTGAAATTATTAGTTGTAAAAAATGAATAACGAACTGGAGGTAAACCACGGCGCGTTTAGTTATGAATGTGAAATGTTCAACCGATTATATGGGGCCAATTATAGAAGTCGAGTCGACCGTCACTTTTCTCGACAAGTCTATTTTGCTATTATAGATGTCGAGATTGACGAAATTTTATCGAGTTGGTCGACTCAATCGACCCCACGGAAACTAAAGACTGATATGTCACATTTTGTCGAGTAAGAGTTTGTTTTGATATGCGTTTTCGTCGTTCAGTGGTAATAGGCTGAGCAAGGTAAGAAATACACTAAGCAATTATTTTTTGCAGATAAATAAACTGAAAAACAATTTACTTCTAGCAGAAAATTGCTAATACTATTAAAAACAAAATAAATTACGGTCAGTTCGAATGGCTCATCGAACTGATTAAAATTTATGAGGAAATCGCCAGAGGTTTTTGTCGTGTGGAGCCAGCAAAAATAATGTTAAGGTAGAAATGGTAGGAAATTTACCAGGATCTCTATTCATTAGGACCATTAATGCGTTGGGTCGGAATAACAAAATGTAAATTTTATTTCTCGTTTGAATACTATTTCTTTTAGAATAACAGTAAAAGTGAGACTTTCTCGAAACAAGAACTTCTCCAAATATCAGGTAGAAACTTCTCAGAAGGATACGGAACACTTCTTTGTATTTCAAGAAGGAATATACCAAAACAATCAGGATCAAACCTTCCCAGAAGTTCAGAAATAAACTTCTCTGAAATTCAGGAAGAAACTAACCAGGAAGAGCACTACTTATAATTTCACAAAAATTCTGGAACAAAGTGCCATATAGCTCGGGACGATACGTCCTAGAATTACTGGAGAGAACTTTTCTGAAGTTCAGGAAAGGACTTCCAAGAAGTCCAAGAAGAAACTTCCCAAAAGTTTAGTTAGAACCAGCCTTGGGAAAAACACCAAACCGTTCTGCACGAGAGCCGAACTTGACTGCAAACACACCACCATGTGGCTATAATTTACCACTTCAGTTTCGTTCTTATAGATGAACCCGCAACGCAATGGACGTGACACGAGAGTACACGCTCGGGTTTTGCTTTAGACACCGTGTCTTGATTTTTGGGAAAACACCCGAGCCGAGTGGTTACGATCACAAGAAAGCTCTCAACATACACCCAGTATTACACTGGTTACCACGGATAGAGCATTTCTAGTCGGATGATTCTAATAATTTGATAATTTGACTTGTAGGTTTCTTTTTTTTTTGGCTGTTCGGTGACGGGCGCATAAGTTGATTGAGTTTAACAAGCACGGCATGGGTAGAATTAAAATAAATTAACCACGCGTGTATTCCGCAATCGGACACAATCGGAAACACTCGGCTGTGGTGTTTGCCGAAACATCATGAACGATGTTCAAAGCCAAAACACGAGCACTGGCATTGGTGTTGTACCCACCGCGTGTTGCGAGTAAGTCTGGAAGCACGAAGTCAAAGTGGTGAATTTAATACACGCGCTAGCGTGGTAAAAAATAGCTGTAGTGTTTGGACATGGCTGGTTAGAAATACCCAGAAATGCTAGAGAGCTTTCCCGAAGTTCAGAATAGAACATTTAAGAATTTTAGAATGAGACTTTTTCAAAATTCAAGAGTGAACCTCTCCAAAGAACTAAAAGAAACTTACCAGAGTTCTAGGGTTACTTCCTAGTAGTTTGAGCAAGAATTTCTCAGAAATTTAAGAACAATCTTCCCTGAAGTTCAGGAGATAACTTCCCAAAAGTTCAGAAGTTCAGGATGAAACTACCAACAAATTTAAGGAAATTTTCCCAGAAATTCTGGAGGGGTCATTTCCAATGTTTTGGTAGAATTTTCGTTGGAGTTCAGAAGTTTAGAAAGAATAGGCGCCGGAAAAGACTTCCCCGAATTTCAGGAAGAAACTTACCAGTGAGAGCACTACCTATACAAACTTAGATTTTTTTACAGAAGTCTGTGAAATTGTACCAAATTCTCAACAGCTGAACGTTTGGTAATCCGATTTAACGGATATCGGTGAAATTTTACAGTTATCTGTAAAAATTTTACCGGAATTTCTCAAATTTCGCTGAAGTCCATTAAATTGGATTACCAAACAATTCGGTAATTTTTTTCAGATTTCTGTTAAAAAAATCTAAGTGTGTAAGTTGAGAAGGAATTCTTCACAACTTACACGAAAGAGCTTCTCTGAAGGTCAGAAGAGGACTTCCCTGAAGTTCCAAAGGAAACTTTCCAAAAGTTTAGTTGGAACCACCCAGAAGTGTTAGTTTTCCTCAAAGCTCCCAGAAGTTCAGGTAGATACTTCTCAGAAGAACAAGAAGAATTATAGGGGTACTTCCTTATAGTTCAAGCAAGAATTTTCCTCGCAGTATCAGAGGTCTAGAAGGTAAGTAAGCTCAGGTAAAAACTAGTGGATACCAAGAAGTTTATGAGGAAACTAGCCAAAAGCTCAGGACGAAACTCACCAAAATTTCAGCAAAGAGATTTGCAGAAGATCAGGAGAGAGCTTCCTTGGTATTCAAGACAAAATCACTGACGAACCGAAGAAGCAGTCTATACAATAATTATTCATATGGGCATAATGATATTCATTGCCCATGACACCGTATTAAAATATGGTGAACACTCTCTTCCCAACCGTTCGCATCGTACTATCGGCTAGGACACAAATTCATGTAAGAATCACAATTCCTTGGTTTCTATCTCACCCCGTTTAAGATATTTGATTGGTATGAAAACTTCACTGAAACAGAGAAGTAAAAAATTTTGTTTTAAGAAGTTTATCAAGATATCAAATCAGTTTTCAAGAATTCTTCCTAAGTTCAAAGAATCCCTGCGGGTAAGCCATATGGCCACCATGTGTTAACATCCTCAAAAACACAATCTGCCGCCAAACACACTCGCCACCATATAAAATATAAATTTATTTCTGGAACCACTGGAACCAATCGATTATTTGTTTTCTTACTGTTTTGTTTCCCTTTCTCTTGCACTGGTGTGATTTAGATGATTCATAAGTGTGCGTGTATTAAACGTCAAAAAGGTGCATGACTGCCAATAAGCATAAATTTTCAATTGTATTATTAACAGATAATTTGAAACGTAGAAACAACTTCGAACAAACTGAAATACAAACACAATGTGGCAGAGTGACTCACCCCCTGGAGAATCTTTCGAAAATTAAAAAAAATCCTCGATTCTGAAAAATTTCCCGCTTAGGGTACAAGAAACTCAGGAAAAACTTTGAATCCTCGACCAGAAAGCTAGAGAACTTTGAAATAAAATCGTTAAAGTGAGATCGATCTCTGCATATCTATACAACCACTTTTGAATGTTAAATCTTTAAAAAAATAATGCAGTCAATAGCTATCTTCAGGCACAAATTAGTTAGTGATAACAAGATAACTCCTTTTCTGAAGTATCTTCGAAATAGATATTGACATTTGTCCACATATTGATTAATAACTTCATCGAAAAATACTTCAGATCGCAACTTAGCAACAGCGTCCCAATGAGGTTTTCTGAATAACATAAACATTAGTATAATTCACAAAACAAGAGTAAAAAATGTAAATAATTATTCTTCGACTGTGAAAAATGACAGCCAAATTGGTGAAAGTCCTGAAATATTGCATGGTGTAATATTTCCATGACCTTTTGAAAAATTTCAACACTACAGTAAACATTCGAGTTCAGTCACCGAATCGATCAAATTCAGTCGGCTTCTGTAATGCGCGATTTCGCTTGACTCGACAGTGACAAGTGTCGAATCGAGTTGCTCGACTCGACATCTATAATTGACCCCTATAAATGAAAAAAAAAACAGCCTGCATTTCAATGAATAGCAACCAAGTTCCAGAAGTAATGTGAGTAAATTCGATATTTTGTGCCTCAATATTGCCGGGTTGTCTACAAACTACGTAGAATTGCGTCATATTGTAGAGAAAAAATGTCCATATTTAGTCTTTTTATCAGAAACGCATATAGTTGACATGCAAGCATTTGATCAATATAATATTCCGGGATATAATGTTGCTGCTTGTTTACCACATTCTAGACACACTGGCGGCGTTGCTATTTATGCTGAAGAATCCGTTCAATTCAAGCTTCAATTGAACGAGGTTTGTGACGGAAATTGGTTTTTAAGCATTGCAGTTGTTCGTGGCATGCAGATCGGTAATTATGGTGTACTGTATCATTCTCGCAGTTCTAGTGACCAGCGTTTTATTTAAATTTTGGAAAACTGGTATGAGATTTTTGTAGATTCAAGTAAACGAAACGTGCTTGCTGGTGATTTTAATATCAATTATTGTTGTGGAACTTTAGCTTCCAGAAGCTACCGAAACATTTGGATCTACCTACCGAAGCGCCCGTTCGTGTTGACCGTCAGAGGAGTAAGAGGACGAGCCGAGTTGGTTGCTAGCCTACTTAGATGCTTTCGGGATCTTGTGGCAGAGGGTGGCTGTCACATTATACGGGTTACAACCAATGGGGCAGTGAGCGACTAACATCTCTAACCGAGGGATATAGATACCGCACATCCCCCCTCCCCTACTTAAAAGAAAAACCAACATATCTTGTTTTATGTCAAACTATCAATTAAAATGGATTGCGTTCCGTTCAATTTTTCACTCGCAAGCCATAATTATGTATTCTCATTGAAAAAAGACCATGCAATAAACTATTTTGCACTATATCTCATCGACATACAAGGGAGTTCTCAAAAGAGCCCAGCCAGTGTTGTGGTCTACTACATTGGCATTTGATCTTACCTTTTACCTTTGTAATGATGTCCCTTTAAGCCAATGGCGTTTATGTAAGGTGCCGCATGTCGAACGGAGGAAAATTTGGGCTTTCTCCAAGCGTTGCTGATGACTCAGACAATAGTGATATTGAGACTCTGAATGATGGAGAATCCAGTTATTCAAAGGAATTAGAAGTGGTTGCTAACGAGACCGTAGACGTTTCAAGCCATGCGTCAAGTTAAAGGAGAGTCAATCGTAGCATTTCATGCTAGACTGACTCAAAAAGTGCGCCTTTGTGGTTACAGTCCAACTGATCAAACCCGTTTTGTCCAGGCCCAGTTGCTAACAGGGATGCAGAATCAAGAAATTGCATTGGCAGCAAGAACGTACGCGCAGGATGCGACTTACATCGTGCAAGCTGCCACAAGGACAAAATGCATTGAAAACTTTAAGCTAAATTTCAGTTGCACATTTGACACTCCCAGAACTCTGTAAACTGACTTTTAAGAGCGAATTCAACAAAAGCTCCATCACGTTCCTGAGCCATCCCAAGTAACATTGCTAACACCATCCTGTTTTATTAAGTTTTATTAATGTTTTACGAAAGCAACTTGAAATAAATTTGGTTTTATTATGGCACCAAGAGGTGCCAATAGGTTTCATTTTTTAGTCAGGTTTATGAGAACCTACACAGCTTGTTTACAACGATCTTAAAACCTTGTTTTCTCAAATTCCTTTTGCTCCTACCAAAGGTTTTATTTCGACTTTATGAACTCGTAAAATGCTGTCTTGAAATGCCGTTTTAGGACTCATTGATATTATCATATTATGGTCAGTTGAAAAAGCATTTTAAAACCATTTTGCCTCCAGTAAATACATTAAACGGTAAATTGGCATTGAAGGAAGTCACCATAAGACCAAATAGTTTTATAATAGTCATTATGAAGAAAAATTGGCTCTATGCCAAAACTGTGATTTGTTTTCAATCGCCATATTGAAATGTAAGAAATATGAAATGTGGAAAAATAAATGCATCAAATTTTCAATGGTATGCAAATAAACTGTAGATCAAAGACTAATTTCGACATTCTTTTAGATAATCGCATCCAATTCCAAGCACTTTTCAGGAAATTCATGATTAATTTATCGAATATATTTGTTTTAATTTGATTTATGTTGTTGATAATTTCCGTGGCGCATTAATTTTCGGCTCTTATCGTGCCAATATTCAGCATAAAATAAATGCGCATATAATTTGGAGCATAATGCGCTGTAGAAAACACAATTTGTTTTGGATATTTTGCTATCACACAAAATTTCCAACAACACTAGACCTTTTTTTACTGCTAAATGAATCAGAAGAGCAGAGAATCGAACAAGGCAGAACAACAAAAACCAACCTCGATTTCTCAGTGATGTTTGACAGCTGTGGCCATTTGGGCACATTCTGGTTTTAATGGCAGCCAATAGGTTTTATGAAGGTTCAAGTGGTCATAACATCTTTCACTAGAACATTTTCAAAATCTGTATGTTCTTATAAACGTTTTATTAACTTGTTTTCACAACCGTCTTTAGAGTGGGCCATTTTGTACAAATTTCGGCTTTAAAGAAGCATAGAGGAGGTGTTGGTAGACAAAACAGTTTTGAATGTAGTTTTATCAAGAAAGCCGGGAGGAGTGCTATACGGCTGGAATAAAACTAAAATTGTTACTTGGGTTGTCTCTGCGCTCGATTCACGGTCGGATGACGACATCTCCCTGGATGCAGTGAAAGCGAAGCTGATGGATGAATACCATCGTCGGCTCGAGCGAGGGGATGTCAAGGTAAAATCGGAGGGCGATGCGGTCAACGGAGAGTAAGTCGAACAGCGGCAAGGAAACTCGAGTGTGCCACCACTGCAAGAAGCCCGGTCATCTCCGCCGGAATTGCAGGAAGCTCAAGTCAGGAGGTGAAGGCAATTCGAATAATGTGCTGAGAAACAAAGGGGCAAAAGCCGCCCACAGTGACAGTCGCAGCGTAGCTTTCGTAGTCGGGGCAAAATGTTCATCATGGATCATCGATAGCGGAGCAAGTGCCCATATGACCAGTGACAAGGCGTTCTTTGAGGAGCTGCGGGAATTTCCCGGCGGCTGGATCACAGTTGCCGATGGCAAGAAAGTGCAAATACATGGTGAGGGGACCGGAGTGCTGATTGGTGTTGACGCCAACAACGAAACGGTCCGGATCACCATGGCGGACGTGAAATACGTGACAGGGTTGTCCACCAGCCTGATATCCGTCAGCAAGCTAGCGCAGAAGCAGTTGACGGTAATGTTCGACGATACGAGTTGCCGAGTGATTGATGCTACTGGTGATGTCGTTGCCATGGCTGGTCGATGTGGCAGTTTGTACTACCTGCAAAGGATTATGTTCGCTGGACCGCGAATATTTTTGGCCGCAAGCCAAAGGTGTTCCGTTCGGACGGTGGCGGCGAATTCGACGACGGAGAACTTCGCCTGTTCTACAAAGAGAATGGTATCACACCACAATTCACCACACCGTATTCGCCCCAGCAAAATGGAGTGTCCGAAAGGAAGAATCGTTCCATTATCAAAATGGCCACGTGCATGCTGCTGGACGCCGAACTCGACAAGCGTTATTGGGGAGAAGCTGTGTTGACAGCGACATACCTGCAGAATCGATTACCCTCCAGGTCTGTACCTAGGTCTGTGTGTTTTTAAATAAATTATCTAATAGATAAATTGTCTAGCTCAAACCTTTGTAGGATAAGTGGTGGGACCATCATCATTATGATTACAGCTGGCTAAAATTTACATGAAAGATCCTATTGATTTATGTCAAACCTAGCATTACTTTTATGTGCATCAGATAACGCAGAAAATTAAATGTCTCTTTCAAACTGTGTACTGTACTGTAGGTCCTGACTCTTCGGTTCGTGGTTAAGATATTTTCTAAACGTTGTACTCAAAAAAAAACAACACTTTCTTTTGTGCATACCTTTTTATTGCACGGGTAAAAATTGATGAAATTTTGGTAAAACTAGTTTAGGGTGCGAAATTACGTCACAATCTGTTAAGTCTAGGGTTTTTTTTTCATTAGGGCGAATCTACAATTGAGAGATTCTCTCCGGGCTCGCTCTCAATCATTCATTACAGCACCATTATAAAACTTTCGAGGCATTCTTTAGTACAGATCGAAACACAACAGTGCTGGCTAGGATACTCGACAAATAGTAGAATGAAAAACGTAAAGGTGATTGATTTATGAATGAAAGAGAGCGAGCCCGGAGAGAGTCTCTCAATTGTAGATTCGCCCTAATGAAAAAACCCCTAGAAGTGGTTATGGTTATGTGGTCGAGATTATAGACACTCAAGTAATAGACCGGCCAACGTGCCGCCATGTTGTATCCAAAACGAACATTTCCCATACGATTTGACAGTTGTTTTGGATTCATCAACTGTGCCAGATTCACGTTGGCCGGTCTATTACTTGAGTGTCTATAGTCGAGATGCCGTCCAAGCAAGAAGTGCTTCGACAACACATTATGGGCGCGGCCGTGGAAAATCTAGGCCAATCCCACAGGTGTGTCACGAAACAGTTGGAAATCGACAACTCGACCGTGTCCCATGTGGTAAAATCGTTCAAGGAGAACTAGACGCCCAGCGGCGAGCTGGCAACTGAAGAAAAGCTAAGATGACTGACCCCGTGAACGCAAGGATGGTAAGAGATTACTTCAAGTGCAATCGTGGCCAAGAAGGTCAATTCTTCAGGCTGGTTAGACGGAAGGTCTGGTCTGCAAGGTAAGGCAGGCACCTAACCGAACCGATAAACATAATACGGTGGCCAAATCCCACGCCAGGAAGCTCTACTGCGAGAGGTTGGTCCAGCCGAAATCCATCGTAATGGACGACTAGACGTACATTAAAGTGGACGCGAAGCAGATATCCGGCCTTGAGTTTTTCGTCGGTAAGTCAAGCCTGGATGTTACGGAGAAGTTCCAAGAAGTACTTGGTGTACATAACGGTAGGCACCAGCAACGGTCAAATATATAAAGAAGAATGCCTCCAGAAGCAACTGCTGCCCTTCCTCCGGTTCCACGAAGGTGACACTCTGATGGTGATGGAGTCTTACGAAGCCAACGATGTTGTTTTTGTCCCGAAGGCAAATCCGCCAAACTCGCCAGAACTTCGCCCAATAGAAAAATTCGGGGCGATTGTGAGGGGCAAGCTCCAGGACACAGCGGAGATTTTCAAAAACGAAAAGGATTTGAAGAAAGTGTGGATGAAAGTGTATAAGAAAGATGGCGCAAGTGTTGCACAGGATTTGATGGGTAGCGTTAAGTCCAAGGTGCGGGCATTTTACCTACAAGAGGAGATTGAATTAACCAACTTTACAAAAACATAGCTAATAAGTGTTTATATATTCCCTGAGAGTTTCAAAAATATGCGACATAAAATGTATTTTTGGTGATCATTTTTGTCTGTTGCATCTTTTCGAGTTCAATATTTATTGCCATCCAAGCTGTATTGTACATGGGGGCAATATGCCCTTGTAAACAAACGATGTTCAGCTGTGAATGACGCCACTAGATATAATTCTCAGAATCAGTTCCGCTTCGATATTAGAAAGAAAGAATTTTCAGAAAAGAAAAGCCTAGGAAAAAGTATCAAATCCAACTGGAAAATCTCAAAATCGAACCAAAAATCAACGCTAAACTTATTTATCGAAAAAAGGAAGGTAAAGAAACGTCGTAACTATAACTGCTAAGGTGTATCAGCCATCGAAGCAATCGAGCGCGTGCTCATCGTACTGCTTTAGGTATTTTATGTGAGAGCTGTGTGCGTGTATTAGCTGTGAAACTGTGCGGATGTGTGGGTGTGTGGTGTGTTACTGGAGGATAACAAATCAATTCAATCAGGAGGAAAAACAAACCGTTTAATTTATATACTCGTATTAAATTGATTTTTGTGCAAACTAGGTAGCTCTCATTCGTTCAGTTGCTATTAAAATTGTCAGGGGTTTGGGTTACTTTTACACACACTCATACTCGTTCGGTGGAGGGTGGAGATGATTGTTGTTTCGTTTTTAATTTGTACAAATGATTATGATCGATTGGAGGGACTCGGTTTTAGTTGACCTGATTTTTGCTATGATTCTAAATGATTTTTATTCTCTAGCTAAGAAAAGTACCAATATGTCTAATGTATTTGTAAACGAAAAAAAAAAACATGTTACGATAAGCAGTCAACTATGTTTGTAGTAGGCTGGCCAATCGTGAGAGTCTTGTTTTGTTTGAACAAAGTGAAGGAGTAAAAAATCTAGACTAGATTTGGCTGATCTGTTCGACTAAGAGTTTGAGCTATGCAACGAAATTCGGGTAGAAAAACTTATGTTACAATTTATATAATTACCCCCTTCCGAAGCATGGAACCTTCTTAAGTGGGCTAGTGTCATTGCCGAAGGGTGGGGGTGGAATAACAACAAAAATCAATTTAATTTAGACTTTGAATGGAAGAGAAAGTGTTTGGCGTTCTTAAACCTAATGTAAAGAAGAAAATGAAGAATGCGAAAGTGACAGGAGTAGAAGCGAGTAGATTTTTGACATTGTGTTCATTGGATTGTTGTGAGATGAGCAAAGAGTGCTGTTGGAGAGTTGTTTGCTAAACCTGAAGTTGTTGTCATTGTATCGAGGGGTGCTCTTGAGCTTTGACAGCGCTCTGATCAACAAAATGTCAAAAAAATTTAACATTTAATAGTTTGCTTATAGTTCACATCTAGTTTTGTGTGGGTAATAAAAATCATGACACGCTTGGATCGCGCTTGACCTACCTTGTGGGGAACCTGGACCACCATGTTCTGCAGCAGTTGGGCCTCTTGGGGGGTTGCATGTGTACCTCGCACTGCCGCAGCTTATCCATTGCCATGGGATCACCCGGGTGACGTACCAGGGGTTTCTACAAATGAAAGCAAAGTTACTCAAGGCGATTGACAGCCACTAAACGTCATGTACCATTGCGAAGGTGGCGTTGCTATCGGTGTCCAGCAGGTCGGACGCCGCATCCAGGCTGACTTGTTCCATTTCGCGTCGCTTCTTCTTCATGTTCTCCCGTTGAATGTCCGCTGCTCTGTCCGCTTCGAGTGCGCATGAATGACAAAGAACGGGACGACAAGACAGACAAGAAGCGCACAAGAATTTACGTGTTCCAAGACGCAGAGTGGAGACGCGGTCGTTTGTTTGGTTAAGTGTTTTACAGTTTTCGATTACAGTGTTACAGAGTATCAAGGTGTCAAGGACAAACATTCAAGTTTCAAACGGTGATAGTTCACATTGTACGTGGCGTTACATTTTCGGTTTTAACAGAGCAAAAATTAATTATAGTAATCGTGATGTTAAAATAATTAATTATATGCGCATATTCGGGCGTCATTCCAAGTGGGACAAAGAACGGGAGTTTTACGGTACACCGCGGATTGTTTTTTGTACGAGTTCCGGATTGTTGTTCAAAGGGGTAATTCGGTTAAGCGAGCGGTGTGAATGATGATGTGAAATGAAGGGAAAAGAAATAAACAGAAACCGAAAATTGCAGGTGAAGTCAGTATTATATAGTTATTAGAGTTTGCCTACGAGCTAGTATCTACGGTATATGTTAACTCCAAAGATAATAACGACAGTTATCATTACAGTCTTGGGACCGCGTACCAACCTGAACGGGATGCGTAGTTTACCAGGGCAAACTCCAGCAGGGCACCGAAGACGAACGTCAGACAGACACCGGTCCACACGTCGATGGCCTTGGTGTAGGATACGGGCGGGAGCGATGCGTTGATGCCGGAAGTCTGCGTTGCCATGGTGAGTAGCGTGGTGACGCCGAGCGATACGCGTGCCGGTACGGCTCCTTGATCGAGCCAGAACGACACCCAAGACACGATGACCAACATGCAGCAGGGAATGTAGATCTGGATCAGGTAGTACGAAAACTCTCGCTTGAACAGGAGATCCACTTTGAGACAACTGTATTCGCCTGGAGGAGAGAATAGAATGAAGCTTAGAGCATCTGGACGAATTGTTAGTCAAGGGCGCTCTTACCGGTATTGGTTTTGCTGTTGCAGTAATCCGTTAAGAACTTCTCTAATGTGAAGCGTGGTAGGTGTAAGTTCTTCACCACTTGCACCGGGTCGCCTTCCTTCCACAGGAACACCAAGTCAGCGGTTGTCCAGCCGTCTGTGAAGAAAGAGTATAGATCTTTTAAATGATGGGCAAGTCGCCAGTTAATTGACGAAGTGATCAAAAATGTATCGGCCTAACACAGGACGCCGTCGAACTTTTTCTATTATGAATGATGAGTTGTAAGTTCTGATGATTCATGTTTTCTGTTGCTAGCGAGTGAACCGACCTAGATGCACAACATTCGATCGAATTAATAAGATTTATTTAATAACGTTGCTCTCTCAAGTATTCTTGAAATCCGATTATGAGACTGAAGAAATTCTTGCATAATGCCTTGAAAGTTTTGCAATGTTCGGGAAGATCAAGAAAGCCTCCTTTTCAGTAAGATATTGAATGCCCTATTAGTATATTTGAGTATTCTAAAATTAAATATTTAAGATCTAAAGGCAAAATTCCGTCTCGAACAACATCTGTTTTTTAATTTCTTTATTAGAGTGATTTTCAGTCTTTGGCTGGTTTGCGTCACTCTGAACAATATCCCTGAAATATTTATTAGCCCAGGAAGCTTCTAAGAAGGCCCCATAAAACATAAAACTGAAGCTTTTAGTTCAAGTGGGTCAAGATTGTGATACTTGTTTGAAACCAAATTGTTTAACAGATGAGTTAATAATGAATCATTAGCTTAGTGATGAATTTGTCATGACCTCAATAAAAAAAAAACAAATAAAAGCATTTATGATTGATCAAAAAACAGTTTGTGATGGAGAAGAGTGCTAGTTCATTTTCAAAACCAGGCTTTTGGTTTGACTTTATCGTAGGACTTGGCAGAGATTTTAAGAGAGCAAAAAATTAAACTGTTAACTAAACATGATCAGTACTCTTGAATGCGGTTTTAAAAACTGAATGGATTGGCGGACTAGAGGTGGGTGTTGGCCAAGTTGGGATATTTCAGATATAATCCTAAATAGGTTATAGAGTATTTTTCATACATCTAGTAAAGCAAGGCATCACAATATTTTCTATTGTGATGTGTCCTACTCAATGGGTAAATTGAACTGAAGGTGAGTTTGAAAGAAGGCGAACTTGGAGTAAAGCACACGTACCCACTGGTTGACACTAAATATTGGCCAACGTGCTTTTGCACATTTGTTTGAGGATTTGTTAAGCGACGCAGGTTTCCAAATCCAAAGTTCGGATACCGTGCTTCATCGGTGCCCGGACTTTTTGTTCATGAATCTGGAAATTTTTCAATTCACAAACTAGAAACTAGCATGCAGTTATGAGCTTGTAAATTTATCATAAGGGAAGGTCCATTAATTATGTCACGCAGTAAGGGGGGGGGGGGGGGGTTGGGAAAACGTGCCAATCCATACAAAAAAATTTGTAGGTCCATACAAAATATGTGACAAGGGGGGGGGGGGGGGGTTATAAAAAGTCACTTGTTGCGTGACATAATTAATGGACGTTCCCTAATAGTATATTAGCGCTAAATCTGAGAGGGCTGATTCATCGATTTCTTTTACAATTTTTCCAAGTTGTAACATTCCGCTCACTTGCATGTTAGGCGGTGGGAATGTCTTTCGTAAGTAGAACAGCCGACTGAGTACATCAGATATAGCTCGACTGGGCTTCAGCTTAATAAACAACTTAGTATTATAGTCATTTATTCAATGAAATGTTCTTACTATTCTCATTCAATGCTCATTTCAGCCAATAGTGTTCAACACATAGTTATCACCAACCACCGACAGCCCGCAACAATAACTCTTTGTATCTTTTCATAGAAATTGCTAAGCTCTTCAAACATCCGGGGGACTACAAGGATTCTACTTATATCTTTGTTGTTAATTTTGTTTCTTTTCAGGCAACAAATAATTTATTTCTACCAAATTTTGATGACAATAGCTAATATTTCTCTGATGAAGTTTGTCAGAAGTAGATAATTTATCATCTCCATGCGATGCGCTAGGAGTGGATATTTCTCTATTTCTCAAAACTTTTAAAGTTAGGCATAAAGATGAATGAATGTACCGGAAACTAGACGGACACATGCGGAGTTGAGTACAGGCGACCCGTGAGGTAGTAAGTGCTTTCAAGAACGTGGAGCAAGACAGGTAATTGTAGCTATATTAATAAAATTTATTTTTAATAGGTTTGCGTCGACCATCGGTTGAATCGGTTGTGTCGATACTTTGTTCCGCAATATTTTGTTATCGGGCGTAGCGTTTTGTCTATTGTTTCGGTTGTCTATTGTTCGTTGCGCGAGAAATCGAGTGAGCATGAGAATTCGTGGTTCGTCGGGTAAGATCGGTCGGTGGTGAGATACATAATTAATTGTGATTCAAATTATTCGTTCGCCATACTCGTCGGGCCACCCTATCACAAATAAACCACTGTCCCATTTTGTAAGGGATTCCAGCGGCATCCGGACTGTTGGTGTAGATCGGTCCAAGTTGGTACTCAAGCGTTGAGATGAATTACCTTGTCTTCCTTATGAAATACCACTATCACACTCTGTGAGTTGCCGCAATAGCATCCTTACTGTTGGTTAAACTCGGTCCAAATCAGCTTTCCAGCATTATAAAACATCTCCTAGTTTTCCAATGAAAAACCACAATCACACTTTGTGAGTGGCCCCAATAGCATCCTTACTGTTGGTTTAAACCGGTCAAAATCGGCTTTTCAGCATTTTTTAAAATCATTTTGTTTTCCCAATGAAAAACCACAATCACACTTTGTGAGTGGTCCCAATAGCATCCTTACAAATTGGTTTAAATCGGTTCAAATCGGAAATCGGTACTAATTACACTTACTACTACTACTACTATTTGTTTTTGTTGGTTTTTATCGGTGACGTAGAAAATTAAAACAGCTTTATATTTGCGTAACGCGTTTCGGCCTACTTTTCTTCAGCCATCATCAGACGCAGAATGCTGGTTGCTACCTCACTACTTGTTACGTCAAACTATACTAGTGGACTAGTATAGTTTGACGTAACAAGTAGTGAGGTAGCAACCAGCATTCTGCGTCTGATGATGGCTGAAGAAAAGTAGGCCGAAACGCGTTACACTTGAATAATTAATTGCAGCTTATCGTTTGTTTACCAAAACGGACCTTGCTGCCACCCAATCCTACTATCCAAAATCCCAGTGATTTCTCGTGGAAGTGCAGAGGTGTTCTCGGCTTCTAATAAAGCGAGTATCACGTCAACATATTCCTACCCATTCCCTACTTGACCTGCATTCGGGCGAGGCTGGCGCCGGTATTGCCTTAGATTGGGATCACCAGTTTTTACACATTGAAGATGTATGTTAGTCCCAAGCATGATCTGTTGGTGTAATAACAGCTGATCTGGCAACCTCGGGTGGTCAATGATGCTCATTCTCATGCTCATGCTCATGAATGGATTGGTGATGGATGGACTAGTTGTAAAACCACAGCATATCCCACAAAAGACGTATCCGTTGTCGATTTTTTGGTTGGGCGGACCCATCACAAAACGGAAGTGCTACAGATCAATAATCGTAAAGCGGACAACGGGCTGAAATCACCCAAGTAAGTATTTGGTTTTTTTTAGGTTCTGAAGATTTAGACTTGTATGATGCTTCAAAACCACAATAAAACTAATAATGTTACATGGGCGTCTTAGTAGATGATACTTTGGAGTTCTTGGATGATATAAAAAACATAAAAATGAAGATAAGCAATCCAACGTGTGCCCACGGACGAAAGTGAGACTTTGACGGTTATGAATAAGTCAGAAAAGTCATTTGTTACTGTGGTTGATCTCAAGATAGTCTATACTAAAGGGTGTCCACAGTTAAATTGCATCACTTTAAACTCGTCCTCAAAAACCAGTCTCTCAACCGATTGTCATGAAATATTCAGGGAATAAAATACAATGTATGTTACAATAAAAGCTTATCTTGGTTTAGGTAATTTTATTTCACTGTATTTCTTTACCAAATCCAAAAGCCCGAACTTTCTTCTTAATACCACGCATAAGATTTTGTACAACGCTAGAACCGACATTTTTTTCCGCTTTCAACCATGACTTCAATATTTCCTGTTCTGTAGTGACCACTTTAGGATGCTTACGAAGTTCGTGCTTCATTATAGCCCAATATTTTTCAATTGGCCGCAACTCTGGAGAGTTTGGGGGATTAAGATCCTTCGGCACGAAATTGAAACCATTCGTCTTATACCACTCCAGAACATCCTCAGAGTAGTGACAAGAGACTAGGTCCAGCCAAAAAATTGTAGGAACGTTGTGTGTTTTGAGAAACGGAAGCAGTTGCTTTTTCAGGCATTCATTCATGTATACTTGACCATTTACAGTTGAAGTTGTCACGAAAGGCTTGCTGAGAGACTCTGGAACATCAAACTTGTCTTTCGCAGTCACATACTGGTTTCCAGGAATTTGTTTAAAGTCCGCTTTAACGTGTGTTTCATCGTCCATGATGCAGCAGTGTGGTTTCGTCAACATTTGTGTGTACAGTTTACGCGCACGTGTTTTAGCTGTCCTATTCTGTTTTTAATTGCGGTTTGGAGCTTTCTGAACTTTGAATGAACGGAGCCCGGCTCGTTTCTTGGCTTTCTGCACGAAACTTTTGGTCAAGTGCAGCTTTTTTGCGACATCCCGAACGGAACAGTTGGGTTTGCGTTTAAAGGCAACAACCACTCGCTTGTGATCCTTCACACAGTACGGAACACTTTTTCTACCACTCGCCTTCTTCCGATCGACAGTTAAACGTTCCCCGAAATGTTTTATGACACGAGACACTGTGGACTGGTGAATTTTCAACATCTTTCCGATGGCTCGGTGCGAAAGAAGTGGGCTGTCGAGGTGCGTGTGCAAAATGTTCTCGCGCACTTACTGTTCCTTCGACTCCATTTTCGAAACTACGAGACATTTCACAATGAAACTCACGCAGTGTAAACAATACACGCTGAGGTCATTTCACCCAAAAGTTCGTTGAAATCAACCCAAAGGGCGAACTGTTACAGCTTATTGAAAGTGATGCAATTTAACTGTGGACACCCTTTACAATATGAAAATTGAATGCTCAATGGGTTTCGAGACTAAAATGTGGTTGTGACGTCTGTGGATACGCCGAAAAGTTTTGTATGAAACGGTTAGAACACGGTTGATCTCAAAATCTATAGACGTATCCCAAGTAACATTGCCAAAACCACCTAGCTTTATTCAGTTTTATTAAAGTTTTATGAAAGCCACTAGAAACCAATTTGGTTTTATTATGGCACCAAGAGGTGCCTATAGGTTCCATATTTTATTCAGGTTTATGAAAACCTACACAGCTTCTTTACAATGATCTTAAAACTTTGTTTTCTCAAATTGATTTTACTCCTATCAAAGGTTTTATTTCGACTTCATAAAAAGATGTATTGAAATTAAGGTCAGTTTTCCCTCGGTCTTCTTCTTCAGCATCTTTTGAAGCTTCTTGTCGCCCTTGTCGTCTCGTCGGCCGTCCGGAACCGGGTTTTTTTTTCGATGCTCTGATTGTTGTCTAATAGTGCCAAGATGCTGTAGATGCCGGAACGAGCGTATCCGGTGTCCACAAAATGCCGCTCGATGTCCGTTTTCGACGCGGTGGGGTGCCGTTCTTTGAACGCGCACACTTCTGAACGGAGTTGCTTCACTGGTTTTGTTCGACTGATAGAGCTGTCAAATTTTGTCTGCTGACTCATAGGTTGTCGCTGAAAAACTCCACAGGTGATCCACGACGACAGACGAATCTTCTGATACACGAAATACACGACGCAGCTGATAGACTATACGCCACTTCAAGAAAGGTGGTGAAAAGCGCAATCCATCTTTTTACGAGCGCGCGACCCTGCTTGACCAGTATTGAACCAAAGTAGTCCACTCCAACGTAGCTGAATGGACGGACGTACATGGCTTGCCGTGCTGCAGGTAAAGGTGCTATTGGTGGAACAGTCTGAAGTGCCTTCCGAACCTTGCAGTATTGACAGTCTCGTCCAATCCCTTTCACCACTAAGCGGAGTTTCGGTATGGCGAACAGTTGACGGAATTCGTTCACCACAGTTTTGGAGTTCACATGACGGTACAGGCGATGATATCTTGCGACAAGAAGTTCGACACATCGGTGCTTCCTTGGTAGGATGATTGGAAAGCGCACGCTGTGTTGGAGATGTTTCGCCGCTGCAATCCGGCTGTTCTGTCGCTTCAGTCCCTGAACACCCATTGTCGGCATAAGTTGATATATGGCACTCGATTTTTCAACTGCTTGCTGCTTGTCTTTCGGTAGCGCTTGCTTGCTCTTCAACGTTGTCACCTCATCCGCAAAAACTTTCATTTGAGCTTGTTTCAGGACGTTTCGTAGAACTTGGCCATTCCTCCTCCGGGAAGCGCAAGAACTCTGGTCCGTTAAACCCTTTGCTGACCTTGCTGAAGTAGGGTCCACTCCCCGACTTTGTTGCTTCATCCGCCGGATTGGACTCCGACGGCACCCATCTCCATCTTCTCCGACTCGGTTGGCCGATAGTTTCTTGGGTCTGCACGAATCCACGAAGGAACGACTGAGCTATCTGTCCATAGGATTCGTCTTCTGACAGGAATGGAGTGATTAGTTTTCACGAACTTAGCCATTCTTGTTCCCAGGAGGCAACCTTGTAGTTCCAGCTTTGGAATAGGCATCGGCTTTAATGGGGCTACTTTTGCCTTCGCAGCGATCTGTGTACACTGAGGAGTGCCTCCAGAACCAATTGTACGCAGGTACAGAGCACAGGAATACGCAAGCTAACTGGCATCTACGAAGACGTGAAGTTCGGTATCTTGGTACGTACGTTCTGCCGCTTCCGGGAATAGCAATGAGGAATTCGAAATGTACGAAATCATCCGGATCTACCTACATCATGGTCCGCATGTTGCTTGTCACCGATTTCTTTATCCCATCTGGTTCCAGCGCGCCACAAGTCTTGAACCAAAATCTTTCCGTGAATCAAATAGGTAGCCAATAACCCCAGTGGGTCGAACAGGTTCATGACACACGTAACACTTGCCTCTTCGTCGGAATCCTGTCACTTTCCAAAAGAGATTGAGCTTCATCGCTCATTCGAGTGCTGAACGATAGTTCGTCCGTTAGTGGTTCCCACTACATCCCGAGCACTCGTTCCGTATTGGTGCTCGTTGTTATCAAGCATTTACTGGCAGCAACTTGCATTTCTCCTAGGTACTGCAGTACACTCTCATTGTTGGAAATCCAGTTTCGTAGTTCGAACCCACCGTTTCGGAAAATCTGACGGACTTCTTCAGAAACACGGCAAGCTTCCTCTTCCGACCCGAACCTGTCTTCTTCTTTATAAATTCAAAATCCTGTCCGAACCACCAGCTGAGAGCTCGTGTCGAAAACTGAATACACGTCGGTTCATCTCGCGTGCTATAAGGCCTTCCCAAACCGCAGCGTTCTTTTGCCGGCGCGGCAGCGAAATCTTGGCGATTAAAAAACGCTTCGCGTCAGTTTGGGCGCTCCCATAAGCCGCCATGTAATCCCGTAGTGGTGATTTTTTCGCTGCAATTTCGCTGCAGTGACGGCAAAAAAAAAACGCTGCGGTTTCAGAAGGCCTATATACTAAGGAGTGTATCGAAAATAAACTATCCACAAACTTTCTTTCAAATTATGTTGAAAACCGATATTTTATTCATACAAAAAATTGATCCTTTATTGTACGAGGTTAAACTTGAACATAATGAAGACCGGATGAAATTTAAGTTATTCTTTCACGAATTTTCGAACTTTGGATCGAATGCTCTTCATCAAGTTCCGGACAAGTGTTGCATCGCATTTTTTGGACGCTTGAGCCCAAATTTTTTTGAACTCCTGCATGTTCCCAGCTGCCTTACCAGTCTTCTTGAAGACTCTCTTCACGATTGCCCAGTAACGTTCGATGGGTCGAACCTGAGGGCAATTTGGTGGATTGATATTTTTCTCAACGAAATCTATACCCTTTTCCGAAAGCCAATTGAGAGTGGTTTTGGCATAGTGAGCCGACGCTAAATCCGGCCAAAACAGTGGAGGTGTACTATGCTTGTTATATAAAGGCAACAATCTCTTCTGGAGACACTCAGATCGATAGATTTCCGCATTTATAGTTCCGGTAGTGTAAAAAATGGTTGACTTCAAACCACAGGAACATATTGCTTGCCATACCAGTACCCTTCGACCGAATTTCTCCACTTGAATCGACCTGTCCGCATCGCTCACATCCTCCCCAACGACGGCAGTAAAGTATTGTGGACCTGGAAGGGTTTTTGAGTCCTCCTTTACATAGGTCTCATCGTCCATCAAAACGCATGCATCCGGACGCTGCAAAAGACGCGAATACAATTTCCGGGCCCTTGTTGCTGCTCGCTTCTTCTGTTCTGCACTTTGTTTCGAGATTTTCTGCTTCTTGTAGGTCTTCAGGTGGTTTCGCCTCTTGATACGCTGGATCATTCCGACACTCGTTCCTGCTTTTTTGGCCAAACCACGTATTGACATTGATTTGTTCTTCATGATTAGAGATGCCACTTTCTGCTCCAGTTTCGGGTTGGAAGAACCGGGTTTTCTGCCTCTTCCTGGTAGCTCATCCAAAGAATAGTGTTCCCCAAGCTTATTAATGATGGTTTTAACACTCGCATGATGAATTCCAAACCGCTTCGCCAATTTTCGCATAGTAATACCCTTCTCACTTAGCCATGTGTCCAGAACCTTAATTTTCACTTCCTTTTCAATACGCGACATTTTGAAAACGCAGAATTTGAACCGCACAAACAAGTAAACAAAAGAAAGCTGACAGTCAAACGCACAGCATGCAGTGTTCAGAGCATAAAAAACCATCACAAATACATGCGTACAACGCAAATGTATGTGGATAGCTTATATTCGATACACTCCTTAGGGTTGATGGCATAGCTCTGATTGAAGAGAGGCAGAAAAATACAGTACGAAGCCAAATTCTAAAGAAAGGACGAGCCTCAGTTATAAAATCAGACAACTGCAAGAAAGCAAAATAATTAAGTAGCTGAGGGATGTGGCTATTTCTGTACTCATCATGTAATGAAACTAAATGAAAAAAAAAGAAGAAGACAATTTGAACCATTTGTTACCCGTTTTTGATGACCCGGATAGGGTAAAACATATTTTCAACCTGTTCATACAGAGATTTGTATGGGAGCAAAAGTAGGTCATTTTTAAGTAAAAAGTTGAACTACTTTGACGAATAGTAATTTCAATGCAAAAAATGTGTAGGTATTTCTGATTAAATGGTGTATAAATGAAGTCATTGTGTTCAGTTGAACGAGAGTTATAAGCGTTCAAAAACCTTTCACTTTAGCGTAACGCTCTCATTTTTCACCCGGTATAGAAAAGAGAAACGTAGTCCTAAAGCTATGTCCATTTAGAATCCGGAATAATAAAATCACCTGTATCTTGGTTACGGATTGACGTACAAATAAGTTTAATATATCAAAACAAAGGTAGTTCAAGACTTTAAGAAAAAAATATCAATACAAATCATTTCTCTTTGTTTCTAATGAAAATTCTTCTTTATTCCTCCCATCAAACGCTGCATACCTCCGGAGTCAACTTCCTTGGCACATTTGTTCCATATTTTGGTCATCTGAGTCGCGTCCTGAGCCGTTTTTCCACTTTTCATAAGCTTCCGCTTCATTATTGCCCAAAATCTCTCGATGGGCCGGAACAGCGGGCAGTTGGGTGGATTTATGTTTTTATCGATGAAATCTACGTTATTATCGCGGTCCCACTGGATGACTTCCCGGCTGTAGTGGCAACTCGCCAAATCAGGCCAAAACTTCACGGGACCTTTATGGGCTTTAATGAAAGGTAGTACGCGGTTTTTGAGGCATCCTTCCTTGTATAGCTTCGAGTTCATCGTCTTATTTGTCACTAACACTTTGGTCTTTGCTCCGCAGCTGCATATCCCTTGCCAAATCATCAGTTTTTTGGCAAATTTGTCCATAAAAGCAAACTTAAACTTCGCAGAAACATCTCCTCGTGCCGTCGCCATGTAGAATTTTTGGCCAGGAAGCTGTCCGAAATCCATTTGACGTAGGTTTCATCGATTTTTATTGCGGACCACGTTGGATTATCAACGTGGGTGTGCAGAATATTTTCTCTCCTCTTGGCTTCCATCTGGAATAACTTTTGACTCACTGCACGAAACACCGAAAAATTTATACCACAGAAAGTGGGCCCCTAAGGTCTGTATCCGCGATAATCCGGACACCTCAAAACATGAAAAAAACATAAATTTCGCATCAAAGAATGTGCACACCAAAAAGTAGTCGTCGGAAATGCTCTAATGCAGTCTTCTCCGTGTACGTTTTGCTAATCCGATCACTACTACATGAATATTAATGTATGTGTGCTATGATGAAGACGTCGTTTGGCTACAGTAACCTTTATTCAGTAAAATGGCGTCGAATCAAGAACGCGTGCGCGAAGCAATTTTGCACAAAAGAGTGGAAAATCCAGATATGTCGCACGGCGATATTGCCAAGTCATTAAAAATCGCAAAATCGACGGTTACTAAAGTGCTTAAAAACTTTCCGCAGCGCTTAACTTTAAAGAGAAAGGTCGGTTCCGGAGGTAACCATGATTCTCGTTTCGTCGCGGAGAGGAAAAAAGTGATTAAAGAATTTAAGAAGAAACCGAATATCTCCGTTCGTGATGTGGCGAAAAAAGTGAAAATGTCTTCATCGTTCGTCCAGAAAGTGAAGAAAAGTGCAGGCTTGAAATCATTCAAAGTAGGTGTTGCTCCAAATCGTAACGACAGCCTGAACAAGAGCGCAAAATCTCGATCGAGAAAATTATATGACACTATGCTGAAGGAATACGACTACATAATATTGGACGACGAAACATATTGCAAAGCTAACTTTAAGCAGATACCGGGACTACAGTTTTATACCTCGTTGCAAAGAGGAAATGTTGCTGATCGTTTTAAGCAAAAAAAATTGTCAAAGTTCCAAAAAAATACCTCGTATGGCAGGCAATATGTGGATGCGGTCTCAGAAGCGTCATCTTTATCACGACTGGCACTCTAAATGGACAAATTTACGTAAAATAGTGTCTGAATAAACGACTGTTGCCGTTAATTCGGGAACACAACGGTTCGGTGCTGTTCTGGCCTGACCTGGCATCTTGCCACTATGGAAAACTGGCTAAGGATTGGTACATTGCTAATAGTGTAAATATTGTCCCAAATTATTGCAATCCGCCAAATTCGCCAGAACTCCGTCCGATCGAAAAGTATTGGGCTCTGGTCAAGAGGAATCTTCTAAAAACGAATAGCGTAGCAATTGATGAGAAAAGCTTCAGGCGTAACTGGCAGAAAGCTGCAAAATTGGTGACGGATGACACTGTGCAAAAACGGATGAAAGGTGTCAAACGAAAGGTGCGGGCATTTGGATATAACAGGTCAAATTGACTTAACTGTATATGTTTTATATTTGTTTTTTTATGAAGTCTTAAATAAATGATTTACTTTTGATTTTCTCATATTTTCCATTTAATACCACTAATTTCCCGTCGTAGTTGTTTATTTCAGATTCATGGGATGTGTTTTAACAATTCGTGAAGACAAAACATAGTTATTCGGTATTTGCATAAAATTTTCGAACTTTGCGCTTAACTCCGTTCATTAGGGTTTGTACAGACTCTTCAGAGATCGTAGAAGCCGTCTTTGTCCAAATTTGCTGGAAGTGTTTGATGTCTTTGATACCTTGCTTCTTTCCAGAAAGCTTCCGCTTAATCAAAGCCCAATATCTCTCGATTGGTCGTAGCTCTGGGCAATTTGGCGGGTTTGAGGTTTTTGGTACAATGTTCACTTGATTTGCTTGGTACCACTCCATCACAGTTTTAGCATAGTGCCATGATGCCAAATCGGGCCAGAACAAAGGTTTTTCTTTGTGACTTTTGATGAAGGGTAGCAATCGCTTCTGCAGACACTCTTTCTGATAGATCTCCTTGTTGATTGTGCCTGTAGTGACGAAAGATTTACTCTTTTTGCCACACGTGCAAATTGCTTGCCACACAAGGTATTTTTTGGGAAATTTCGATGCCTTCTTCGTTCTGAAATGCTCAGCTGTAGCATTTCTGGCCATAGCAGAATAAAAAGCCAGCCCTGGAAGCTGCTTGAAATCCTCCAGGACATAAGTTTCACCGTCCATAACAACGCATGAAAACTTCGTCAAATATCCGCAGTACAAACGTCGAGCCCGTGATTTTGCTGCCAAGTTCTGTTTGTCGTTGCGATTTGGAACTGTTTTTACTTTATACGACTCAAGTCCCAAACGTTGTTTTGATTTTTGGATAAAACCAGGCGACATCCCTATTTTACGAGCCACCGTTCGAATGGAGAGATTTGGGTTTTTCGTTAATATCCTTTTCACCTTTCGGTCCATGACAGGATCAGTGCGTCCAATGTTTTTGTCACTTCTCGGGTTCCTCTCCACCGTCAAACGTTCCGAAAATGATTTGAGCACATCGTGAACAGTGGATTTAGGCAAATCCAATGTTTTTGCAAGGTCCCGTATTGACAAGTCAGGATTTGCCGTACGCCCGTACAAAATTCGCTCGCGCACTTGTTTTTCTTTCGTTGCCATCTTGAATACTAAACATGAAATGTAAACATCAATCATAGTCTTTTTCATCATAGACTCTCAGCTATACCACAGTGAAATTTTTCATTCCTACGTGCAATATTTCAAAAGTTACAATGATTTGAAGGTGTCCGGATTAATGTGGATACAGATCTTAGGTAAACAAACCACTGTAAAAGAATTCTTGCAGCGGTCACTTTTCGTGCCGCTGCCACACAATAATTGATTCCGGATTCTAACTGGACAGAACTCTACGTTAATATACACCAAGTCTACATGCCTAGAGACCGGTAACGAAAACCTCATCTTCATAAATTGATTCAAGCACAAAATATTTGCAGTGCAATAAGTGTCCTATTTAAAAAAAAAAAAAACGCTGGGATATGACTTATGGAAGTGAAACCCCTACCACTTTTCGTCTAACTATTTTTTTTCTTACTCGAAAGAGATACTCCCATATTGAAAATCAAGACGCAATCCCACGACTAATTGGCTCTTATCAATATTTTAACTGTGTCTGATCGTATCTCTCTCTTTATATAACATCGTGTAAATCTACACAAATCACAACGGATACTTACAGCTAGCCATCCGCAGCGAGCAGACCTGCCTATCCAGCGGGTACAGCTTGAGGTTCATCGGGCAGGCCAACGTCAGCGAGATTCGTATACTGTACAGCACTGACCCGTACGGGAAGATTCGGATGTACACGTTCGGCATGATGATGTTGTGGAAGTGGCCCTCCTTCTCGTTCGAGAAGAACAAATCCGGCATCCAGACTCGGTTGGCCTCGGTCAGTGTCAGATACTTGAGGCGACCTGCGTAAATCAAGGGCGAGATAGAGAAATAGGATTTTGTAAATGCAAAATGTATTGTAAACGCGTGGTACGTGAAGGAAGAAGATAACCAGCTTCTCGCACCTCAGCAAAACTGTCGGAAATTGCTTCTGGTTTCCGCTTCTTCCCCACGCGTGGCCACGTCTCTTCCGCACACATAAATACACGCACACACGCACGCACGCTTACGAACGATGATGCTGAGGTAGAGCAACTTCCTGCCAATAAGGACCTGTTACGCACGAAGCAATAATGGCTTGTTGTTTGGATCCGGAATGAGTGAGCGGAGGGAGGGGGCTACTTGGTTAAAAAGCGATAAATAAGGTATCATATTTTCATGTCAGTTTAGGGATACTGTGGTTATCGTTCTCCGTGGTATGGACGACCGTAGATCTGGTTCAACCTTGATAGGTAGCTCCTGTCGGCGATGTGCGAGAGTCCTTTGTATAAGTACATCAAAACCATCACAAGGTAATGTGCGGTTCCGAATGTTTTAAAGTAGGAGTATTGTGTGAGGTTGAATGTGCATTTTTAATGACACATTGGCGATGAATGTCAGTTGAACGGGATTTATTTTGGAACATACATCAAACACATTTCCAGTTGAAAGTTGATCAGCAAATAATTTGAATCGACAAAGGTATTCCTTTTGAAGAAAATCAGTCAACCAAAAACAAGGGCGTTGACGAGTTGATGAAAAATCCTTTTGCTCATTCAGGTCGCACTCGTCGTCGGCATCACTCTAACTACTCATCTCATGTTGAAAACTTTTTATTTTTACGATTTATGTACACGATGTTTCATGGAGGCCGAGGGGGCTCCCGGATTTTTTTTTGGCTTAAAAAAGGGTGAGGAGAAAGGATTTATCTTCGCCCCACCATCGCATCCGAGCTGCTTCAAACTGTCAGTGAAGATGCCGGGGAAAGCAAAAGCTGATGCGATGAGCAGTTTTCTGTAAACAAAATTCACATTTGCCACCACTCACTGTTTGGTTATCCGTTTGGAGAGAGGCGGACCGAATAAAAATAAAGATTTTCCGGGGTGTTTATTTATCTTTATGAGACTAAGGGCTCTATTCAGTTCGGATGGAAGATGATAGTTTGTTTTGGTCCTTCTGACCGGAGTTTGACTTTGCTGATCCTAGGAAATGTTGAGGCCCAAACGAGGCGTTTGGAGATGTTGCTTTGAGATCGTTTGGTTGAATTTATGAACTTGAAAGTGGAATGGGCTATTTGGATGGCAACATCCCAAGTAACATATTAAGGTCGATAAGCTAAATTATCAGCTGTCCGCAGCAATGTTTTGGAAAAAAAGGTACCAATAGAAGCCAATAAAAAAAATTGTAAGCAGCGCTTACTCAGCATTTTTCAATCACTATTGATTTTTTCAGCTACTCTGAATAACAGCAGCTCACAAACGCTTCTGTCATAACCATATATGCATTATTTCGACAAGTGGCGGTAAAAAAAGCTGAAATAAAAGAGTATGTTGCCGATTTGGTTAACTGTTACTAAAGGGTGAACAAGAAATTATTGCAACACATATGACTGGTTGTAACTTTTTTCCCATTGGACAGAAATTAACCAAATTTTGCATAGATCCTCTTTGTTTACATCCTGTGAATTGCGTAGCAATGTGGTTTGTTGCGGCCAAGATGGAAGTGAGTAACACGGGGACGCGTGAAGATGTACGCCCACATGAAAAATCCGGATTGGTCGCTGGGTTAAAACTTCTCAAGAGTACTAAAAAGGTTCAACAACCGGTTGACTTTGGATCACAAGCGCGAAGCAGGAAGAAAACCGGGAGCAGCATGTAAGAAGGCGTCACAAACGTCGGCGTTTCACAAAAGACAAGAGCTGAATTACATGCAGACAAGGTTCTAAACTTCTCAACCAACGATGAACGGCAGCAAACTGTTGCCAAGATCCGTGCTAGGAAGCTTTACATGGAGATGTTGACCAGATACAGTTGCTATGTGATGGATGACGAAACATACGTTTAAGTTGACCTTCAACCAATGCCAGGACAGGATGGGTTATCGTTTCGAAACGAAGAAAATTTCGAAATTCGCATAGAAATAAGGCCTGTACTCGAAAAAAATGCACCATTTTTATCCGTGTGTAACTTTTTTGTCCGTGGGTAAAAATAAATGGAGTGAATTGTATACATATGCAAAATTTCATAACAATCGGTTCACTGGTTATTGAGATGTCATCGAAACAAGAAGAAAATCGCCGGAGAATTTTGCGCGCCGTCATGGAAAATCCTACTACGACCATGAGATGGATCGGAAGACAACTGGGAATCACCCATACAACTGTGTCTTGGGTGGTAAATCGTTTAAGAAGTCCCAGACGATCGAGCGGCGGGCTGGAAGTGGAAGACAGCTGACCCTGTGAAGGCCCGGAAGGTGTTGGATTATTTCAAGTGTAATCCAAACCTTTCGATTCGCGACGCGGCTCTGAAGGCAAAGTGTTCCACCTGGTTCGTTCAGCCACCCATGAAACGAGCTGGGCTTCGTGTATTCAAGATCCGCAAGGCACCGAACCGGCGTGATCAACAAAACACGGCGGCCAAATCCCGCGAAAGGAAGCTGTATCGAGAGTGGTTAACGAAACCGATGTGTGTGTCAAATCACGGAAGACATAAGGAAGAAGAATGTGGACAAATTCGCCAAAAAATACTTGCTCTGGCAGGCCATATGCCAATGCGGTAAACTGAGTAAACCGTACATCACAACGGGTACCATCAACAGCGAAATTTACCGCACCGAGTGCCTCCAGAAGCGTCTGTTGCCCTTCCTGCGGTCCCAAGGAGGCGAGATATTATTTTGGCCGGACCTGGCATCATGCCATTACTCACTATCGACGTTGGATTGGTACAGAGACAACGTTGTTTTTGTACCAAATACCGCCAACCCCCCAAATTCACCAGAGATTCGTCCGGTGGAAAGATTTTGGGCCATAATGAAGGCCAAAGTTCGAAAATCGTCCAAGGCGTTTAAGAACGAGCTGAAGTTGAAGAAAGAATGAATGAAAGTGACTAAAAACGTCGGCTCAACCATGGCACAAAATGTAATGAGGGGTCTTAAGGGAAAGGTGCGGGCTATCAGCGATGGAAAGGAAATTGAATAAAGTAATTATGTCGAAACATAATTCATATGTATTAGTTCATTCCCTGAAAGTTTCAAGAGAATCCGACTTAAAATAAATTTTTGGCGAACACTTTTGTCTGGTGCATTTTTTTCGAGTACAGGCCTTACACGACACAAAACTTGATCTTCTCCGGTTTGAAATGCCCACCAAGGACCAAGTTTTTACGCACCAGAGTTGAATTGCCATTTCCAAAACATAAAGATTTCCTCGCTGATATGCCGTCGCAATTGTTTAACCAGTCATCTTCAGCGTAACAATCTTGTCGTTGAAGAGCACTTCCACACCGGCCTCGGTCAATTTCTTTACGGACAAGAGATTTTCCCTCAGAGTTGGATCATACATCTATCGCAGTCATCAGAACGCCGCGGTTGCTCATTCCACTGATGACACCTGCTTCCTTTGCCACTAGGGATTCTCCGTCCGACGACAATTTACACTGGTTCCTTCAGAGCTTCCACGGATGAAAAATGTTGCTTCGAATTCACCATACTGTCACTCGCCACCGAGTCCAGTAGAACTTCCAGCTTCTCACCGGATCACTTCTTACTTCCGACACTATCCGCCATGAACACGACCGATCTTGATCCATTGGCAACGTTGGCGTTGGTCTTCTTACGGCAATCTTTTTTCATGTGGCCGCGCTTACCACAGCCGTGACATTTCCCGGTGAACAGGTCGCTTCCGTGCTTCTTCCGATGATCACCAGCAAATGCTGTAGGTTTTTCCTCGTAGCTATGCATCCTGTCCAATTGCTTCGACTCGTCGCAACCGGGTTTTAAGGGCTCATCAACTCGTAGTTCAATTCATCTTCCGGCAGGTTTTCTAAGGCGGTCATGAGGGGATCATAGGATTCCGGAAGGGTCAGGCTAAGAGCTGAACAAACATCGCTTTCTTCCTGCCACTCCGGCCACTCGGAGCTTTCGGGTGAGCTCTTCAAACTGCAGAAGGTGGGCGCACAACAATGTCCCTTCCTTGAACTGGAGACGAGCGATTTACTTACTTATTACCGTTTGCTTTCTGACTGACTTCTTGGCGAATGTATCTTCGAGAACCTTCCACATTTGTTCCGTCCTAGACTTCTCCCGAACACAACTAAGATATTAGGCTTACTGACCTTGAACGCACGCACACGACAGCGCCATTTAGATCAAAGGACGGTTTTTGATTAAGCGTGTGATTAGAATGACGGTTGAGTTGAAGGAACAAAATCAATTAACCTTCAGTTGCTTCGTGCGCCTTCCCCCCCCCACCACAAACAATAGTAACCCCCGCCCCCGCAGCGAACCCCACGATTCTCCTACAAAAAAACTTTTAAAAAGACCACAAAATTTCTATTTCCATGTGTTTTTTTCATTTATCCCCCCCCACCCAGCCCCCCCCCTTCCACCCACAGGAAACCCGCGGCAACCGCCCAAACCCCACCAAATTAAAAACAAAATAATAAATTTAATAAAAAAACCACAAAATATCCGCTCTTTAAAGCTAACAAAATAGATTTTCAAAAAAAAAAGAACTAGAAAAAAAAAAGGAAAAAATAAAATTATTTTGGTTTTTCCAATTTCTTTCCGTGCACACCGCGGTCGTTCGTTTCCAAACTTTGCTTCAGAAGCTTCTACTCTTTTGCGCTCTTCCTACTCTTTGCTATGCAGCTTTCGGTTTAATTAGATAATAACAATCGAACGTAGATCGACTGCTTACACGGAGAAACCAAACTACCCAAAATCAAGTGTGATAGTACTCAAAACTAAGTACTCTGATAGGACTACTATTTTGGATATAATTTTGTTCTCACCGGTAGGTAGCTTTAACTCAATCTTAAAGTTAAATTTAAAAAGTCAATTTTACGCAGAGCAAGGTATTTTAAGAGTAGTATGTTTTCAGTATACGTGCGAGGCGCCTTCCACGAAACAATCCAAATCGGAGTGTTGGGCTGCCACTTTGCTTTGGCTGAAAATTTTTGATCACCATTCAACCAACAACGGTGCTGTTGGGCGGAAGCAAATTTGTGTTTTAGTTTAAAATTTTACGTGTTGTGGATATGGATATGGATCAATTAAATAAAATTCTGGACTTGGAAACCCCGTTAAAAACAATTAAACGGTAAGTGTAATTATTTCACTTATTCGATTGTTTTTTCTAATTCTAGTGGCTTTGGATGGAGTGAGAACTATATTAGTGAAAACCCAGTAATTTAGCAAAGTTCATGGAGATGATCACGGAACTGAGTCACTTCCTGAAAAGAAGGTCCAGAGGTTTCTTTCAGGGCTTTCCTCGATCATTCTTTGGACTCAACGGCATGCCATGTCCCTAGTAAATCGTTTCATGACAAACGAAAAGTACTCGTTTCAATATGAACTTTTAGTGGATTTAATCAAATTGCCAATGGAATGTTTCAATGTACCCGAGAATGTACCAATAAATAAAATACATTTTGTTTGATTTGAATTTTTAGTTTTCGTTTATTGAATTTAGCTAAAGAAAGTTCACTAAATCAAATTCTCGAATAATATTTTCCAAAAAAATTAAACTTATTTTGGATTATTTTTACTGTAGATTCGCTGTTACACAAACAGTTCATTTCACTCAGCACTGAGTCTTTTCGAAATACTCAAAATTGGATACTTTGTAAATAACTTAATTATGACTGGTCTTACTTTGCTGTCAAGTTGAGTGAAAATCACTTAATTTTGGATAGTTTGGTTTCTCTGTGGGTTTAAAGGGGGAAAGCTATATATTTTTTTTTAAAAAAAATATAAAACAAAAATAAAATATTTTTTCCAAATAGGAATTAGGAAAAAAAAAAACACACTCTTTTTTTTCCTTTTTTTTTTTTTTTTTTTTTTTTTTTTTTTTTTTTTCTTTTTTGCTTTTTTTTTCTCTTCTCATCTGTCACGCAAAGGAATGGGCGATGTCGATGCGATTTTTACAGAATCGATATTTTTACCTCGATAAATCGATTTTTTTCATCTGATCTTTTCTGTTCGATGTTTAACAACATCGATTCTTTTAGAGATGAAATCGATGTTTTATTATTTTTGTATTTTTCCACATTACTGAGTGCAAGAAGTTGATCGATATCGATTGGCAGAGGAGAGTATATAATCGCCCAACGCTTGTTTTCAGTATTTTGACAGCTTTCGCTGTAGCTCAGGCCCCAACATGATTGTACATCTTCCTCGTTTTAGGCTTTTTGACGTTTGATCACCTCTCCCGATTTGGCCCATTCAGATGATGATCCAAATGATTTTCCTTGTTAAAGGGCCAAATGATTTTCCTTCTTACTTGCACTCCTTTGATTTAAATGTCGCTGTAGTGTTGGTGCGTTAAACGGCACTGAGCCTAAAAATAGTTGGCATTGACAGTTTTTTTCACGCACAGACTGACAGTTGTTCATGGCATTTTTCGTTGCAGTGAAAAAAAAAAATGAGAAATCCGTCATGCTTCATGCACAGGATAACATTTGGTTATGAGATTTTCCTGCAGGAGTCAAGGTGGATTGATTCATACATTCTGCAGTTGTTATTATGTTTATATATAGTCGTGAAGTGAACTTGCGAAAACTTGTCAACACATGCGAAAGTTTAATTGCAGATGGGGATGGTTGTGTTGAGAACTGTCGTAAATAATCAAAATACCAAAAATAAAAAATAAATGTGGTTTCAATATTGTTTTGACGTAGACGACGTCTTACGGCAAGGGTAGGGTGTCAAATGAAAATCTAAAATATTGCGACCGTCACGAAATATCGTTACAAATTAAACGCTAATAACTTAATAAATGCTCAATAGGTTTTCAAGATGTTTACATCAATCGATTGGAAATTTTCCCGCGTATCAATTCAACTATCAAACATTATCCGTTAACAATTTCAAGCTATTGAAAATAACCAAAATATGAGGTGATGTCTAATAATGTCTAATAATGTGTTTTTTAGAGTAAATTTACTAAATGCACTCAATTTTACTATCACAGATTTCAAATGTTAGCTAGGGCGGTCTCATATGCAGAAGTGAACGATATAAAACGGGTACACCGCAAATTTTCTCATTCGTGTTGCAGTACTGGAGCTGTGCGGAGCATCGAGCCAGTAGGGATTGGCAGCTGGCTCCGGGCGATAGCATGTACCCTGGAGGGTGCACTAGCTTCATTCAGCGGAGCGGCAAGACGCCAATTTGGATTTGGCAGCTGGCTGTGGCAAGTGCACTGGTGACCTACTCAATTTGTCAGGTAGCTGATTGCACTGCAGTCTGTTGTTACTTTGGCTACGTTGGCTAAATCCCTGGCAACCGTTGCTAGGCAGCCATGTGTGTGTGATATTTGGTAGACATCTTTTGGTAAGGCGCAGAGAGGGTTTTAATTCAAATGCGGACCATTTCAAATCCGTCCTTTTCAGGACGACCAATTTAATTTTGAGAGAGTTTGTTTGATTTGAATGTTTGGTTCTTACCGATTGGCTGACAGCGGTGGCTAAAACAATATTAGTTTTCTCTTTGTTGCATACCTTGAGCATTTTGTACAATTTACAAATGGCTACCGTCACGAAAAATTGAAACACCGGACGCCAAGAATTCGATTGTTTCTTGATTGATTTATTTTTGGGACTGCTCTAATCAAGAAATTTATACGATTGCCATTCTATTTACTCAGGTATATAAAGTTCTACAAATAAAAGATTAATATATTTCGCATCCATATTCATCAAACGGTGTGTGAAAATTTTAAAGAATGTTGCGTTCTGACATGTTTAAAGAAATTCCCTATCACGGACAATGTTTTGATTCTCGAACATGCACATTTCAATGAGTACTGTTATGAATAGTTATTCTGTTGTGTTAACAATTCGCGTTGGATAGCGTTTTACTTCTAGGAAGAAATAAGTTTTGAGAAACTGTGAAAGGGTGAATAAGTGCAATGCCTATTCGTTTTGATGCTAATCGTTTGCGCAAATTTCGGAAGCGCGTTAAGATCGAACATTCGAAAAATCCTCCGAATTGACCATGTACCGATGCCGAGCGAACTCGAGGTTATCGGGCGAAACTGGAAGCAACCAGAGGTAATGCGTTGCTAACTACTTGTCGGAAAGCTAGAGAAGGGCCTTAAACTCGAAGTGGGAAATAAAATCGAGTGGTCAACCAACTTGAGCAGCGTTGCCAGGTGGATTTATACAATATCGGTATTGCTTATTAAAAAATATCGGTATTTATCGGTATAAAGTAAAATTCAGATTTTTTTCAAGTGAACTATAGTTTAATTTTGATATAAGATTACAATATATTTTGGCGATCATTTTTCTTCTATTTTCAAATTTTATATGGACAAAGTTTGACGTAAACATAAAAAATAAAATAAAAAATACATTAGCCATTTTTTTATATTTACCATCTCGAGGTTGAATATGTATACTTTGAATAAATATACATTTCAATATATATTTTTTAGAATACACACTTCTTAAGATGTTATTAAGATAACAAAAATCATGTATAGCGATAAGGTTTTTGAGCCAACTCCCGTTGTGCTAAGCACATCCCTTATTTTTTTTAAATAGATTTTAACACAAAAACGGATTAATTCTAGTGTATACCGCTTCCAATTTTATACACTTTTCCATACATACCACTGGATTTGTTAGACACGAAAAGCTAAGATATGATCGATTATTCAACACTGCTTCTTGAGCGCATAGTGAATTTGATATTTTTGATTTTTTTTGCTTGATAGAACGAAAATAGGCGACTACGACGAAGTAGCGCTCTACCCTATCAATAAACAGATAATTTCTTTTGAAAATCCCATATTAAAAAGCATAAATGTATAAAGTATTGTTGCTTGTTACTATAGGACTGATGAGTTTACCCAACAAACAAACGAAAGCAGTAAATAAGCATATGTGCATTATTACAACTGAATTAAGACTTTTGTGGCTGAATAAAAAATCTGGCTGAAATATAAGCTGAATAACCATGTCTTCAATTGAAACAATAACATTATTTCAAGTGTTTCATTTTGTTTGAATAACATGCTTATTAAAAGCTATTTTAGTATTTATATGTAACTAAATTTACACAGTTCAACAAAGAGTCGAATAACAGTTTATAAATCCGTTGAAACATCGTTTATATAGCCTATTTATAGTTATGCTGTATAAATGATGCTATATTCATTGAATTCAGTTAATTCCTATGTTTTTGTTTATGAGTTTAATTTTTGGTACTGGTGAAAAAGTATTGACCTGTTTTCAAGAGTTGAAATTATAGTCAATTGCTTGAAGCAAATAGCTCAAAGGCTACCCTTTACATTGCCCATCAGAATAGAAAACAGCGCAGTGTTTACAAATAACATCAGAAAACATTGTCATATCTTTTAATCGTCTCTTGTTCAATATGCCCTTGCCAGTAATGCACGTAGTAAAACCGAACATCAACCATCAAAGCTTGGTAATTCAGATGTTTAATAACAGCATTTAGAAGGTTTATTTGAGCACTGATATTGCTTATATACAGACAACGCTATAAATAGAATATCAATGTAGCTCAATAAGAGCATCACTTCTGCTACTATTCAATATATAACATTGAGCTTATATAGCCGATTCGTTTGTACTTCATTCAATTCTAGAATAGCGCAGTTGGTAAGTCACGTAGTTGAGGATACGAAAGTTGATAGTTCGAATCTCGCTATTTAATGGTAATAAATAAATGTTACAAAATGTTTCTGTTGATGTCTATGCATAATAATATCAAATTAAATATGCACAATATGAAATCCAAATAAAAATGTTTGTATCATATGGAAAATCATACAAAAACCCCAACAAAGTTTTATGAAAATTTAAAAAAGTTGAACAAAAGTTCTATAAAAGACACCACAGCTTTTTTAATATGCTCAATGATGTTGAAGAAAAATATATTATTCTTAACAAACACTCGCTTAGCTCAACAAAGGTCTCTTCGACTCTCGGAATTACCCTCAAGTTCTGTAAAGCATTAAAACAGCAGTTATTCAATTATCAGCTGAACTCCATTGCTGCAAACTTGCTTCTTAAGCATATGCAATTGGCAGTGTTCAAAAGCATTTGGCGACAGCTTAATAACTTCTCCAAATTTGTGTGAATAATGCCTGAACAAAAGCTGTGATGGAAAATAGTTCAGAGATTATTCAACACGCTGCTGAATTAAATCGCCATAATGATGTTTATTGAATGAGTGATTGTTTGTTGGGTATTATGCTTAAAATTACAACCTGTCTTCATTTGTTAACGCATTTAATATCATAATTAAACTCGATAATTTTATCACAGACATACAACCATAACACATCTACTTTCAAATTAAATGCTTAAAATGGCAGGCATCCATTTACTCTAACTTGAAACTTTTTCCGTTTCTCGCTCGCCTCGCATAGCACGTGAGCAACGGAGGAAACAAAAACAGAAGCTAAAGCTAAAGCTAAAAACAAAATACAGTGACCATTCGTTCATTGCAACATGTTTACATTGCAATGAGCGAATGGCATTCGCTCATTGCAACATCTGACAACGTCAAATCGACTGTCAAAAACTCGTGAACAATAGATCGTAAATGACAGATTACTGCTTGACATTTGCATATGACAGTTAATTGCTTTTTAATTGCAAAACGTTGCAATTAGTGGACTTGCAATGAAAAGACGTTTCAATTAACGAAATTGCAATAAGCGAATGGTCACTGTACGCACAGTGAGCGCAGTTGCAGCCGCAGGGTTTTCCATTTGAAGAATGGCGAGGGCGAGGGGTAAGAAATCTAAAAAAACACGCTGATAAATCATAAACCAAATATAATGTTGAAATAACTTTCATTGAAAATCGGTATTTATCGGTATAAAAAGTTGGAAATCGGTATTTTCAGAGCCCTTGTCGGTATATCGGTATTGAGAATAAAAATCGGTATAAATACCGATAAATCGGTATACCTGGCAACGCTGGTTTGGTTTCTCGCTTTCACGGAAGCTGACTGAGGGGTTCCTAAGTTTTCTGAGCTTCAGCCGTATCTCGAGGGGTTTTTTTAAAATGGAGAATGAGAGAGAAGAAGTTTGATTTTGACTTTTGGGAGGAATTTTTTCGGAAGGAAACGGTACAAAAATGTCGCAGGAGAAGTGAAAAAAATCAAACGGAACCAGTTGGGAGAAATTTGGTTGGTTTTTTTTTCTGAGAAAAATGCTAAACGAGAAGTAAAGAGAGAAAGGCAAAATATCGGAACGAAATTTTAGGGACAACGGAAATCAAAAGTTAGTGTGGAAAAGTTTTGAATCGGAACGAAATTAACGAAGGAAGAAAAGGTTCCAAATGGCAGTGCGACTCATCGGAGTGGTCGGCTGTCATTTAGATTGAATGGAACAAAAAATAATTAACCATTCGATTCATGCAGTAGTAGATTAGAGTAGTAATGACGGAAAGAAGCAGCATGCTTAGATCGGAATTGTGATTACGGGGGTGTTTCATGCAAACATTCGCCAACATGCATCACGGGAAAAGCGCAAGCATTTACTTTATGCAAGGTCTAGAGAGGGAGAGAATGGAGCGGAGTAAACATGCATTTGTCTACGGCAGGCAAAGGATCAGGCAAGTTCAAGCAATGGTTGTGGGAAGTACAGGAATCGTGCAATCCCCATGCAGGAAAAGAACAGACGGCACTTGGGGGTGGAGCATTCCCATGCAAAGTAGAATCATGCGATTTTTTGTGCTGATTCATGCGGATTCATGCCATTCCGGTTGCGTTTGTTGTGCTTTCATCAACAGGGCATAACCTTTCCTCTCATGCAGCATGCCACGTGCTGTCGCGTGCACATTCCTCTCGTGCCACCATGCTACCTTAGAGAGCTACCACCATGCAGTCAGTAGTTGATGATGGATACGAACAAAACTTAGCATGCGTTAATCCTACCTAGGGCTACCGTCGTCAATGGCAGTGTACTGGTAGTGGTAGTGGCAGAAGAAGTACTAGTAAGTAGCAGTAGAACTTGATTGTTTTCTTTCGATTAGTCTCAACAATCTCTTTCGTTCATAGTGGCGGTACTTGATTGCTTTGATTGTCACATTTTTTTTTTTGGTTTAATGAGTGTTGGTAGTTTATGAGTGTGAGAAATGTAGAGATGCTTAAATTATACAAGCTTGATTCGGTTCTGGTGAACAACGAGTGACATTGGTGTATTCTTTATTGTTAATCGAAGTCCGCAGATGTTCGATCCTTTCGAAGGTGGTATCTGCAGCTAATTCGTAAATAACATTCAGCTCGAGTTTGATCGAAAGTTCAAAGGAATGGAGCACTGTCGACAGTATTTAGGGCTTTCTTGTGTTCATTTGACATGAGAAACGTATGGTGACTGACAGAGGCACACAAACATAAATGGAAAAGTGCGGTTGGCTGACTGGTTGTCGATTGGAGTTTCATTATGAAATTATAAGTTTTACATAAAATATAAGTAAACAAGACTGATACACTTTTAATGAGATGTAAATGTTTGTGAGGAGATGAGAATGATTCAAAACAAGTATTTGAATGTAAATGAGATCGGGATTACACTTTTCATCTGTTAGCGCTTAACAATCAGTTTGACTCCGTGGTAACTGGCGTCTCGAGTCAATTGTATCACTGGATACGTACGGCCTTAAATTTTCCTTAGTTTTGAGTAGTTTTTGACTCATTTTTGCCAAAAGTGGAGTCACTCATAGATGAGTAAATGTAACTGGGATTGAAAAGTCGACATATTTAAAACATCCATCTGATTTAAGTCGATGCCTTACATATGTCAATCCTCGTTACAATTACTCATATGTGAGTGACTCTACTTTTGGCTAAAATCAGTCAAAAAACGACTGAAATTTGAGTAAAATTTATAGCCATGTGCGCTGGTGTCCGACGTGAGAAAATCAACTTCGAATGAATCCGATGAACACTTATCATATTGACTTGTGCACCGATGAATTTTTAGTTCATGCAGTGATAACAGTTTGACATAACAGCGAGGAAATGTTAAAAAACAGAACATTTAATGTTCATTATTCATCATTCATGAAAATTTCGTGTTCATTTTCAGTGAATATAGCTCCGCTCTCGTCTCACATTTTCAGGGGTCTCCAGACAGGTGCGTCTTATTCCGCCGCGGCAGCAAATAATCGTTGCGAAAAATCGCCGCTATGACGTTACATGGCGGCTTATGGGAGCGCATAGACAGACGCGATTGAAAAACGCTATTCGTGCGATTTTGCAGCGTTTTTGCTGCGTTTTTTTCGTTCGTTTTCGATTCGCTGTCTGTCGCGCTTCCTTCATCCCATATTCACATTCAATTTCCTTCATCCCATATTAACATTAAATTTTTGCGACTAGTTTTCAAAAGTTCGACTTTGTTTGACTTTGTTTGAACAAATTGTGGATATTCAGCTAATGGCAATAGAAGATGAACAACTACGAGCTCTAGGAATAGGGTTTAGGAATTTGTTTATCCGTGATACGTCATACGGGTGGCTTTACTGAAGTCCAAAGATCAAGTTTGATAATGCTAAGTATAGATTGGTAATTTACATTGATAAACATTGATTCTAAAAAGCTTGAAGGTTGGGTCGGAGTGCAACGGATTGAGCTCGTTTGTCTCTTCTCCTGCCCTTGTTACAGACTTCGCCTGATCACAGTCTGACCGTCTGGCGGAATGATGCTGCAATAAAGACTGTATTCGATGAAATTTGGACACACGCAATTGTTCGTAACTTTCTAGCGTGTGGGTAAAAATTATTGAACTGAAATGTACTGAATGTATTTCATTGTGTTGTGTCAATTGTGTAATGAGTTTCGTGAAAATCGGTCGAGTGATTTCAGTGATGTCTTCGAATGAAGAAATAGTGCGCCAACAAATTTTGGGCACTCACTTCGAAAACCCAAACGCTTCTCATCGATGGATCGGAAAACAGCTCGGAATCGCACATTCAACCGTATCTCATGTGATCAAAACGTTCAAGGACCGTAAGACAACCAAGTGGAAAAATGGTAGTGGCAAAAAACGTGGCACAACAAATCCGGAAAAGGCCAGGATGGTATTGAACCAATTTAAGCGTTATCCCAACATTTCGATCAGGGATGTTGCGAAAAAGGCGAAAGTTTCAGTTTGTTTTGTGCAGAAAACAATGAAACTTTCTGGATTACATGTGTACAAGGTCCAGAAGGCACCGAAACGGAGCGATAAACAGAACTCGGTGGCCAAAACTCGTGCAAGAAAACTGTACAGGGAGTGGCTCATAAAACCGTTCTGTATTGTGATGGACGATGAGACCTACATTAAAGCCGACACCAAACAAATGCCAGGACAGGAACACTACGTCGCCACCTCTAAGTTGGCCGTTCCGGAGAGTGTACGGAAGAAGAAACTGTCGAAATTCGCCAGAAAATTCCTTGTCTGGCAAGCGATCTGCGGATGTGGCAAAATGAGCAGCCCTTCATCACCTCTGGGACCGTCAACGGACAAATCTACAAGGACGAATGCCTCCAAAAACGACTTCTGCCCTTCTTGAGATCTCACGATGGCCCGACACTGTTTTGGCCGGATTTGGCATCTTGCCACTATGCCCGGCCCGTCTTAGACTGGTACAAAGATAATAATGTAGTTTTTGTACCAAAAGACGTCAACCCTCCAAACACTCCGGAACTTCGCCCAATTGAAAAATGTTGGGCAATCACGAAGGCAAAGCTCGTTAAAACTTCAAAACTGATAGAAAATGAACTTGAACTAAAGAAAGTGTGGTTAAAAGTAAGTAAGCAAGTCGGTCCTATCATTGCCCAAAATTTGATGAAAGGGGTCAAGGCAAAGGTGCGGGCATTTGGGTTGGGAGAAGAGGTCCAATAAACCAATGATGTCAAAACTTAACCATTTAGTAGTACTTTATTTCCAGAAAGTTTGAAAAGAATCGGGCTCAAGGAAAATTTTTGGTGACCTATTTTGTGTGTCCAAATTTCATCGCATACAGTCTTTAGCAAATAGAAGGTCTAGCCGAAATTGGAGACATGAAAATAACTTTTTCTCGAAAAAGGCAAAGGCTAACAGTGGTAGAAAAGTTCTGTCCAGTTAGAATCCGGTTATTGTGTTGTAGCGGCACGGAAAGTGACCGCTGCAAGAATTCTTTTACAGTGGTTTGTTTACCTAGGCGCCCACATTCTTTGGTATAAACGGTGTTTCGTGCAGTGTGTCGAAAGTTATTCCGAATGGAAGCCGAGAGGAGACAAAAAAATCTGCACACCCGCAATAAAAATCGCAAAAACGTTGAAAATCGCAAAATCAACCATGGATATCGTTCTTATCGAGGCAGCAAGTAACCAAACAGAACGTTAAAGCAAAGTTTCGTCACCAAATTTCGAGCTCGGAAATTGTACCAGCAGGTTTTGACGAAGTCCCAAGGATGCCTGCTCATCGACGATGAAATGGATTTCGGACAGCTTCCTGGCCAAAAATCCCACCCCCCCGCCCCAGGAGATTTCCTCCAAATTTATTTACTTTTGGGAAACTGATTTCCGATCCCCCCCCAAGTTCAAAAAAAAGACCCCAAACTATAAAAAGAAGAATGCCTCACACACCGCGTAAAGGGTGTCCACGATGAAATTGCCACACTATGAAATTGCTCTAACTTTTTAACCGTTTGGTAGAATTTAATGAAAATTTGGGTGGATTTAGTTCATAGTGCATTATTTACATCCTGCAAGTTTTAAAGTCCTGTGATCAAAACTCGCGGAAATGGAGTCGAAAGAACAGCTCGTGCGTGATAAAATCTTGCGCATTCATCACGAGAACAAGGATCTCTCGCATCGTTCCATCGCTAAAACGTTGGGAATCGCGAATTCCACGGTGTCGCGAGTGATTAAGCGGTTCGAGGAACGGTTGACAACCGATCGGAAGCCCAGAAGTGAAGGAAAAAGTATTCCGTACAACACCAAAAATCACAACCGCGTAGTTGGGGCCTTCAACCGAAATCCGAACGCCTCCGTTCGGGATGTGGCTAAGAAGCTGCACCTAAGCCGAAGTCTTGTCTAGAAGGCCAAAACTAAGGCTGGGCTTCGAACGTTCAAGGTACAAAAGGCCCCTAATCGCGACGAAAAGCAGAACAAATCCTCCAAAACCCGTGCCAGGAAGTTGTACCTCAACATGCTGACGAAAGTTGAATGCTGCATCATGGACGACGAAACATATGTGAAGGCCGACTTCAAACAGATCCCCGGCAACCTGTTTTTCATGGCCAAGGATAAGTTCAGCGTTCCGGAGCATGTCCGCACTCAGAAGATGTCCAAATTTGCGAAAAAATTCCTGGTTTGGCAAGCCATCTGCACGTGCGGGAAGCGGAGTGCACCTTTCGTGACCCAGGACACGATGAACGGACAGGTGTACATAAAAGAGTGCCTCCAGAAGCGGCTGCTTCCTCTCCTGAAGGCCCACAACGTCCCAACAATCTTCTGGCCGGATTTGGCCTCATGCCACTACTCCAAGGACGTGCTGAAGTGGTATGCGGACAATAAGGTCAATTTCGTGCCGAAAATGTTCAACCCTCCCAACACTCCGGAGCTCCGCCCCATCGAGAAGTACTGGGCGATTATGAAGCAGCACCTTCTTAAACGACCTAAGGTAGTGAAGACAGTCGAGAAACTGAAGAAAGTATGGGTTTACATGCAAAAAACGGTTGATTCACAGGTTGTGCAGAATCTTATGGCTGGGGTTAAGGCCAAGGTGCGGGCATTTGCGTATGGACTGTAAATAAAATACGAGTAAAATGGTAAAATGAAGTTTAATAGTTATTTCTCAATCCCTGAAAATTTGATGGCAATCGGATGAAAACTCGAGTTTTGAGAATCAATTTTGTGTGTGGCAATTTCATCGTGGACACCCTTTACCCCTTTCTTAAACCCATAATGTCCTGTGAAGTTTTGGCCAGATTTGGCGAGTTGCCACTACAGCCGGGAAGTCATCCAGTGGTACTGCGATAATAACGTAGATTTCATCGATAAAAACCATAATCCACCCAACTGGCCGCAGTTCCGGCCCATCGAGAGATTTTGGGCAGTAATGAAGCGGAAGCTTGAGAAAAGTGAAAAAACGGCTCAGGACGCGACTTAGATGACCAAAATGTGGAACAAATGTGCCAAGGAAGTTGACTTCGGAAGTGTGCAGCGTTTGATGGGAGGAATAAAGAAGAAAGTGCGAATTTTCATTAGAAACGAAGAGAAATGATTTGTATTGATATTTTTTCCTTAAAGTCATGAATTAACTTTGTTTCGATGTATTAAACTTATTTGTACGTCAATCCGTTACCGAGATACAGATTATTTTATTATTCCGGATTCTAAATGGACATAGCTTTAGTAAATATGATGTCAAATTGTATGAGCAGATATGCAGTTTGAGAGAATATAGGGAAGATGCACCTATATTAATCTCATCAGTTTGCAATTCATCCTACTTGAAATAAAACGATATACACGGGACATGATTGGTTAGCAATGTTTGTTGTAGTTATTTAACGTAAGCAAACATTATTAGGAAACGAAACCGATCCTTCAACTGCCCAATTGTTTGATTCATCGTAGGATGAATAAAGGAACAATGAGATTAATATGGGGGCAGTTTCCCTAGGTAATTTTCAAATCAGCTAAAAAGAGAAAATTAAAAACATTGAAAATGCTCATTGAAAGATCTCATATACTAACGAGCGGATTGTTGGAAAGATGCTGTGCAAAAACAGAGAGAAAATAAATGAAATTGGTCGCTTGCTGAGCAATGTGAGTTACTCGAGGTACCTCAAAATCGACTCTGAGATTGCTCGCGATAAGGAGCTGTCTTGCCCCTTGCTTCCAGTAGAGTATTAACTGGTCCACCTGGGCGACCCGAAACAACCGTAAATTTAATAAATGATTGATATCATCTCGTAGAAGTCAGCAGTTTTGCTGCAAAAATCGTTATTTGAATACACTATCTTGTGATGTGGAAAATGATGCTCAAAGCCACCTGCTTTCTTTTCGAATTATATAGATCAACCGTCAAAAATGTCTATTTATGAACACGGCGAAAAAAGTGTTGTAAATATTAGCAGGTTCCAGTACCATAATTTAACGTCAAATTATGCACTATTTGTGGTGCATTAGTTTGATTTAATTACCTGCGATGGTTGAAGCAATCCAAAATGTTATGTAATCTCGAATTCAGCAGTTGAACTCAACTAAAATCTGGAATCACAATTTTGTTGTTTATTAAATTTTGACAGCTAGGAAAGCAAACATTGTTTTGAGTGGCTTTACATAGATTTGTTTCAAACAAATTGAAGTTTGTATTGAAAAGAGTTGCTGTTAAGGCTTTCTCACAATTTTTCGTTTGCGTTCCGTTGACATAGATTTGACAGGAAACCTATTGGAAAACTGTCAAATTCGTGCAAACGCATCCGCAACGTGGGCCAGTCATTTGAAACAAACTATTAAAACAGTTAAAACTAAAAATTGTTTTCATTTAAAATATGCTGTTTTGTTATTTTTTGTTGTTATTGATATGCAAAAAAAAAAAAAAAATACGAAAGGTAAACACGAACATTTGCAACTTCTCTTGTATGAAGAACAGAAGTTCCTATTCTATTCTTAGAAGTTAAATTGTCCCCGTCGAAATGAAAGACGTGGACTTCCTCTTCCGAAATTCGTTCCTGAAGTTTGCGATTATTGTTGGAAGTCAGCATCAGAGTAGATGACGGAAAATGGAACAATCTAAAAATTCAAACAAACTTTCGGTTGTTTATTTTTTTCAAATAAAACATTAGTTTGATTCAATCAACGCTCTCGTTGATTCGACCTAACATTTTAGTTTCTAATCATGATTCCCGTGATTCCAACCCATGTTTTGGTAAAAATAAACTACATTATGAATGGTGTTGCGACAACCCCTTGGTAGTCACAGGGCGATTGTGCAACCGGGCAATCCCTCGACATGGCTGAATGACAGCACTATAATTGGAGAAAAAGTCAACCATGTAAATAGATAGAAAACCACATTTTTTGTATTGGAAAAGCTTTCCTAAAATCTACCCAGAAACTAAAAGTGCAATACCTCTATTTAAGTTATTTTCTTGGATATTAATTGCAGTACTTTAGTGCTAGTGTTTCGGATTGTAATTAAATAACGTTATCTAGATTCAGTCACTATCGCACTGCAGTGGAATCGTTATTTATAATTCTAATACCGAAATCTTTGAAGCTGTAAGTATCAGCTAGCAGAATTTTGGTGTTTGGTTCCATCCCAAATAAATCACAACACCACTGATGGACGAAGTAAAATATATCCACGCCAACGGAGGATTTCACATCTGTCAGTTCGTATCGAATTCCAAAGAAGTTTTAAGTCATTTTGGAGAACTGCAGGAAATTTCGAACAAAAATTTAAATCTGGATTCGGAGTCGGAAAGAGTTCTAGGAATGTTTTGGGTTCCTACCAGTGATATATTTACCTTCACGTGTCCATCGAACTCCGAGTTGCAAAGTTTGCAAATTATCAATTCCGACCAAAAGAGAAGTACTGCGGATCATAATGAGTATTTTTGATCCACTAGGGTTGATTGCCCACTTCATAATTCACGGTAAAGTTCTGATGCAACAAATCTGGCGAGCTGGGACAAACTGGGATGAACTGATCCCAGAGCACTTACAAAACAACTGGGGAACCGGGCAGGAATATCTTACTCATCTGGCTGAAATCCAAGTACCTCGATGTCTTCTTAAGAGTACTCGCTCGGATGATTCAAGGGTATTGGAGGGTCATGCATTCGTAGACGCTAGTCGACAAGCTTATGCATGTGCAATCTACCTTCGTACAGTAGGCGAACGTGGAGTTGAGTGCTCTCTAATCATTTCCAAAAGCAAAGTAGCTCCTTTGAAATCAGTATCCATACCTCGACTTGAGCTGCAAGCGGCGTTGATCGGCGCCCGATTAATGGAAAATGTTTGTCAACATCTGACGCTGCCAACTACCCGGAGAATATTCTGGACCGATTCATCAACTGTATTCTCCACGTTAAACTCAGATGCTTTCCGTTACCATCAATATGTGGCATTCCGTGTAGGAGAAATTCTTTCCACCTCCAAAGTAAACGAGTGGAGGTATGTGCCATCAGCACAAGATGTAGCAGACGATGCCACAAAATGGAAGGCTGGCCCGGACTTCAGCAAGGAAAGTCAATGGACCCAAGTTTCTTCTACTACCAGAATCTGAATGGCCGACACAACGGAAACCGCAAGGTAAGGTGGAAGAACAAGTACGGCAGTTGTTACATCATCAAGAAATAGTGCCTGATCCGATTATCGATGTAAGCCGCTTTTCAAGTTGGCATCGCCTACAGAGAACGGCTGCATACGTGTGCAAAGCTGCAAAACTATTCAAGCTACAAAACGAGAATATCGAAATCCGAGGAGAGTTGTCTTCGGAAGAATATGCGGAAGCGGAAAACCTGTTATGGCGACAAGCGCAAGCGGAAGCATTTCCATAGGAGTTGAAATCATTGAAATCAAAAAACAAAGGAGAAACCGAATCGATGGTGGATGAGTCGAGTCCACTTTATAAGTTATCTCCGTTCATGGACCATTCGGGGGTTATTAGAATGGGCAGCCGGATTGGGGCTGCTCCATACGCCCCATACGAAGCTAAGTATCCCGTTGTGTTGCCGAAGAAACATCCGATAACATTTCTTCTCACTGACAGTTACCATCGACGATTGCTTCACGCCAACAATGAGACGGTCTTCAATGACATGCGACAAAGGTTCTACGTTCCTGCTCTGCGTCGGTTGGTGAAAAAAGTTGCGACTTAATGTCAGCGGTGTAAAAACACCAAAGCGATTCCCAGGATTCCTCGAATGGCACCATTGCCAAAATCACGGCTGACTCCGTTTGTGAAACCGTTTTCTTTCATTGGAATCGATTACTTTGGACCAATGTTGGTTAAAGTGGGCAGAAGCCAAGTCAAGCGCTGGGTGGCTTTATTCACCTGTTTGACCATCCGTGCGGTGCATACGGAGGTCGTTCATTCTCTATCAACGCAGTCATGCATAAGGGCATTTCGACGATTTGTTGCACGACGAGGAGTGCCCCTCGAAGTGTACAGCGACAACGGAACCTGTTTCGTCGGAGCGAATCGACAATTGAAAATAGAGATTAACAAGATCAACGAAAACTGTGCTTCAACATTCACCAACGCGCCCACAAAATGGATTTTCAATCCTCCGGCAGCGCCTCACATGGTTGGACTGTGGGATCGAATGGTACGATCGGTGAAAACAGCAATGCTCACCATCGGGGACGGCTTGCGACATCCAAACGAGGAAACGTTCGAAACCATCGTACTAGAAGCAGAGGCCATTGTCAACTCTCGTCCTCTAACCTACATTGCTCTCGAATCGGCGGATCAAGAAGCACTTACACCGAATCACTTTTTGTTGTACGGGACACAAGGAGTAAATCAACCAGCTGTACAGCCAATGGACTATCGCAGTGCGCTAAGGGATAGTTGGAAGTTAGCTCAATCGATGGCGTTGGACTCGTGAGTATTTACCTGTACTGGCTAGGCGATCGAAATGGTTTGAACCGGTTAAACCACTCCAGGTAGGCGATATAGTAGTCGTGGTGGACGACACGACAAGGAATCAGTGGCTAAGAGGTAAAATCACGGAGGTTTTCATAGCATCGGACGGATAGATCAGAAAGGCTAAGATTCAGGCAGCGAAAGGGATCATTTTGCGACCGTCAGCGAAGTTAGCGGTCTTGGACGTTTTTGGGAGTCCCGGACCACACAGGTCAGGGAATGTTGCGACAACCACTTGGTAGTCATAGGGCGATTGTGCGACCGGGTAATCCCTCGACATGGCACCCAAATGAAAAAAACCACCATTAAAAGATAAAAAACCACATTTTTTTATTCCAAAAACTTTTTTTAAAATCTACCCAGAAACTAAAAGTGCAATACCTTTATTTAAGTTATTTTCTTGAATATTAATTGCAGTACTTTAGTGCCAGTAGGTTGGTTCATTCGATCGTTATAAGAAAAATAAACTTCTAAACAACAATTATTACACTTTGATTGTTGTTTGTTGTATTATCCCAATACGATCTATGACGAAATTTATCAGAAACAGATAATTTCCCATCAACATGAGAGGCTTTAGGAGTGGACAGTAATTTATAGAACTAAGAGAAATGAAGAGAAAGTATTGACGTACCGTTTAGCGTAACGGAAGTCTTTGAAAATTGAAAGATATGCACAATCTTTTACCAAGCTACCCAGATGGAGGTTAGGCAAGGGGGAGGATACCCTCTTTGACTGGCAAAAGAATATGCGACCGATCGTGCTCTTATACTACCTATTGCTTTGTTCTGGTTCTAGCGATTTGTTTGTTTCCCTCTCTCAATGCCTAACATGGGTGAGAAATTATCTCTTGCTGTTGGGTTTATTTTTGGCATGCACCCACATTTCACCCCTTGCCTACCCTGCATCGGGTACGCCTATGGTAAAATATTATTCGCCCGATCGTATAGCTACTTTCAATATGCCCTCCGCTCGTTTTCAATTTGTATCTTTCAATTTTCAAAGCCTGCCGTTGCGCTAAACAGAACTATCGATACTTTCTCTTTATTTCTCTTAGTTCTAGCAATAAATTACTGTCCACTCCTTGAGCCTCTCATATTGATGGGAAATTATCTGCTTCTGATAAACAATTATTATCAAGAAACAAGTTAAGGGGGTAGTACACTCTGCAACAACTTAAGAGGGTAGTACACTCGGCAATTTAAAAAAATGGGTGTTTTGGCTTACATTTTTTTTGGAGTGTCTACTTTATCGTAAACTTCACCCAAAGTTTATGAGACACTCCATTTCAAAGTTACAGGTCGAAAAGCCATGCAATGTCGCAGCGCTCCGAACGTCCGAAAAGCTCGACCGTTATCGACGGAACGGGCGATTTTCTTAGTTCCAATTATTACTGCGTATTACCAGATGGCTCTGGTATCGTATTAACTCAGTTTTTCAGCTGGTTTTCCTTCGCATTTCATACAGTCAGTGGCAACCTGTCATTTAATAAACACGTTTCTCGGGCGCCCAGGCAGCTTTTCGGCAAAAATGACAAATAAGCGGCTAAAAATAAGGCACAAAGGGTCGAAGGATAATCAATTCCGGTCGCGAAGCAGTTCTTCGGAAGGCTGTCGGGCATTTAATCGGTATTTATTTATTTATTCATACGACTATATCCTCTTGTAAACAACCGAATAGTTCTAGGGTTTTTATTCATTAGGGCGAATCTACAATTGAGAGACTCTCTCTTGCCTCGTTCTCTTTTATTAATTACAGCGCCATTATAAAACTATGGATTGATTTTTTTTTTACACAGATGGCATGATAAGAGTGCTGGCTAGCATATTGGGCAAACAGCCAAACGAAAAATGTGAAAATGATTTAACTATTGGTGAAAGAGAAAATTAACAGGAGAGAGTCTCTCAATTGTAGATTCGCCCTAATGAAAAAAAAAAAAAAACCTAGAATTACTCTTATTGTTAGGTATTCCTGGGAGGGTGATGTGGACGGTGTTTCTTTATCGACCAAAAAGCTTTGATTACCGAAAGACGACGAGATTATCGTGAATGACTGTTTTGAGTACCGGCTCGTCAAATTCCTCAGCTTTTTCACTGCCATAAACAATTTAGTGGTGTGCAAAAAGTGCGGCTTCGATGTGAGATTTTAGGAAACTGGCATCCGCGGCCTGTGGTTTAAAATCGCAGTATGCTGTGTGACTTGCGACCCGTAGTCCATGAGTTTCAGTCCGTTCATTAATAATCACGCTTTCGACATTAATCGTCGTATCAGCTTCGTCCTATGGTTACTCGAAATTGGAAACAACGGGTTAGCAAAGTTTTGCGCTTGCGCTTTTAGTTGCCTGCCGAACCCCATTGTGAAGACTGCGTACTACAAAGTCATAAACATTATGCATAAAGCCTCCACAGCCGTACGAGAAGTCATCACGATGAAAGCAGCGCACAGAGAAAATCTGCGGCGGACAACGGCTTCAGCGGGTTGACGGTTTCCAGCGACGGTTCTTGGAAGAAGAGGGGATTTTCGTCTCTGCTGGGTGTTTCTACACTTATTGGCTGGCGTACCGGACAGGTTCTTGACCTGGTCGTAAAGTGTAAAGTCTGTAGAGCATGCAATCAGTGGAAAGAAAAGGAAGGCATCGCGGGATTTGAAGAATGGTACGAAGATCACCAGAGCAGCTGTCAACGAAACCACGAGGGAGCTTCTGGGAAAATGGAAGTGGATTGGATCATTGAAATGTTTCGTAGATCGGTCGATCTGCATGGTGTAAAATATAGTCAGTATATCGGAGACGGTGATACTAAAACCTTCAAGGACATCCTGGATTCACAGCCATACGAAGACTTTGTCGTGCGCAAAAAGGAGTGCGTCGATCATGTACAAAAGCGATGTACTTCGTCAGCTTGTAAAGAAGACCAAAGTATTCAGCGGCAAGGGAAAATTGACCGGAAAATTGAAAAAAAATGAGCTTATGAATTTACTATTTACTTAGCATCGACAGCAGATATAAAAAGGAAACTGATTGCACCACAAGATATCCACGGATGAGGAACCACAACATGACGGCTGTCCGGAAGGAGCGGATTCCTGGTGCACTCAACGGCGAGCTCAGCAACTTAAAAACAAAAACCAGCTATGAAAAAGGAAATTTACCCAGCCATATTTCCTGTCTATCAAGATTTGAGTCGCGATGAACTGCTTGAACGTTGTCTCGGCGGACATACGCAAAACGCCAATGAAAGAAAGCATCTGTGTGCTGTCTCCAAAAACTATTCACAGCGGCAAGGAAGTTGTTGAAATTGCTTCAAATTTGGCGGCCTACAATTTTAACGAGGGACTGGACGGGATTTTCAAAGTTATGAGAGTGCTGGAGCTGGACATCGGGACGACCTGCCATTCCTTTTGCATGAAGGCTGACAGCAAACGCGTCGGTCGCGCTGAAGTGCGTTTGTCGAAAGGCCTTCTTCGCGGCCAGGAGGAGCATAACGTTTGCATTAAAAAAAAAAATGGACAAAAATTGCCGATTTTTCATGGGTCACCCGCACTGACAAAACTACCCATGCAGCATCAATCATGGTAACCCACGAGTCAGCAGACAAAATTTGACAGCTCTATCAGTCGAACTCTAACCGTGATGGCAAAATCAGTGAAGCAACTCCGTTCAGAAGTGTGCGCGTTCAAATAACGGCATCCCGCCACGTCGAAAACGGACATCGTGCGGCACTTTGCGGACGCCGGATACGGCCGTTCCGGCATCTACAACATCTTGGCACTATTAGCCAACAATCAGAGCATCGAAAGAAAGCCCGGTTCCGGACGGCCGACGACCCTGAGCGACAAGAAGCTCCAAAGGATGCTGACGAGGAAGACCGAGGGAAAAGTGGCTACATCGCTGCGTGCGCTTGGCCGGAAGGTCGGTTCAACCGGTCAATCAGTGAAAAAGTACCTGGTGAACATGAACATACATGTCAGGAAGCGGAAGTCACGTCCACTGGTTTCGGAGCTGCAGGCAATGACGCAGCGGCAGCGGCTGAATAAGATGGTCAACTCGTTTTTCCTGGCGAATCGCGGCGAGGCGGTGGTGATTGACGATGAGACCTATCTCACCCTGAATAGCAACGACTGGCAGGGCACTTCGTATTTTACTTCCCCCACGGAGCTCCGAGGTGAAGTTCATTTCCCACATCAAGTTCCCCAAGAAGGTGCTGCTGTGGCTGACAATCAGCGAGAAGGGGATGTCAAAGCCGTTCTTCTTTCGCTCCGGACTGGCCGTGAACGGGGAAATTTATAGTACGAAATGCCTGCCGGAAGTTGCGTCGTTCATCAAGAAATACCATAAGCGCGAAGACGCGGTGTTCTGGCCGGATCTGGCGTCGGCCCACTACTCGAAGTGATCGTTGGAGGAGATGGAGCGGCTGAATATCGATGTGGTACCCAAGTCGGCGAACCCACCCAACGTCCCCCAGCTGCGTCCCATCGAGAATTTCTGGGCCAACCTGAAGCGTAAGATCTACTCCAACAATTTTGTCGTGAAAACTGAGGAGGAATTGATAAATAAAATGAAGAAAGAACTCAAAAACATGCCTACACGCATGTTTTCGTCCGCCATGGCGAATGTTCCGGTTAACTGCCGGAAGGCCGCTCGCAAGGGCGTTGAATTTTTTTGCAAGTAAGCTTAAATAATTACCTTCCATTAGAAATTTATCAAAAGCAATTATCTGTCCTAGCCTTTTTTTTATCACATCCGAATAAAGTCCATTTTTTTAATGCAAACGTTATTGCAGAAAGTATCAGAAATGGGTCGGAGAAAAAGATTCCAGTTCACGAACGTGCGTACCGTTGGAAGTCTGAACGTGCCATCGCAAACACTCCGCTTTGCCGAACTGGAAGACGACCACCTCCACTTGAAAGGACATCAACTGGTTGTTCGACAGAAAATCAAGGAAGGAAACACGGTAGTCTTAGCAGCAAAGACTCGTTTAGGATGGTGTGTTTAGGGAACTTGGACAAAGTAGAGAACGTAGCGGAATATAGCTACCATGAGTGCGAGCGTGAAGCTGAGGACTGGATCGCATAATGAAGGACTACGCTGAGGACGGCCAGATCAATCACCTGCAAATGCTGGAGTCTGAAGATGAACTGAAAGCGAGACACATCATGGAGGAGACGACGACTAGAATTGGTGACCGTTTTGAGGAATATGTGGAGTTGCCGGATAGCTACCACATGGATCTTCGACGGTTGGAGTGCCTTGAAAGGCGACACCCATTCTTGAAGGATAACATTCACGGCCAAATCAGAGACTCGGGAGGAGCTAGCTACTGACGGTCCCATATGAGGTGCCCTTTAGAAGCCAGCAAAAGTTCGGTTGATTTGGGAGCCAGTCACTAAGGTTGATGGGATTTATTTGAATTCTGTTTCGCTCTCTGCACCAGACCTCTTCGTGCCGCTCCCTTCTATTCAGTTCAACTTCCGACAGTATCCAGTGACCGTAAGTGGTGTCATCAAAGAGATGTTTCACCATACGAGTGTTATCGAACGCGATCAATCGTGACAAAGCTTCTTGTTTCGCGGTGATCCCAATGACGTTCCCCGCGTATTCATGATGGAAGCTTGCTTACTTGCGGAGTTTCCCGTCATCCGCTCAATTTGTGAAAAATCGTAACGCGGAGGAATTCTCCGAGCGATATCCACGGGCGTTGGAGGTGATCCGTAAGTGCCTCCACGTCAACGACTACCTGGACAGTTTTGATCCGGTCGACTAAGCGAAAAAGGTGGCTGGCAAAGTTCGGTGGATTCACTCGAAAGATGGCTTTGAATTACGCAATTGGGCTTCAGCTCAACGGGCTGTCCTGGAATATCTAGGTGAAACTCCGAAGCAACATGCCAAGGACCTCGCACTGGAAGCTGATTCAGAACGTGAACTGGGGATGCTGTGGTATGCAGAAGATGATGTGCTGCGGTTCTCGACGTCTTTCCGGGAAGAAAGGCCAACAAAACGGCAGGTGCTTAAGTGCGTTATGAACCTTTTCGAGCCTTTGGGATTGCTGGAAAGCATGCTTGTACATGGGAAGATTGTGATACAAGACATCTGGCGCAGTGCGATCAAGTGGGATCCATGAACAAATCTTCGAGAGATGGACGAAGTGGATCGAAATGCTGGCGGAAGTGAATGATGTCCGTATACCAAGGTGCTATTTTGATGATGCAAATGCCGCTCTGTACGCTTTGTTGGAAGCTCGCAGATTTGTGGATGCAAGCTGTGATAGTGTACTTCCGTGCCGTCAAGCTGGAAGGAACAGCTAAAAGCAGGGAACTTTATTTAATTGCTCTGAAAGTTTTCGGGGTCAATGCCCGTTTCTGAAAGTAGGTTCCGATAAATAAAAAGTAGCAGATGAATTTGAGTCCGAATATTGGCAATTATAAATACAATCCACATACAGTTTCGTTGATTATTCCATCTGTGGGAATATACTGCCTAAAACCCGTTCATTAAACCTTAAACCGAGTTCCAACGATTGTGTGTGAAAATTCGAGAAGCAGCTGATCGAAAAACCGAACTGTCGGAAATTCTAACATCGTTCTTTTTTTACGGCTATTGCCAAGGTTCCGGCTATTTGCCGTAAAGTCGCTCTTTAAAAGATTCAAACGTGGATTTTTCAATACGCTCCGTAGGCACATGGAAACTAGCATCACCATCATATTAGGGAAATATTATTCTTTGTGATGCTGGTCCAAGTTTATATGAAACTACAGTGTGTCCTACAATAGGTGTCACCTTTTTTCAGTCTTGGTTTATTTCAGCTGGGTAATTTTAACAGCGGAATTGATTATACCCGTTTTGAGTGTATTCTTTTGACAGCTTATCGCTGAAGATAAATAAGCGATTCCGTTTGTTTATATTTATCAGCTATCATGGAAGCCATACGGGAGCAAGTTTTAAAATTACATTTGCAAAAGCTTAGACCGTGTCAGATATTCAACAGCAGTTAAGCAGTTCGGAGTGAGTAGGCGTTTTGTTTTTCGTACCTTGAAACGGTTCAAGGAAACTGGAAATGTCCATATTCATCACAAAGGAAGTGCCAGACGAACTGCCAGAATGAAGAAAAAGAGCGAAATAAGACGTAATCCGGCGAATAAGACGTAATCCGGCCGTATCTGGCCGTAAATTGAGCAACAATTTCAAATGTCCCCTGCGTCAATGAACAGGCTTCTCAGACATGATCTGGAATGAAAGCCGTACTCGTACAACAAACAACGGGTTCACGGGTTGACGGATCTTCAAAAACAAGTCAGGGTCCAAAGAAGCAGAAATCTTTTGCTGCCGTGCCGGTGACTGCGAGATTTGATTTTCGGATGAAAAGCTCTTGCTCCTTCAGGACAGTCATAATCAACAAAATGATCGTGTGTATGGCAAAAGTCTTGCCAATATTCCAAGAGATAAACTAGCTGTAGAATGCTATCAGAATGTATCGAAAATCATGGTATGGGGCGCCGTTTCACGAAAAGGAAAACTTCCTCTTCTTTTCATAGAACCTAACGTAAAAATCAACACTGAATATTACATCGAGCAGGTTTTGAAGAACCATCTGTTTCCTCATGCTTCAACGCTGAATGGGAATACACCATATTGTTTCCAACAGGACTCAGCTCCAGCTCACAAGGCAAAGAAGACACAAGCGTGGTGCGCGGAAAATTTGCCCGATTTCATCACGAGCGAATAATGGCTTGCATCTTCACCGGATCTCAACCCAGTTGGCTACTTTGTTTGGGGTTATATGCTTCAACATATAGGCCCTACGAAAGGGCTTACTTTAGATCGATTCAAGAAACATTTGGTAGATATTTGGGACCAAATTCCTCAGGAAATCGTGCGTGCCAGCTGCGATGAGATTACAAAGCGTTTGCGTAAAGTTATCAAGGAAAAAGGCGAGAGGTTTGAATTGAATTAATATGGTTTATTTCTATAACATGTATCTTCCAAATGAAAAACAAATACTTTGATTTGGTTGATTTGTTTTGCTGCAATCCCATTTAGTTTAAGTGACACCTATTGTGAGACACCCTGTACTTTGAACAATTTGTAAATTGTTAGTAAAAAAAACTTGTTTAAAAACATCTATGCGTTATATTGGGGATGGGCGAGAGACAGAAATCCAGTCGGCAGCATTTATCAATTCTGAACAAACCGATCGTTAAATTTCATTAGAGACGAAATCCAAATAACTTCCGTAATCCAATCCTTCCTGGCATTGGGATTTGAAGTGAAATGTTCGGAAATGTGAAAAAAAAAAGTCACTCGCATATGACATTGACGATGATGGAACCAATTTAATTAGCTGGGCAGCCCACATGGAAATCTGTTCAGGGCTGGAAATGCAGAACGTGGTAAATTAAGTAAGGGCTGCTAACTGTAATCCAGTTAGCAGCCATGCTGTGGATAATTCAATATCTATTAAAGCCTGCGTTCGGTGAAACTTTTCCATCTCGCAACACTGAAGGCGAAAGGGGTAGGAGAGTTTAAAAATCAATTGCACCATCGCAGAAAAATTTGGGGCAATTAAAAATCATAACGGCAAATTAGCAAAACGCCGGTCGGCGTTTCAGAAATGCGAATCTTAGGAGAGGGAACGAAGTCATTCGGAAATTAGCTAATTAAGGAGATCCTTCTACCTTCGGTGGGAACAGCTTTGCCAAGGGATGCGTGCGCTAGTGGGACATGCGTTCCGGGCCTCGGACTGTTCCATTCAAATTGGAAGGAGGACAAACTGATAAGAAGCAGCCTCAGCATCCCTTGGAAGGGAGCGGAAGGCAGGAAAAACGGCAGACGGAAGTTAATTGGAAAAGTTTTGCTGTGTTTGATACCGTTTATCTTCCAGGGAGGAGGAAAGTTGGTGCAGGGTTATGCAGGAAGAGATGGGTATTGGTTTGATTGTTATTTTTCTTGTGAAGTAGAGAAACCACCGTGGTTTCAGGTTTGGTGCGTAGTACATTTTGCGTTGAGAAGCCTAGATTGGGTTGTTATAGAAAAGTCACATTCTGAATTGTGCAGAATGGTCACATTTTTTGGAAACTCCAATCGGAAATGTTATAATTGCGGAATGAATGGGATTGTTGCTAAATTTTTCGCTTTGTGTTGGTGTCTTAAACGTTGTGTGCTATCTAAATTTGGCTCGCAGCGCGTTGAAAGAGCTGCCATGTTTGGAGGGGGTTAGATCGCAGTTTTATCCAGAACTCAGATCGATTTCATGAACATGAACTCTGGTAAATACGATACATGATTTTGTTTGAGAGTGGCAATTTTGGACACCTGGTTAGGAACACTATTGGAGCGTTTATCTTACTTTTGTAATGCTTTTATACTAGTTCTGGGATACTTCCAAAATAGTTGCTTCCAGAGTAGTTTTTTGGCGGTTCAAAAGCAATTCAAGATAGCTTTCTGAGATGATTCTAAAGAAGTATTTGATACTTCCAGAGTAGCTCAGAAGTGCTTTCTGGATAGTTCTGGAATGCTTTAGAATTATTTCGGCATATTTTTAGAGTACTTCCATGATAGCAAAGATGCTTCCAAAATAGATAGAGAATATTTTGGATGCTTCTAAGATTGTTCTGGAATGCTTCCAGAATTGATCTGGGGTACTTCCATGATTGTGCCGGAATGCTTCCAGAATATTTTTGAGGACTTCCAAAATTGTTCTAGAATGCTTCTGAGATTGCTCTCAGATGCTTTCAGAGTAGTTATGGAAGGGTCAAAAATTATTTTAGGATGCTTCCAGAGTAATTAAAAGATGCTTGGAGAGTAATTTTGAGAAAAGTAAAGTTCCAAAATTGTTCAGGGATGCTTCCTGAATAGTTGCGGGATGCTTCTAAAATAGTTTTGTGATTCTTCCAAGATTGGTACTAGTTGCTTTATGCTCTGAGATGCCTGGAGACTAACCTTAAGATGCTGCAGGAGAAATGCTTATTGTTATTGTTATTGTTAATGTTATTGTATAACTTTCGAATATTTCTGGAATTAATATGGTATGCTTCCAGTGTAGTAATAAGTTTCTTCTAGAATTGTTTTGGGATGCGTCTAAAATAGTTTTAAATACTTCCAGAGAATTTTAAAGATAGTTAAAAAAAAGTTTCTGGAATGCTTCAAGAACTGCTGTAAAAAGCTTCTGGATTTGTACTGGAATGCTTTCATAGTAGTTCTGAGATGCTTGTCGGATTATTATTGAATGCTCCCGTTTTAGTTCTAGGGTGCTAGGAAAGTATATTAAAGATGCTTGAAAATGAATTCCCATATACCCACTCCACTCTAATTGAAAAAAGAAAAAATTTCTTTTTTTTTAAAGATGCTTGCAAAATAATTCCGGAAAGCTGCCCGGAATTGTTTTGGGATTGTTCAAAGATTCTTGCAGAGTAGTTTTAGGGGCTTCCATAATTATTCTGTGATTATTCCAGTATTGTTGTTAGAAACTTCCAACTCTGAGATCCCTTGGAGAGTGGTTTTGAGACGCTCCAGGATTGTTTTTGTATGCCTTCTGGCTATGCTTGGTACACACTAAGAAAATTTTACAGTATTCGGTAATTTTTTTCCGAATTTTCAACAGCTGAACGTTCAGTTATCCGATTTAATGGATTTCGGTAAAATTTGACAAGTTCCGGTAATTTTTTTACCGGAATACTGTAAAATTTCGCCGAAATCCGGTAAATCGGATTACCGAACGTTCAGCTGTTGATATTTCAGTAAAAAATTACCGAATAATGTAAAATTTTCTAAGTGTGTATGGGATGCTCCCAGATCTCACGACCATCATGTGACGATGAAAAAACAGAAGAAATGAACTATCATGAGCTTTCTTGTCAATCTCACACCATCCTGCAGTCATGAATTTTTTTCTCATGCGATTTTGTTTCACAAATTTCTAATTATTTTACTTGAAATTAACCAATTAATAATATGTTATCGAAAGTGTGGAAATTTTTTTTGAACTTTTGTGATGAAACTTGCAATTATATTAATAAATTTGCTTGTAATAGCGATGACCAAAACACTATCACGTGCTGTCATGACGAAAAAATCGATGAGATTTAGAATAAAATCTTCGTCATCGTTTTCTCGCCCGATGAGATTTTCAGACGTAATTCGGTAAAAATCGTTGGTCATTTTTCATTGAAAATGACATTGACCAGCCCTGTCCCAGAGTTGTTTTGTGATATGTCAGGTTTTTTTACCCCAAGTTGCATCAGAAATTTATTTTGGGATGCTACCAAAATAGTTCTAGAATACCTCCGGAGTATTTTTAGGAAGCTTTCGAATCGGTTCTGGAATGCTTCCACAGTTGCTTCTAGAACTCAGGAATATTGCTCTGGAATGCCTGCATAGTATTGTTTGGATGCATCTCAGATTTTTCCTTCAGAACTGTTTTGAAATACTTCCATGTTTGTTCTGGAATCATAGATTGTTTCTGAGGGCTTCCAAAATTGTTGTGGGATGCGTCCAGGATTTGGCTTCGATGCTTTCAGAGTAATTTTGAAACGCTCTACTATTGCTTTGGAAGCTTTATATACTAGTACCTTTATGATGCGTTTAGAACAGTTCTTGGAAGCGTTTACAACCGGTTTGGTATATTTTCAGTGAATGGTAAACACTCAAAAAATATTTGGGAATCTTTACCAGCGTCCGTGTAACAATATTTGTGTATGAAGGCTTCCCATATAACTGTTGGTTCACACGTTAATCTTAGTTTTGAATTGCTTTTGAAATTGTACTGGAATGCGTCTATAGTAGTCGAATGGTCCAGAATGCTTTCAGAGTATTTTCAAGATGTTTTCAAAATAATTCTGGAAAACATCCCGGAATTGTTCGGGGATGCTTCCAAGATTGTACAAAGATGCTTCCAGACTAGTTGTGGAATACTTCCATAATTGTTGTGTGATACTTTTTGTTCTTAGGTTCTTAGATTCATGGTTGATCTAAGATGCTCTCAGCTTTGAGATACCTGGAGAGTGGTTTTAAAGCGCTTCAGAATTGTTATTGTATGCCTCTCTAATAGTTTTGAAAAACTCTCAGTCTTGCTATTGAATGTAACCAGAATTGTATTGGGATACTTTTAGTGTAGTTCTAAATTCCATCCGCAATTGTTTTGAGATGTTTCCAAAATACTACTTGCAGAGTATTTTTACAGGGTGCGGCAGAAAATAATGCGATTTTTTTTTCTTTTTCTTTCAAATCCCATTTTCAACTAATTCAAGCAATAATATCAACATTTTCGAGTGCAGTTATCTTTATAAAGTCCATTTAAAAAAAATTAATCAATGTGTCCTCCATTTTTATTAATAACATCCTCGAGCCGACGCCGGAAGCCAGAGCATGCATCTCGGACGTAGTCCTCCGACATTGACTGCCATGTGCGTGTTATGGTTGACTTCAGGGTTTTCACACTAGGATGTGATGTTTTGCAGGCTCGTGCTTCAACATATGCCCAAATCGAATAATCCAACGGATTAAGGGGACTGCTAGGGGGCCGCAAATCCTTCGGCCAAAACTTCATGTTATCATTCAACCATTGTTGGGTTCGAATGGACGTGTGACACGGCGCTCCATCCTGCTGTAGGACAATGTTTTGGTCCTCGGAGAAGTTGGCCTTCATCCAGGGAAGCACTTGGTCCTTTACAATACCGATATACACTTCGGTATTGATTTTAACTCCAACATCAACGCCACCAAGCCAAACATCATGACACCAGCCGGATGTTTGGTTTGAAATTAGAATTCCACTTTTTCCGGAACGTTCTTCATTTTCTGCGGTGAAATGAAACGGTCCGTGCGGCTGTTGGCCACAGCATCGATGCTGAAAAGCTTTTCGTCGGAGAACAGGATTATCATTTTTTCCTTCTTCAACAAGGAAAGCAATCTCTTGGAACGAGTCACTCGTAGTTCCTTGACCCGGTCCGTAATCAAGTGGCGTTTCACTCTGGCTCTGAAAGATGCATGCAGGTCTTCTTTGATGATTTCTCCGAAATATTGGCTTCCTTTGCAAGTTTTCCTTATGGAACGCACCGGGTTGCGAGCAATTTTTGCACGGACCGATTTGATCACGTTCGGCGTGCGTGCAAAGCGCGGACGTCCGCTTCCCGGCTTCCGCTGCTTAGGACCATCCTGCAGGGACTTTTTTATGCGGTAAACTGTTGCCAAATGGCACCCTACCACCTTGGCAATCTCTTTCGGCTTCTTCTGGGCGAGCAACAAACTGGTGATCACTTCTTTCGCGAACATTTTAACGAATTTGCAATAAAACAAATAGAATGTTTGGATGCAGCACTTGAAAGTAAACATAAACAAATACACTTTCGACAGAAATTAGTCACTAGCTACACGAATTAACCCAATACTCAAGTTTGGACATTTTCGCATTATTTTCTGCCGCACCCTGTAGGAGGCTTTCAAAATTGAACTGCAATGCTTCTACAATTAATGTTCGGAATGTAGAGATGGGCAATTCCGCTCATTTTAAAGAGCGGATCTGAGCCGATCAGCTCATCGGAATAAATCGATTCTTTTGACCAGCTCTTTTGATTTTGTGACGTCAACATACGCACAAGTGTGAAAGTGACTATACTAGGTTACTATTGGTCTCAATTACGGATAAAATTAAGCTTTAGCAAAGTAAATACTTCACAACTTGTTTTTAGTCTAATCGATTTGAATATGTGATCTGATCACGTGAAGTACAAGATGACAAGATTTACTTATTCAATTAACCAACTATAATCGAGATGTTTGATTCACCACTCAATGAGATTCGACATGTATTTATTATTCAGTTAAAAAATTAACAAAAGGATTCGACTTTATTTTTAAATGACCATTCGAAAATGAAATGGATTTTAGATTCTTTAGAGTAAATACTAGCACCAACACAGTAGAACTAGTTAGATTCGTATATTTTGAAACTTACTCTTGTTTGCGTTGCGTGAGATTGTGCTTCGCAAAGTGACAGCCGGTTCGGCGATTTGTGGAAAAAAGAAAACAAAAGGGAATCAGTTCCAAGATCAGTTCACTTTACACAGCCCTCTTCTCTTTTTCTCTTCTGCATTTTGATTTGACAGAGTCGATGAATTGTTCAGCTCACAGGAGAGCAAAGCGGACAGTGAGAACGGTGAGAACGGGTGAGCTGGTGAGCTGCGATTCTTTTCTAAAGAGCTGGTTGTCATTTGCTCACTGAAATGAATCGATTCAGTGGAACAGCTCAGGAGCGGAATGCCCATCTCTACACTGAACCCAAACATCATCCCAAGATCGTATGAAAAGTAATTCGATTGCGCCCTTTAACGAAAAGCATTCGGAAATCGGATGATTGTCTTATGGTTCGATCCGTATGACGATCATCAATGTTTCGTATGACAATCAACCAAATTTAATATGATATTTGTTTCAAAACTGTGTAGATCATTAGCGATTTATGAATAATTAGAAACAATTCAGCGACCTTAATTTATTTTACATTACACTTCCTCAACCGTTGAGCAAAGTTGCAACGGGAGCACAAAATTGAATGAGTCAGGAAATATTTTTCCTTGATTCCGTAGGACGCGAGCGGGTTCGATCCTTTATTCGTGATGGTACCAGTTTTGATAGCGATTGATAGGTTTTTACCGAATAATGTAAAATGGAATGTTTGTCATCCTCATGTCAAATGATTTGCGTTATAGGGCTTTTCCAATGCAATACGCATTCCCCTTTGGGATGACGATTTTTCACACAGCGTGCATTCGAATTTGAACGGGAGGTCAATTCACTTCGAGTATTATTAGTTGTTCAACATTAGAAGGATAATCATCTGGTTTCTAGAAAATCGTCCTCGACCTGCATCTATCATTCGACAATGCGATTTCAATGTTTCGATATCAACCTACGGAGGATTCAACAGGAGGATGTTTGGGTTCAGTGTAGCTCTCAGGAATCCTATTTAGGCATTTCTCAAACCAATTTGCGGAGCTACTTCCCCAATCATCCTCGATCACTTGCCAAATCCTCGGTCACTTGCATTCCTCTTTCGGAAATAGGTTATGATCAGCTCTCGCAGAGACAATAGCTGTCATAGTTCACCACACCGTAGGTTGATGTTGGTCATCATCGACAGAGCGATCAGCATATCTGACTCAAATAGGCATCCTCCCCAAACTCAGAAGCTATAAGGCCTCTCCAAACTGCAGCGTTTTTTTTTGCCGCCGCCGCTGCGTAATCGCGGCGAAAAAATCGCTGCGAAATCGCGGTGAAAAAATCGCTGTGATGAAATTTCATGGCGGCTTATGGGAGCGCACAAACCGACGCGAATAAAAAACGCATCGCGTAGGTTTGGGCGCTCTCATAAGCCGCCATGTAATCTCATTGCGGCGATTGTTTCGCCGCGATTTCACTGCGGCAGCGGCAAAAAAAACGCTGCAGTTTAGGGAAGCCTATATTCGTGACTTGTTGTCCATCTGCAGGCAATTTTAACATTATTTTTTCAAACATGAGGATGTTCTATCCAAACTGCAATTAAAGTGCACACAACTGTCATTATATTTTTCAAAATTAACAAGTTGTTGTTGTTTCGTATTCTCGAGAATTTAAGCCTTAACTGGATCCTACATTTCGTACCCGTGAACACATGAGCCGGGACTAACGGCCCATGTTAAAAACATGTTCATTGTTTTCTTCTCACCAAAATACAGTGAACTTCTAATAACCGCAAGAAGTAGAATGTTTATAATAGAGGTATTTATTTGGATTTGGAACTTGGAACTAACTAATTTTATTTCCTACAATAAAAATTTCAAAAAAACCGTTAGGCAGTTTTTGTATTAAACATGTTTATAACAATGCATACACAATAGAGTTTGACGTAATGCGGGTTAAAATCTATATGGAATACTTTTGTTTTGATCAAATTTTTCTGCGTGTTGAAATGGCATGAATATAATTCAATAATATTAACTCTCGTTGTCATATAGACATAGCCTTCTCAGCACAGTTCTGCTTAAAAAGCCTGGATTTTCAAAGAGGCGAAACGTTAAAATCAGAATGATCGCTTATCTGTCATTCCGGTAGCTTCAATCGAGCAAAAGATCTGCCAAACGATGAGTTTTCGCCACTTTGATACTCCCGGATTTTTAGCTCAGCTGAGTGCTTGAATGTGTCAACAGCATTGACTGTCAGCGACAGTTGTCAATGTCGGTTGTCAAATTTCACGCCGAATGCTAACTTTTCTCTGAATTGTCAATATGAATCTGTTTTCCCAACCACATAGAGTTAAGTTTAACCACAGATCAAAAAGAAAGTAAGAATAAGCGAATGCTAACGAAACTCCAGAAAAGAAATATATTACATAAAAAATCTTATCACAAAAATAAACAAAACCGTTATGGAACCGGAACGAAAAACAGTGGTGAATTTATCTTACAACAGATCGTTGAGATAGAAAAGTTTGCAAATCGCCACCAGTCACACTGTACATCGAATAGAGACTGAGTACATCTGATTATATTAGAGTGGATATAATGTTTTAGACAAAAATACGGATCAACACTGACAGTCTGTGTTAAATGTTAGATTTTTTTTTTTTTAGGTTTCCTGATAAATACATGATTTCCAATTTGAGCAAGGAATTGATTCACTCCGAACCAAGAAGATGGGATGTTGTCACTCGGATGCGGAAAAAAAGACGATAATAATTTGCAGTAACAAAACGAATAATGATAGGATAGCTGTCAGATTATACTTGGACAATCAACTCGACATCGATGTTTATGTTTATTTTATTTTTTTCATTTTAGTTTGATATATATATGTACGAAGGCCACAAATTTTGACAGAGAAAAACAAAACGTTTAAGGTAAACAGATGAGTAGGCAATGAATGACGAAAACGGAAAGCGGTTGTCAAATTTGGGAATGGTGAATGTGAACAAAACAAACGGAAGGATGACTCGGAATGTGAGTGTGAATCGTAGTAGGCGAGGAATGTTAGTTGATTAGTATATATGTTAGGTTGGAAAGAGAAAAAACAGGGAAAATCGAAGGCAAATTCGTTTCGGTTGAAATAGTTGTTGATTGGACAAAATTAATGTTGATAAGAGAATGGTAAACAAACGATTAGCTAGAGAAGAGAGAATCAAATTTTCCACATTTGTTGTGTGTTTGTGTTGAGGGGGTTTGAAGATGGAAAAGAAACAGAAGGCGATGTAGATTGATTGATAGAGGTTGGCTCGGGGTTGATTGTCCTCGGCTGTAGTGACGGAGTGCCGTTCTTGTTTGATTTTTAGTCCTTTCTCGGCGGCGGACGTCAGTGTTTTGAAGAGTTGAGTGAAAGGTGCCTTAGGTGGTGGTATTGGTGAGCTCGCAGTGGGCCACGCACGCGGTCATGAAGCGTTTGAATCGGTGGCCAACTGCAAGTGCAGGAAGGCTTGCTGCGGTCAAACAAACATCGCCGATTCGCGGGTCTCACGAGTTTGTTGTTTACTTTAGGTTTGCATTGCACACGTATTTGTTTTGATGATTGTTTTTTTTTCTTGTGAAGCACACTCTTTCACACGTACGGACACAGTAGGCGTTGTGAGGTGAATGGAAAAGAAGAAGGAAATGAAAGATAACGGTTTTCGTATGGGTGAACGGAAGAAGAGAACGTGGACGACTGAAACGATGAAAATATGAGGGGATCTTAGATCACGATCGATGTCTTTGTTTTCCTCTTTTTCAGTAGCTGAAATCTTACTCCGATGACGTTTGTCTTTTTGTTATATTGTTCGTTTATTCACTGGACACGTAGGAACGTTAGTGTTTATTGTTTTGGTATCAAAGCCATTTGGCTTTCGAACAGAGTTCTGTAAAGTCAGAATCACTTCCAGGTTTTTCAATGTCCGATTATTGATCTGATTGTTTTTGTAGCTTATCACACAGACTCACCATTTTGTAATCGTCGATTTTCGAGATCGATCTAAGGAACATGTTGACGCTCACTACTGTAGCCTTATCATCTAGTATTTTTTCACAGTATTGGTAAGTGTGCGGGCATCACATACACAACAGCAATTATGGAGGAAGGAGATAATATTTGATAATCATAAAATAACGTATACAAATAGAGAACGGATTAGATGTGTTGAATAATTGGAAAAAATGTACGATTTGCATTCTTTGTTTGTAAATTTTGTTCTTGCGGATTACTATAGTGGAAGAAACGGAACGGAAGAAATCTTAACAACAGAATCTAGTACGAAACCAACTAAATCTAAGGTATAATTTGCTAGTATTTGTGATCATGACAGGACTGCTAATAATACTGTTTACGCTTGGTTGGATTCGCTACTCGAATAGGTCGAAGAGATGAGTTGATGAATGAAATCGATGCAGATGGCGGGTTAAAAACGGCGAAATGAGTTCAATATACATTATTTTCTTTCGGATTGTTGTGATATATTTGTGATTTCTTTCCAAAGATGACAGCCAATTCACTGCCGCCAGGCGATAGAAAATGTACAGAGTTCAGTGTCTGTTGAAATGTAGTACTTAGGTAGCGGTTTAGAATAATATGTTATTCACTGATAGATAGTACAGCAGTATTTTCGGATTTACTCAACTGTGATTTCTACGCAAGGGGAGAGTAGAGAGCATTTGTGAAGGAGTATCATTTTCCTTATATGAACTATAAATACTGGTCATAGATATAGAGAGAGCCGCTTGAAAAACAAGTGAGACAACTGAAACAATTACCAAAATAGTAGCTGTATACATACACTTATGAGTAAATATGGATCTATGGAAAACAAATAGAAATCAATACTAATTTAAACAATGAGATGATTACCACTTCTCTACTGTCAACATTCAGTGAACCAAAAGTTTTATGTTACTTGTCTGAAAAGTAAGAATTTTGACCAGATAGTAGAAAGCGGTGCACAAGGGACTTGTGCTCTGACGGATTTGAGCTCGAGCCGGTATGAAATTTTTACATTGAAGCAGAGCTTTTGTTTTGAAAACAAAGACTTCATCCACCATTTTTTTTTCGGAAATCATGTCTGTTGATGGAGATGGGTCCATTGTTTACAAATGTAGATCTGCCCTTTCGAAATGTTTCCACCGAACTAGTTTTGAATTTGAAGGCAAAATCTCAAATCCGTCGTTCCACGGGCCAAAAAATTCTGACTTGAAACGTCACAATGACAGCTAAATAGTTTTTTTGTTTTCAATTGTCAGATATTTCGCAACGTTTCAAATTTTTCCAAACGCCTCGTGCACCGCGCTTTCTTATAGGAGTGAGATACGAACAAAACAAAACGATGACTCTAGAGTTGGGGATGAACAATGACAGCGTATCTTGCATTTTGCTTTACAACTAAATACTATCAATATTGTTTTCCTTTTTACAGGTCCAACGCTCTCCGCGAACGTTGCGGCAGTTTCCTATCCCTTCGATGACAATTCATTCACATTCAAAGCAGCGCATACTAATAGTGAGATATTATACTTGTAGGCAAAACAATAACAAAACAATTCGAGCAATCCGTTTGTTGCCCGCAGTTTGTTATTGTTTTCGATAGGAAGCTCTGTCAAAACCAGTGTTTTTGTTTTGTTTTGTTTTATGATAATTTCGGAGACAACCTTAATGAAACTGTACAGACTAACCACTGTGGAACGGCTTTTACCAGTACGAGGGACTTGTTACTTGTGACACTTATAGAAAGAGAAAAATCAAATTCTAGTACATTCATTGATTGCAGTAAATTTGGAAATAAGAAGAACCAAAACCAAAATGAACAAGGAAGGATAGAGTTTCAAAAATGCTTAAAATTATTTTAATCAAAATACCATTACGACAAACACATTCACAGTGGAGGAAAATGTTTGATTGAGTTTGTTGAAGGGGTGAAATTTTGAGCTAAAGTATGAGATGACAGTAAAAAGAACGCAAAATCAAACTAAAGGGAGAGTTATCCTCTAGAGAAATCTAAAATTTTGGAAAACAAATATATGAATGCAGCTCCTAATTGCAAACTGCCAGCCAACGATTAGTTCACTGAATGTTTTGGTAAACGAGCTAGAGAAGTGATCACAACCAATTGTTCCTGGATATTCAAAACCGTAAACAGAGCATAGTAAAAACCATTGAAGAGGTTTCATTCCAGTTAGGATCAAGAGCAGTGTTGCCAACGATGCAGTCGGTTTTGGAGACTTTGACCTTCAGAGACTAATCGTTGACTGCGTGGGTGGGGGGCTTATCGAAACGAATCCCCCGGGGCAGTAGGCGAATCCACCACACTTTGTCGAACCAATCATAGATGGCACTGCACACTGCACAGCTGTTAAAGTTGCTTTTCATATATTTCTTTACCGTGCGAGGAACGACAGAACAGGGAGAAGAAGGGCTTGGGGATGACAGGTGATCGCGAAGGGAAGCTGTCAAAAACCAAAAGTGATTTGTTTACATAGTTATTTGGCTTCGCCTACTGCTTGCTTACTCGCGGGGGTATGTTTGGAGGTGGTTTTTTTTTTAATATCAAATCTCACTAAAACTGGTTTTATTGGTTTAATAGTCTGTGTTGGATGTTTTTGATTTTGTAGTGGTTGTTGTTGTTGTTGTTGCTGTAGTTGTCTCAAACTTACCATAGTCACGTCATCGATTTTTGAGATACTTCTTACAAAAATGTTGACGCGAACAACGGCGGGGCCATCTTTGGTTTTTTGGGGGAAGCGTTTGTTTACGATTTGTTTTTTTTTTTTTTTTTGTACAATTCGGATTTTTGTTGTTGTTTTCATTATTATTTGCATATGTGCAACATTTACAGATTTGTACAGGGTCGCACGAATTTCAACAGACACAGATATGGATTGCACCCACGACGGAACACAAGATCGTGTCAAAAGCGGGTTTATGAGCGTGCAGATTTTCGTTTTTGGTTTTGTTTTTGGTCAGATTATTTTGCGAGATTTATGGAAAAAGAAAGAAAGAAGAAGACATTCGTTGAGTCAATTTGGTTGATTTGTACTGAGGTGGATTGTATAATGCTATCGGTGGTTCAAAAATATGCTGTTTGAACTGAGAAGCTTTCGGTGATTTGATTTGGGAACTGAAAATAGTTAACGAAACAAAAGATCAAAATTCTAAAAACTTGACGTAGAAAATAAGTATCGAGTTATTGTTAACGCTTTATTTGACGTGGATTAAGGTGAAGGTGCAGATGAGCTTTGATTTGAAACTTTAAAATACCCAATATAAGCTTTCACAGAGTAAAGAAATAATGAAATTGCATTTTTTGTTGGGAGTAGCAATTTCAAATCTGAATACTTCAAGGAAGTTGGCATTATTATTGTACAATTTTATGATTATTTATCCCCAGAGGTTCAATGTAAGTTGATGCTTGATCCATTTGAGGTTTTTTTTCGAGCAAATTAGTCAATTATTCGTTAATAAAAATAGCTATCTGTTCTAAATTTTCCAGAAAGTCAGAAAGTTAAAAACATTTTTTTTTTAATTGTCGGAAGAATTCCAAGAAAACAAGAAAAATTTGTTGTTAAATGTTGGACAATATAATTTGTCACTAAGGGCATTTGCAATACTGATGGATATTTTGTCTAAAATCGATCGGATTTCAATATTTGGATTTTCTAAATAAAGATCAAAATAAGGAGTTCTGTATCGCCGTTTGATCTATTTCCAAAGAAACTAAATGGCAACGCGGTCCATATTTCGTTTGATGTATATGTTAATTTTGAGCTTTTCATTTAATGTTCCTGAACGTGAACCATCATTTTTTACTCCTGAACCAGCACAGAAAATGCCAGAGCCTTATCAGAATCTTCAACAATAGCGCATCTTCTTTCCCTTTGCAGATTCCGCTGAAGAGTTTGAAAGAGTGGGACAATCCACAGATTCGCAAAGGCGTAACTGGAGCGCAATAAATTCCCACCCACCAGAATTGAGTCAGTCATTTTGCAGTACATGATCAAAGGCTTCAGACGATCCTAACAGGTGGCAACTAAAATTTTGGAATTTTTTCGAGGCCCCTATGCTCAACAAGAAACGAGCTCAGAGACAAATGAGAGTGTGCACGGCCGGACACTTTAACTCAATTTTGAATCGTCAAAGGTGGAATCCCTCATATTTGAGTAAATATGACTGGGATTGACAAGCATATCTAAGACACCGACTTAAATCAGATCGACGTTCTAGATACGTCGGCTTGTCAATCCCAGTCACATTTATTCATATATGAGTGACTCCACATTCGACGAAAGTGAGTCAAAAGCGATTCAAAATTGAGTTAATTTGTTCCGCCGTGCAGTTTTGCTCGAAATGTCATCAAAGCAAGAAGCATTTCGCGAGCGCGTTGTACATGTCTATGAACTGCACAGACATCTTGGCAAAAGGTATACGGTACAATATTTTAAAAGCGAAAATGTTGCGGTTTGGACTGTTTACCGTGTCCAAACATCCTCAACAACTACTCGCAAGCAAGGTACATTCAGCGAAATAAACTTTCGATATTCATAAGATTGCATTATGATTATTTGCTATAAGAAAGCAGTATGAATTTCATATATTATGAAATATAATGATGTTGAAAAAATAAAAATATAGAGCAGCCTGGACTCGAACCTTGAACGTTGAGGTTATGGGTCCAGTGACTTGACCACTAGTATATATCAACACTTAGGAAAGCAACACTAAGATAGGAAAGCTTGAAGGCGAACAAGAACAACGTCGTGTAAAACAAAATCCATTCATAAGTCAAACTTATGAAATTTAAAGCATCGTTTATAAGATGAACCTTATGAAATTCTTAAGATTATTTGGCTGAGTGTAGTAGAAGACGTGCTAAAACTTAGAACGCAAAAGGACGTTGGTCTCTTTCTCGTGCCTTCAACAACAAGGATTCACTGAGAAAACGGCAAAAAAGTTCAACTGTTATTAACACCAAATCTGCAAAACATTGAGAAGAATCGGAATAAAGTGTCGAAACAAGACAAGAGCCCCGGAATACACTGAAAAATAGATTTCGACGCTGAAATCCCAATGCCACTGATTGATAAAAAGTTACACCGGGAAATGTTTTGTTTTGGACGATGAAAGTTACTTCCCTCTTTCGAACACCCCAACAAACATCGGTGTTGAATTAGAGCTTGTTCAAACAAATTTGGAGAAGCTATTCAGCTATTCTAGAAGAAACAGCTGAATAGCTTCTCCAAATTTGCTTGAACCAGCTCTAATTCAACACCGATGTTTGTTAGGACGTACATTCTCGGAAACGATCGAGCCTATTCCAGGGATAGTCCTACTGCATCTCCGGACATAAAATATAAGTTTGAACAGAAAATGATGCTGTACATTGCATTTCCGAGAGAGGTATTTGTAAGTCATGGTTCAAGCCCTCTGCTTTGGCTATCAATAACGATGTGTACCAGAATGAATGTATGAAGAAAATTTTGATCCCGTTTCTACAAAAACATCATGCAGATGAACAATACCTATTTTGGCCGGATTAATCGTTATCGCATTACGCCAAAAAAACACAATCGTCCCTGAACACTCATTCGATCCCATTTGTACCCAAAAGAAAAACAACAACCCGACAAATCTGCCTCAGTGTCCTCCAATCGACGATTTCTCCGGAATTCTGAGGTCCTTGGTGTGCAAAAATAACTGGAGAGCCACAAATGGAATCAAATCAAATGTCAAACGTTGACTATATTTTTTCAACAATGGACAATGTATCTTAGATTTCTATAAATCAGATCTTCTTCAAGTATGTTTGCATTCTTTTGACAGCTTGAGAAAGAAATTCCAAAATTTTAGTTGCCACCCGTTACCACAAAACTCTCGATGGCTGCCCTTATGGAGCAAGCATACGCAAAAACCTCCGCATTGTCCGCTGGTCTCAAATCAGGCATCTGGTACAATAATGTCGCAGAAGGTCCTGAAGCTGAACGAGAAGCTTCAACTACGAAGGAATTGAACTACAAACATATCACCGACATCGCAAAGCTCATTCAAGAAGTAAAGGTACTTAAGGTCGATCATCTGCAAAGTGAACAGAAGGCACCGGTTGCAGCTGCAAAGTATCGGTTCTATCAGGAAATCAAGTGCTTCGTCAACGATCTGGTCGAATTCCTTCTGAAGGATCTAGAAGAGAAGTTGTCCCAGAACGAAGCCATCGGACCGATGGCCAAGTTTTCCAGTTTGTTCATCGAGCAGACGTCGCCAGAGTTTGGACTTTCTCGTTCCAGAGTAGACCAATGTCTGTACTACACGGTGTAAGCGAAGGAGACGATCTTCATAATGATTTACGTGGATGACTTATTGATCAATATCAACAACTCTGACTTGATGATGAGCTCTCAATTAATAACTGTGGCAGTGCATTTAGAACACTAAGTTGGGAGCAAGCAATAAGCTAATTGTGAAAGCAATAAGCTTGAAATGCTAAAGAAGAAGAAGACTTGATGATGAAGCTGAGTTTTTGAACAGTTGCTTTTAGATGAAGGACTTCGGGGGGAGGTAGCTCATCAAATCTTCCGGTCCGCCTCTAAGCATATTGCTATGAGGTACCAGGTGGGTCTCCACCGATTGCCTGTCGATCTGCCAAATTTGGAAGACGTCTGCATTGAGTTATCTCAAATTATAATAATCCATCCACTATATCACAAAACATTGCGATTGGTTGAGCGGATTGGAGATAATGAAATCATTGGGTATGCTAAATCGATGAGCTTGTATATAGTGGAAGCAGAGTGTATTATTCTGTAAATTTTAAATTTCAATCTGAATTACAGTGAGCGAGATAAGGCGCTATAACCTTGGCAAATTATTGCCAGACTTTTGGTTCAAATGCCAATAGTCCACCCACAGGCAAAAGGAGCATAAACTAATCTTTCTAGCATCTATGCTCCCAACGATAAATACAAATTATCACATTATTTAACTCTATATGGAGGCGTTTGGTACGGGAGGTCCACGCTTTCTTCCTTCCCTTGATTCGGAGTAGTAGAGCGATTTCAGACACTCTTTCTGGAATCGCTCTATTTCTTGGAATCCTCTCTGCGGCACACACTGCGCAGTTGGCCTGGCCGATGACAAGAAAAATGATGCATTCCAGAAGACGTCATTTTCCAGGATGCTTTCAAGAATTGGCTGCGTTAGTGTGAGATTAGATTAGATTAGATTAGTTGCTTTTAGATGAAGGACTTCGGCGCGGCGCAATTGTGCCTGGGGCTGAGAGTCACATATGATCGGAAAAGAGAAACACTCGATCAGCAAAATTGCATCGGAGAAGTATTGAAACGATTTAATTTGGACAACAGTAGACCAGTGGCAACGCCAGGTGATCTTAGAGATAAATTGGATGGCTCAATGTTGCTGGAACGGAAGAAGAGATTTAAGTGATGCGGATGGTTCCTTATAAGTAGGCAGCGGGATGCTTGACCTAACGGGTGTTCAATAAAAAATGAGACGATTTCAATACCTTTCTGTACTTAAAGTGAAGAGCGTAATTTTTTTTTTCTCCAAGAGAATTACTCTTTGGACTCCCTAGAAATGGGTGGCATGTTTCTCTTCGCTGGGGTGCTGTCAGTTTAATCGAAGATGGCGTCGAAACAGCAAGCACTCCACGAGCGTGTTGTACGGTTTTACGAAACGCATGGTCATCGTGGAAACAAGTTTACGGTAGACCACTTTCGAGACGAAAACGTGCCCGTGAGTACAGTTTACCGGAGCCTGGCATCCCTGAGCGTGGAGCGGAAGGCCGGTAGCGGCCGTCCGGCGAAGATAATGACGAAGAAGAAGGAAACGTTGAAAACGCTGTTCGACAACAAGGATGGAACGAGTTTGCATGACGCCGAAAATATCACTGCTCCCATACCTTGATTCACCGAACCCTCAACACGGAGGACATCATCTGTTGGAAGAAGACTCGGTCCCCCGAATACACGGACGAGCAGATAGCGACCGCGAAATCGCAGTGCCGGTGCATGACGAAGAACATCGCCATATCGAAAAGAGGGATTTCAAAGCCGTGGTTCAAGCCGAGCGGTCTGGCCTTCAATCAACAAGTGTACCAGGAGGAGTAGCTTGAGAAAATTCGTCTGTCGTTCTTAACGGAGCATCATGCGGATGGGAAGTACGTCTTCTGGCCATACAAGGCGTCTTCCCATTACGCCAAGCAGACGCTGGAGTATCTCGGGCAGAAAAAGATACCGTACGTGCCGAAAGAATGGAACCCGACCAACTTGCCCCAGTGCCCTAGTGTACAAAAATAATTGGCAGGCCAAGGATACGAAGCAGTTGACCACGAGGATCCGGAATTGTATCCGGAAGATGGACGTCAGTGCCGTCCAGCGCTCTTGTGAGAGCATCGCGACTAAGTTGCGTTGTACGGCTGACCAGGGCCCCTTCGCCAATGTTCATTGACGTTTTTTTTTAAAACCAAACATTATGTTTTTAATAAAAAATACTGAATTATTGAAAAAAAAAATTGTTTACTGTGTGACTGAAAAATTCTAATTTTTTATTGAACACCCGTTACCTGGCTTAAGAAACGTGACCAGGTTAGCAGCAGTAACCCGGGACGTCCGCCCCTGAAAGAATTATGCGATATCTCAAGGGAGCTGTCGATTACCGTCTGGAGTACAGTAGAGCTGGTGATTCGCAGTATACTTGATATACAGCCGCGGATTAGGAAAGAAATTCCGCCAGTAGGAAGTCGACAACAGGGTACATCTTCAGCATGCTGGGAGGATCTGAAATGTCAAACGACAAGCGTCGGTTGCAATAATCAGCATGCGAGGCAGAATTTGTTGCAGATTCCCGCATAATTCGAAAGGCATCGTGGCGGAAGCAGTTACAGCAGGTGATCAGAAGCCAACAAACGATTCCCATTTTCTGAAATAATCATTCTGCAATATGTAGGATCCAACCAGAAGACTATTTCGCGAAGGAAAGTCTGGAGAGAGGAGATGTTGAGCTGCATTACATCCCAACGCAGCAAAAACCCGCGGATGGCTTCACCAAGGATCTACCGAAACAAAAGCGTGAAGCATTTCGAAGATATTTAGGGATAGTAAACTAAGGAGGAGTGTTGCGATAACGTGTATAGTTCAATATTCTACTCTTACCAATCTGATTGTTTACCAGGCATAGCCGAGCAGAATTAAAATTCATTCTAACTTCAAGCTTACACCACGCTCTTTTATTCACTCGCAAGTAAATAGTTACGTGGTTTGATCTTCAAACCCCTCCCCCTACATGGTCCATCGTGGTCTTTTTCAGAGCGCTCCTTGCCCCCCATATTTGACCATATTTTTTCTAGATGACCTTTACGGAGCACCTGAAGTGAATAAGCTATCAAAGTACATTTGCGTTGTACGCGTGTATTTGTGATGATTTTAATGTGTTCATCATGGCCAGTGCTGTAAAAAGTCATTTCTTTCAATTGGATAAATTTACCGATAACTTGGTTCAACAGCTGAATTTATGAATATGGTGTATGATAAAATTGTAGCTCTCAGAAAATTCGACAACTTTGTCTAACAGTGCATTGCCCTTATTGGTATACAGAAAGTGTTATATTCAAATGATATTCAATGATGAATATCATTTGAATATTCAGATATTGCGCTCTCACGTCTTAGGTTTTAAATCTAGTACAATAAATACATTGAAAATCAAATACATGAAAAGAATCAAGCACAACAAGTTCGTCATACGTGCTATTGTAAAAATCAGCTGCTGGAACGAGTTATTGGCAAATTTAGCGCATTGGGACGAAATGACCATTTACAGCACTGATCATAGCATACTGTGCGTTTGACTGTCATCTTTTGTTTGTTCACTTGTTTGCACGGTTTAAATTCTTCATTTTCAAAAGGTCGTGCATTGAAAAAGACGTGAAAATTAAGGTTTTGAACACATGGCTACGTGAAAAGTGTGTAACTATGCGACAATTGGCGAAGCGCTTTGGAATTCATCATTCAGGACCAAGTTTGGGGAACACTGTTCTCTGGATGAACTGCCAGAAAGAGGCAGAAAATCCGTATCTTCCAACCCTAAACTGGATCAGACAGTGGTAGCTCTAATTCGGAAGAACAAATCAATGTCAATACGTGATTTGGCCAATATGCGGGGAACCAGCGTGGGAATGATTCAACGTATCAAGAAACGGAACAACCTGAAGACCTACAAGAAGCAGAAAATCGCAAAGTGCAGAACAGAAGCAACGCGCAGCAACAAGGGCTCGAAAATTGTATTGGCGAGATTTTCAGCGACCGGATGCATGTATTTTGATGGACGGCGAGACCTATGTCAAAGAGGGCTCAAAAACCCTTCCAGGTCCACAATATTACACTGCCGTCGTAGGGGAGGATGTAATCGATGCAGACAGGTCGATTCAAGGGAAGAAGTTTTGTCGAAAAGTGCTGGTATGGCAAGCTATTCACACATAGAAAATTTTACAGTATTCGGCAATTTTATACCGAACTTTCAACAGCTGAACGTTCGGTAATCTAATTTAACGGATTTCGGTGAAATTATACAGTATTCCGGTAAAAAATTTACCGGAACTTGTCAAATTTTTCTATGTGTGTATGTTCCTGTGGTATGAAGTCTACCATTTTTACACAACCGCACGGTAAGCTTCCTTTACCCATTAATGGGTACGATTTATTATTATTGTTATTCCTCCTGTGTAAATTTTTACCCATATTACCGTAAAACTGCGGCTACCCATTTAAATGGGTAGACGCAGTTTTACGGTAAATGGGTAAAAATTTCCACAGGAGGAATAACAATAATAATAAATCGTACCCATTAATGGGTAAAGGAAGCTTACCGTGCGGAGAAATCAATGCGGAAATCTATCGATCTGTGTACCTGCAGAAGAGGTTGCTGCCTCTATATCAGAAGCAAAGTACCACTCCACTGTTTTGGCCGGATTTGGCGTCGGCGCATTACGGCATAACAACTCTCGATTGGCGCACGGAAAAGGGTATAGATTCCGTTGAGAAAGACATCAATCCGCCAAATTGTCCTCAGCCTCGGCCCATCGATCGCTATTCGGGGATTGTAAAAAGGGTCTTTAAAAAGACTGGTAAAGCAGCTGAGAATATGCAGGAGTTCGAAAAAATGTGGGCTTAGGCGTCCAAAAAATGTGATGAAGCAGTAGTCCGGAACTTCATAAAAAGTGTTCGATCAAAACTTCGAATATTCGTGAAAGAATAATATTAATTTCATCCGGTCATCACAATGTTTAAGTTTAATCCCACACAATAGAGAATCATCCATTTGTTTGAACAAAATATCATTTATGTATATGATTTGAAAGAAAAATATGCGGATAACTTATTTTCGATACAGTCCTTAAAGTTCGTTTGTGAACCCTGCATGAAGGGTAAGTCAGCTCAGTAGCCGTTCCCACCGGTTGAGGAACAATTTTTACACGCTATCATAAATTTACCCAAATATGGCTGAAGTCTTCTCAATCTGCAATCCAAACTCGAAATGGGTAAACAACTATTTTTCCAAATTTGGGTAAACGCACTTGAAACAGAAACTAGGTGCGGTTTTTCCCAGATGTGTTTCTTAAGCAAGCTGGATATTGTGGAATTAATTCGATCGAAAAGATTGAAAATGCCGAAAGGAAGTGTTTTGAATGAGAAAGAGTGGGAAGTCATACTCAGTTTTGAAGAAACATTTCATTTTCTGCATCGTTTTGATTAAATGTGTATTCACACACTCACCTTCGGCCAAACGACAGAGCAAGTATTCCTCCCCGAGCAGAAGCGAATAACTTGAAAACTGGCCTTGGTATTTAAGAGCTCAGATTAAGAGGTAAAATACCTGAGGATAATACCATAAAATTGTTCCCACAATGTTATGCGAATACCAAATTGAGGTAAGACAATACCATAATAGTACCTCTCAGGTATTCCCAGGTATCCGAAATAACAAGTTTTGTTATTCGGGAGATATTTTGCTTGCAATTCTTAGGTATTTTGTTTAGGTATTTTACCTCTTCATCAAAGCTCTTTAATACCAAGGCCAGTTATCAAGATCAAAATTAGGTATTTATGTGTTGCTGTCTCCTGCTCGGGTAACGACGCACTATTGGCAGTAAAAAATATTTGGTCAAACTAATCCATGACAAAAAGTTTGTGAAAAATCTGCAGTCTCTGAAAAAAAAAAAACTTCTGATCTCTGATGTTGAAAGATTGACAGGATGACAGGTGTTGGCGGGTTTAACAACAACAAATACAACACCGGTGTGGGGAACGCAAGGTTGGTCTATTTTGGCTGGTTCTATTCAAGTTTTGCTGATACAAATCAAGTATAAAGTTGTTCCAAAAATAGACCACCGCTGAAGATGCCCTGAGTAATCTAATTATGCTTCCAGATCGTCGATTGTAAAACTTGCGTTAAACAATAGTTTTGTGTGCACGGAACATGGAGGAACTCAGAAAGAAGTTGGACGCAGAGTCATACGGAAAGCTGAAGGGTAAGCATTTTTAATCTTATTTATTCGAAACCCTGATAATTTTAAAATAGGGGAAAGTGCTCTAGTATGGGTCTATGGATCTAGAATTCGGCCTATCGTTAGAAATTGCTTTAATTTTTCTTCATATTGATATGTCAGTGAGACAATACTGCTGTATATTTTTGAATTTTAACGTAAAAGTAGTGAATTACTATTTACTTCGAATTTTAAGCATAGGCCGAATCCGAGATCCATAGAGCCACATTAAAGCACCTTCCACTAAATTTTATAAAAGGTTATCCTCTCGCTGTTGATGGCAGTAAAAGTATTTTATTTCTTATTTTTTGCATTTACTGATTAAGTACCATGAATACCATGAATTTACAATCTACAAAACTGCTGCATAATCTATATGTAAAAATGGGTTATGTTTTACCCATTTAGGGGGAACCTGGATCCTTTGTAATGGGTAAACTCCTTTTACTCGTTAATTGGTAAATCGGGTTTACCTATTAAATTGGGAGAGGCACTTCTAGCGAAAATGGGTTTTTGCAAACGATCGTGTGAGGATTCAGGCGGTAAAGGCCCAAACGCAATGTGGACGGAAACGGAACGAAAACGGCAAATTTGACAGTTGTCGCAAATGACGTCGCAAAATCGGACGTATCCAATTGGAAACTTGGATCCAATCAGTTTTCTATCCGAAAAGCAGGTTTAGTCAGATTTGGCTCTTCCCCTTCCGTTATTACTGCACCTGAGCCTTACGCGGTACAACTGAGTCACTGAGTTGCATCAAATTAGCGTGTAGTGCAGGCATTTTTGTATGTGGCTTACAATAAGCTTTCATTTAAATTGAAAATTGTCGATCGCTTTGCCAAAATCAACTGCCAGACACATAGATTTTATCATTGATTTTTTATCAGTGTAGTTCTTCTTCTTCAGCATTTCAAGCTTATTGCTTTCACAATTAGCTTATTGCTTGCTTTCAACTTAGTGTTCTAAATGCACTTCCACAGTTATTTATTGAGAGCTTTCGATGCCAAGTACCATTTTTGCATTTGTATGATTGTGTGCACGGATAAAAAATCGTTCCGGAATACGTCAACCTCGAGTCACGAATTTCAGAACAAGTCAAAATTTCATTTACGAAAATACACCATGAACAAAAGTCATGAATACGTGAACTTTGTTCCGCAAAATTAATATAACGCTAGAGTAACGTAGTTGCATGCAACGTGTGTCATGAAAACGTGAAAAATTTTCTTGGTAATCATGATTTAGTTCACGTATTCATGATTAATGTATCCGGAACCGGATTTATATCGCGATACAGTTCACAAAAGCAGCCACGTAGTTCACGGACTGTATTTGGAACGACATTTTTGTTCATGAATATAAGAACAAAATTCACGAATTTATAAAATAACATGAGAGTATACTTTCGCATGAGGAGTAAAAAAAATGCTAAAGGTATTCGATTATACGCATGCATGCGTATTGCATTTTATTGTAAGTATGAATTAAAAACATATGAAAAGGAATAATCATTGAATAAAATTATCGTTAAACAAGAAAAGTTAAATTTAGGATTCTTATGAATTATACATTCGGTTAGATTAGGTCGTTTAGTTAAGAAATGCTTGTATCCCGAATAAATATGATTGTATGAACATCCAGACTGTTTTACAATCCGGTGCGTACTTAAGGCTTAATACGAACGATTCTTTTTTTGCATAAACATAAGCATGAAGAATATTATCGGCTTTGTATCAATCACCACCCCCCACCACCCAAAGAAAACACCTACACGGAAAAAAATCCGTTCTCATATTCCAGAACAAAAAATCACGACATCGTGAACAAACATCAATTCCAAATATGTGACTTTCTACTCATAAACGTGATTCCTTAAATCCTATTTCCATGAAAAGAATCACGATGTCGTGAACTCAATTCATGTCTGTTTGGCATTTCGTAACACAATAAAAATGACTGGGAATCATGATCCTCGATCATAATAACGTGAACTCTTAAATCCATTTGCGTGATTTTGTTCCTCTTTTCGTGAACGTTGTTCATGAACTGTCATTTTATTGTAACGCTTGTAAAAACTCTAGTCAGTCATTGTTGTGAGGTGTAAACGAAAGTGAAAGTTTTAAAATGATTTTGAATTGAGTACCTAGAGAAACATTTCGAAAGTGTTTCTTTACAACGGCAGGTGGTGATGGTTGGAACGCCGAACAAAGCAGCTGGATTTTTTATTGTCTTTGGTGGCGCAGAATACAAAGCCGATAATATTCTTCATGCTATATGTTTATGCCTACAAAGAATCGTTCGTATTAAGCCTTAAGTATGCACCGGATTGTAAAACAGTCTGGATGTTCATACAATCATATTTATTCGGGATACAAGCATTTCTTAACTAAACGACCTAATCTAACCGAATGTATAATTCATAAGAATCCTAAATTTAACTTTTCTTGTTTAACGATAATTTTATTCAATGATTATTCATTTTCATATGTTTTTAATTCATACTTACAATAAAATGCAATACGCATGCATGCGTATAATCGAATACCTTTAGCATTTTTTCTACTCCTCATGCTGAAGTATATTCTCATGTTATTTTATTAATTCGTGAATTTTGTTCTTATATTCATGAACAAAAATGTCGTTCCAAATACAGTCCGTGAACTACGTGGCTGCTTTTGTGAACTGTATCACGATATAAATCCGATTCCGGAAACATTAATCATGAATACGTGAACTAAATCATGATTACCAAGAAAAGTTTTCACGTTTTCATGACACACGTTGCATGCAACTACGTTACTCTAGCGTTATATTAATTTTGCGGAACAAAGTTCACGTATTCATGACTTTTGTTCATGGTGTATTTTCGTAAATGAAATTTTGACTTGTTCTGAAATTCGTGACTCGAGGTTGACGTATTCCGGAACGATTTTTTATCCGTGTAGGGAAACATTTCGACTTCTCCCACCCAAAAACCCCCCCCCCCCCAAAAAAACCATCCCCAAAAAAAATTTTTTTTTAGAACCCCACACAAACAAAAAATTTACACAAAAAAAAAAAAATTTTAAATATATAAAAACAAAATTTCACTTGAATTTTGCCCCACCATCAAAAATAATTTTACCTATCCCCGGTGGTGAAAACAAAGAAAAAAAAAAATTAATTTTTTGGGGATATTATTTTTTTAAATTAACCAAAAATCCCCAGCAATAAAAAATAATTAAATTTTTTATTTTTTGACAGCAACGGAAACACTCATATTTGTTTGTTGATTCAACCAACAGTTTGATTTGAGCTGAAATGTATGTTAAAATAAACCAGTGGTGGTTGACGTGGTTGTGGTTGAAGTTAAGCACATGTTTGTGTAAAACTACCTACTTTTGAATTGTTTTATTTTTAGGGATATTTGTATTCATAAAATGTTGTTTTACATAAGGGACGAATAAAATTTTCAAATTTTTGTTTCACTCTTAAAAATAATGAATATTACGAGTGATGGAATCCTTGTTGCACGTAAATACTTAACAACTCAAAGATAAATATGAATCAAAAGTATGTTCTATATGATGTATTGTTAAATCCTAACTTGAATTCCAAAATAATACTGTCCTGTCACACTGTCAAAAAATCCCGTTCCGGATGCTACATTTACAAAAGCTTCTGGCATATATTTGATAACCTCAAATCTTCCAAAATGCCTTGAAAAATAACCACTAGACTATACTGAGGTTTAAAAGCCTTAAATTCACATGATCGTTGTTTTGGTTTTTATAACAACATCAGACCTATTTTGAACGCAGTCGGTTTCACGCGTCACAATACGTCACAAGTTGAAATTTGTTCTCTTCCGTGAGAGATTTTAAAACGAGTACTCCATGTTAAAGACATACGGGATCAAGTCCCTATCACTTCGAAGTTTTCTGAGCACAAACCTCAAATACTACTAGGATTTCAGGCGTGAAATTTTCGAGAATCGTTTGCTTCGCTGGAGCATCCATTGGTTAGCAATTTGTTTGTTTTGTTTTGTTTGTGATTTTTAGTCTCAAAAACGTGTGTTTAGTGATATTTAACCTAACCTATAAATCATATGGAAAAACGGACTCCCTCCAGTTTCACCTTAAATAAAATATTTAACAGATTGAATTTCATTGCCCGTCAATGGCATGCGTGCAAATAAAAGTTGCAGACTTGCAAAATAAAACCGCGTCGTAACACACGGAGTTTATTTGATTACAAAATTCATCAATCTGAACATGGCGACAACTTCTAGCATCCTTAAAATATTTTTTGACGATGGCCAACGACCGGGTTTTGCACTAATTTCATTTAATTGTTCTCAAGCATTAGAAGATGAAGGGACAAAATGAATCCTACAATATAGGATTGTGCCAATATTCACCACTACAATGCATAGCATTGAAGAGCCTTTTGTGTTATTAAATTTGATTAGCAATCTTGATTTTTTCTGATGGTAACTAAAACTAGATCCTTGAGATCGAAACGGGCATCATCAAGGATTCATTTTTGCATTATTAGTAGCAGCATTTGGAAATTATAATTTTATGATCCAAAACTTACGTTTACATCACGTCATGTAAGCTATCATTTTGAATTTTCATGGTCATGTAAATTTCAGAACAGTCGCAAATTTCTGTCTTACTGTTATTTTGAACCTCTCCTAATGAATCCCAGTCATTTATCGTGGAAGTGCAGAGGATTCCTGGGCGAACAGGAACAAAGCGAATATCACGTCAAAACATTCCGACTCTTTCTTGTTTGACTTGCGTTTGGGCGGGGCCGGAGGTGGAATTGCATTAATTAAGGATTACCAGTTTGTACACATTGAAGATGTTTGTTAGTCCCAAACATCATCTGTTGATTTTCTGTGTAATAACAGCCGATCTGACAATGGAGTAGCAACTTCGAGCGGTCAATCATGCTCATGTTCAATTAAGAAAAAAAAACAGTTATTGGATTTATGAAACATTTCCCTAGTTGTTCTGAAACAGGAAGCCACCATTCTGGGTCTTTCGCCGCCCGAGGATCGGTAGTGAAATTCCATCAGAACGTTTCAGGAAAATTGAAAAACGCCGCCAACCAGACGTTTCTGTCGAAAAACTTTCATGACGTACTTTCAAGTATGCCGGATTGCCATCAAATTCAAATTAGTCAGCTGAAGTGCTTTGGCACTGAGCAAGCCTCTCCGCAACATATCAATCAAACATTTTAATGGAACAACTAACAACCTTTACCGAGGGCTTATATTTGGCACCAAACAAACCCAGCCCCATTGTCCTTCACACTTAATCCCCGTCAGGTTATCATAATTGCAAAAATCTAATTGAAATCATAATAACTACATCGTCCCTGGCATGAGAAACCGAGTGCTGCCAGCAAATATGGATGCCAAAATAACGGCCTCGAACATTGAAAACTGTGAATGTATTTGTACACTGCGGAAGGAAGGTGTCTTTTGTACATGTGTGTGTGCGTGTGTGTGTTGGTGAGAGTGCATCAAAATTGAATAGTGTTTTTTTATTATCTGTTTCAGTGTGCTTCATGCAGTGGACACTTTTGTCCAAATCGACATCGTTCGGAATAATTTAGGCTGAAAACGGTTCGTTCATGATTGACGCAATGGTGGAAGTGTGTGCGTGTGTGTTGGTGTTGTCAAGGTAACGGAATGATTAACACAAAAACAACATGGCAAACATGATAAACGGGCGCCGCTTGCTGTTCTAAGTCGCTCCGAATCTGTTCGAATGCTATTTTTGGAACTACAAAACATGAAATTATAACTACGGAGACGCCATAAAAGTCCTTTATGATCGGGTTTAAGCGAGTGAGAAGAACATTTGCATTCCAGCCGTCGATTGCGTTCTAACTTTCGGCATTTATGTATGCAGAGAGGTACTTGGCTAGTTAAAACCTAGGATTTACTGCTTTCGATTCGCATTTTTGTGAACACGCTGCATACATTAAGGCGGTGGTTTCTATTGTTTCTGTAGTGGGTAGCGTTTCTGTTCCGTTCTCATGGCCACCGTCCGCATCTCAGTCGTTGTCGGGAAAGTAGGATGAAGAACAAAGAGTTTCGTCGAGATCCAAACGACCCCGTGGGGAGCGATTTCACTCAAGTATGGCCGTTTGACATTTCCCTGGCTTCATAGATCCACTCATCAGGGATGTTCGTTTGGCGAGAATAACTCAAGTGATAATGAATGGTATTTCCTGATCAGTTGTTTAATCCTGTATGCTGCATAAAACCTTTCGAATATGTATGCTTTATGACCTTTTCCAGTTGTTCTATTTCGGATACGAAGCCAACGTCCAGGGGGGGCAGATGTGGAAATTAATTTGCGTAACATGTTCGGCACATTGAATCCAATAGCTCATATGAACCAGTTGACCTTTGACTTTAATGGCGTTGTTCGGAAAAACAGCCTCTTACCATCGACGCTTTCGGTTCGGGATGCTGCTAGTGCAGCTACCAGGAGAGAGACGAGTAATTAAAATGTCAAGCGGCAAAAGTACACGCACCGTAGCACAGCTACGGACAATAGGCTGATGCGATTGACGCAACAAATTTGAAAATTGTTTGGAAATTATTATGGAAAAGGTCAACTTTTCGTTTAGTTTCTATGAGTCTGTCTCCATTTCGCTAAAAATCGATTCAGTTGGACGAAATGGTTGTTAAATAATTTAAGAGATTGACAATCGTTCTTAATGCATTGTACAGTATGACATAGTCACGACGGCTTAACCTGCTAAACCGCTGATTAAGCATAATCTACAAACGACGTAAGTCGGTAGAATAAACAATACCTTTATTTCGGAGAATAATTTTCCGTAAATTTATAGCCAAGAAAAATACGAGATAAGAGCATTGCACACACAAAATAAGTTTTTCACTTAATTCTGATACAAACCATTTGTCCAAAATCAGCCTTTAGTGAAATGAGTTGAAAAAGTTTCAGGACTTTTTTTGGAACCGCAAATTTCAAAATTTGCATCAGTCTATTGGATCAGGGTAGGTGTGTATGTGTGAAGGTAAATATAAATGAATAAACGTATCGTGCGTTCCACTCACTCCGAGTTTCACACAACTGTTGTTTAATCACCGAGTCAAGATTGCATGGGAGGCAAAGTTCAAAGGGCACGATTCTATAGCGGTAATGAAAGTAAGTTCCGAGTAGAGAAACCATCTTTCGAATGTCATGAGCCAACCAGCCGTATGATACCACCAAACAAAGCTCCAAAGCGTTGCTTTAAATGGTCCCTCGTCAAAAATATGATTCTGCTGTGATATTTTGGAAGATTATAAAATTCTAGAGTAGAGAACAGTTAACAGCCGTAGATCTACCGTTTACTCATATATTGGTGTTAGAACAATGAATTAATCTAGATATTTGTATTCTTATGTTTAAGTTAAATGCATGGCTACATTCAGCCATAACTGTCATGCATATTTTTCAAGGGTGATTTTAATAGCTAGGCACCGTAATAATATTGTCTGGGTGGTATCAGTTCTACATATAAAAGAAGTGCATCTTCCTTATGGCCTCTGAAACTTGTTTCGGAGCCACTACGCAGCCACTAAAATGTGGGAAGATGTCAAGAAAATTCTGAACACAGCTTGGAGCACAGTGATATGTTTGTGTGTGTATGTGTTTGAACATACCGATATCATTTGGAAAAGCTTACTGCAACACACCTCTACAATTTTCAAACCAGGGCCATATTTACTATTATCTGAAAATAAGTTTTTGTGATATTTTTATAGTCAGATAGATCTCACCAAAGGCCACATGCAAAATAAAACTAGCTTGTTGAGTGGAAAAAATGAAAATTTTCGAAGTTGATTCGTGTTCAATTTCATGTACTCCCGGCAGTTAATAAATATATCTAACACTGCTCAAGATATGCAACTAGCACTTCCCGCTCATCACGTTGTGAGTGTGCAACTGAAATTATGTGCAAGCCTTACACGCGTTCATGCGCCTCGCATTCATTAGTGGTTTCTGACCAGAAAATGGCGATGTTCTTCATTGCACAGGTCTTTTTTTTTTTAAATTTATAAAGGATTTTTCCACAGAACACTGTCAAAAACCAAAATCCTCCGCTATCGGGCCATTTTTAATCGAACTTCAACACTGGTTTTTTTTATGTAGGACTACGTCTTTGTTTTCTAAAATGGGGTACAATTTAAAAAAAAAACCTCTTGCGACCGTCACGAAAAGCGGTCAGGTTTTGATCGTTAATATCACAGTCGTTTCTGCAACCATTTTCAAAATTTTTGCTCCAGTCGATCGGAAATATTTCTACGCGTCGATTCCAATATTGAAAGCATTAAACTATTGAAAATAACGCAAATATAAGGTGATGTCTTATGATTTCGTTTTGCAGAGTAAATTTACTAAATACCAAGTATTTTCCTATCACTGACTTGACCGGGTAGCGGATGGCTCTATCGCCTTTGGCTAGTCAATGGTTATGCAGTCGGTTAACCAAGCCAGTGGTGAATTTGTAGCCAGCCGGTTGGTACAACCACGAGCGAAATAAGTGTGATCTAGTGGCAGCTATCTTTCGGTAAGGCGGTTGAGTGAAATGAACGGTATAATACAGCCTCCATCATCATAGCTAATGTGTGTAGAAAATGCATCAACACCCAACAGTTGAAAAGTTAGCAAAAACTGCAATTGCAGTTTTTGCAATCAAATCATGAGAAATCTGCATGATTCAGAAAAGGCACTTTTGCCCATCATGATCCACAAAGCGTTTTACGGTATAAACGAAGCCCTGCAAGTGTGTGCAAGCGGTTGGCAGCACACAGATTCCTCGAAATACATTTAGCGCTGCAGCGTGTGCTTAGTGCCTCGACAGTCGAAGCAATTTTAGGTTCAATATGGGTGAGACAATACCACAAAATGCCGCAACGCTATTGGCTACTGTTGTAGTTCCGCTGTCAAGTGTTCTATTTTGTGTGCAAGTGTGTGCGAGCGACATTTGCTTTGTTGCTGTACCACTGAGTGCCGCGACAATCGAAGCAATTGTAGGGCTTTTATTCCATTCTCTTCAACTTATTAAAGTGGCTTAATGGTTACTTCCTAGAGACGTGACACTGGCGGCCCCGGTTCGAATCTTGGTAATGAAATCGATTTTTTGACTTTTTGTGAGCCCGGACTCCAATCTTATACCCAACAACAAATACACTGCACAACCTGAAACCCACAACCCGCACACATCGAATTTTTCAAAGCGAATTGAGGTGATGCTTTTTTACCCACGACCAATGTTGCATTTTTTTCCCAAGTTACGATCCATTACGAAAAATGAAACAAAATCATTCGAAATTGCTTTACAATCTTGCTTTTTTATTTTGGATGAACTAGTAACATTAGCATGACCAGTTACTACACGCAAAAAAACCGCAGTAGAAACTACCATTCCGAGGGTTAAATTTAGCGCAAACACCAACAATTTTCCCTTGATTATAAATGCGTTTGATTTTACCATGCCTGTGATTAGATCGACTATGGTGCGATTAATATCAATATGAGGTCTGTCAAATATACCACAAATGATGAAGGTTTTACCATAAACGTAGTAAATTTGACTGAAATTTCATGGTAGTTTGAAAGATAGGCATAGTCGGGTAAAATGGTAGTTTTTACTACAAGATTTTTTTCTGTGTATGATTGGTTTCAATTAAAGCCTGTCCACGTTAAACTTTGGACACCAAAATTATAGCACAAAGACAAATTTACACGTAATTCAACAAAACAGATTGTTTATTCCACAATAATAGAGTTAAGTATATCTACATCAGAAACAGTTGATGTTAATCCCTCTTTCTGTAAAATTCTCGAACACATGTGGTACACCTGCCAACAGGTTCCAGTGCTTCTCTATTGGGTGAAGTTATGGACAGTTCGGTGGATTGGCTGTTTTTGGCACGTATTTGACCTCTTGTGACAAGAGGACAGATCAGGCAAAAACAGAGCTGGATATTCGTGGCTTCTGATATATGGTAGCAACCGCTTTTGCAGACATTCTTTCTTGTAAACATCCTTATTGATAGTGCCGGTAGAGACGAAACTTAAATTTTCGACCACAACTCCATAAAGGCCTGCCGAATCAAATACTTCTTCGGGAATTTGGACACCTTCTTTGTCCGGAACTGATCGGCAACGGCATTCCTTTGCATTGTGGTATAAAAAACCAGACCCGGAAGCTATTTAAAGTCTTCAAGTACGTACCTTCTGCTCAAATATGAACGAGACTTTATGAATAAAATGGTCCGCGGATGACATATCGTCAAAAAAAAAATTTCTTAGATTGGTAGGACTGTTATACGTTTGCATGTCAAATTTGAGCACGATCTGTCACTAAACTTTTTTTTTACGGCACTATAAACAAGTCAACCTCCAGTGTGTTTTTAGAATTTTACTATGGAATTAAATGTTGAGCAAAGAATTAGTTTGAAGTTTTGTTATTCCAACGAGATAGGTGCTTCAGATGCATTGAAAATGTTGCAGAAAGCCTATGGGGAATCTGCTCTATCGTGTGCACGTGTGTTTGATTGGTATAAGTAGTTCAAAGAGGGTCGTGCATCAGTTGAAAATCTGCCTCATGATCGTCGTCCAGCAACATCAATAAACGAAGAAAACATCGAAAAAGTGAAATAAATTGTGCTGCAAAATCGCCTTGTGTCTCTCTTGGTGCTGATAAGCCGGTGAAATTTTACAGTATTCCGGTAAAAAAATTACCGGAACTTGTCAAATTTTACCGAAATCCGTTAAATTGGATTACCGAACGTTCAGCTGTTGAAAGTTCGGTAAAAAATTACCGAATACTGTAAAATGTTCTAAGTGTGTAGATCGGTTAGTCGAGGTGCCCCCTGATGTGGCAAAGTTGTGGCACCTGCTGGCATGTCAAAATATCATGCCGACGTTCGCCAAACACCACGCGATATTGACACGATATTTTGACGTGCAATGAGATGCCACATGGCGGTTTATCAATGGGCCTTATCACTGCAACCAAACTGACAGGTGATGATGGCCGCAGAAGTGTCGGTGTTATTTGGCGGTTTCGTTTAGATTGACGGCTTTTGAATTTTACACTCGATGAGATTCAAGCTTGAATGGCTGTGGTAAAATCTTTCAAAAAAGCTCTCTGTGACATGCCCACTAGTGCCATTTAGTGATTGAACCTTCCGGATGCCCTTGACATTCTGAACAACTTCGCTGAAGATTAGAACTTTCTAGGTGGTTTGGATCACTATACTATATATCTTAAATTATCTCTTTTTCACGCCCTCTAGCACCACGTAGTGACCGAATTTTGAACCATACTCTCCAACCTCCCAAAGTCCATGAACTTTTGAAAAACTTTGCTCAAGGTTCGACCTTTCTAGGTGCTCGGGATCTTATATAAACTCGATCACAAGTTTTCTCTTTTCCATGCCCAATAGCACCACGTAGTTGCTGAATTCCGAACCATACTCTCCCTTATGAACCTTATGAACAACAAAGGTTGTTCAACAAAGGTTGTTCAACAAAGGTTTGAATTTTTATATAAATTCTTTCAAAAATGCTCACTTTTAATACCCACTAGCGGCACGTAGTGAACGAATTACGATCCATACTATTCACCATACGAAAGTACTTGACAATCTTAAAAACTTCTCTCAAGGTTCCAACTTTCTAGGTTCTCAGCGATATTAGAGATATGATATTATGAATTAACCTAGTTTTAGGGCAGTCTGCACGGAATACAATCCATGCCTAGATCCGTGAACGGCAGTAATGAATTCGAGAACAAGCAAAAATACACCGTGAACGCAATCATGAACTAAATAACCTGTAAAAGGGAAAATCCTGAAAACGTGAACTAGTCCACGGTCTGTTTTCATTTTCGGGAACGCTTTGTTTTCTGTTTATACACATAAAACTTAAAATGGTGTCAAAAAATGCAATTGCAGTTTTTGCAATCATATCTTTTTTAGAAATCTGCATGATTCATAAAAGGCAATTTTGCCCATCATGATCCACAAAGCGTTTTATCGTATATACGAAGCCATGCAAGTGTGTGCAAATTGAAACAAATTTATCGCTGTGTGCTCAGTGTCTCGACAGTCAAAGCAACCGTTGGGCCTTTGTTCAACCGTGGGTGAGTCAATACCACAGAATGCCGCAACGCTATTGGCCACTGTTGGAATTCCGCTGTCAAGCGTTCTATTTTTATCTTCACTCGTCATCGGACTCCCTATCTCCCTCTCATCAAGTTTGCCATTCTTGATCACCACGCGTTTTATGACATAAACAAAGCCATGCAAGTGTGATCGCCATTTGCTTCATTGTTGTACCGTTGAATGCCTCGACAATTGAAGCAATTGCATGGCGTTTATTCCAATCACTTCAACTTGTTAAAGGGGCTGAATAATAACTATCTGATGCCAAGACGCTGGCGGTCGCGGTTCGAAACTCGGTTACAGAACGAGATTGTTTTTTTTTTGTGGGCCATTGAACTTTCGGACTCCAATCTCACGCTCAACCACTAATACACTGCACAACCTCACGGACACATTGGATATTTCAAAGTGAATTGATGTGTTGCTTTTTTGCCCACGATCGATGTTGCTTTTTTTCTCGAAGCTACGATCCATAATGAGAAATGAGACTAAATTATGCGAAATTGCATTACAATCTTACTTTTTTATTTTGGGTGTAGCGGGGGTGATGCTTCATTCGAATTTGTGTTGCAATACTTTTCCCACCACCCAACAAACTTTAAAAACCCACAAACCCCAAAAACCCACAATTCCCAAACCAAAGATAGTTCCAATCCCTATACTTTTCGAAGTGAGCCGATACTGTTGACTCGTAGTGTATACACGGAAAACGAAAAGACTGAAAATTTGAGATTAGACTACTTAAATTTAAGTAAACGCGTTATAGTATCGTATTAGGTAGAATCCATGTGCTCTGTTGGTTCACTTTAACTCAACGATTGAGTAAAGTATACATTACCTACATGTTGGTAAAAAAGAACTTAATTTATTTTAATTTTTTGAGCTTGCGTTAAGTAAAAAAAAACTCTGTGGTGGGTGAAAAAATTGTCCGAAAGCACTTGCTTCCATGACGGCCAATTCGAAGTGACGAAATGCAACGGAGCATTGGTTTATTGAGTTTCGTGTGTCTGGAGGACGCTGGATATCGGTTGTCGACGGCGGCAAGGGTGCACCCGGCCGGTAAATGTGAGTACTTTAGAAGAAATCTGAATCTGCTTTTGTAAACAAACATTTCAATCGCTGATTTCTCATGGAAACTAGTTGAATCTCAAAAACATAATGTACCAGATCAAAGAGGAATCATTCCTCAACTTGATTGTAATTTTAATTTTTGGAACTGTGCTTATATGCGGCGAATGTGTGAAATCGGGGAATGAAGTATTAGTTTACAAAAACAGATTCGGCCTTGTCGCGAAGTTCCTCGGAAATTCCATATATTGCGTCGGCTGTTGAGCGCTGGAAAATCTGTCTACCAAAAATCGATTTCTTTTGATCTGTACGTTAAAACTAACGTCGGAGGAAGTGCATTGAAATCGCATAATGGGGCATGAGGTTACTTGTAATGAAATTTACTTCAATAACAAATAATAGCACGATTATCTATTTTTATTTATCTGATCGAAACAGCAATAAATTTACTCAATGTTCGCTTAATTTGGTCTTGTTAATTTAGATATTTTTTACCCACCGCTTAATTTTACCCACCGCGAGCTTTTTAAGGATTGTTTAAATTTACCTACTTGATAGTTTACCCCCGTTAACCTAAAATTACACTGTTTTAAAAAAATATGTAATTTTCTGCGTTTCTAATGCACATAAAAGGAACGCTAGATTTGTCAGAAATTAATGGGATATTCCATGTACATTTAAGCCAGATAACGCCTGAATCTAGTCGGTTGTATGAAAGATTGTCAAAATTGCTAAATGGCGCATGAAAGATTGCAAACAATTTCGTTGTCTACGCTTCCTTTGGCTTAAAATTAAACGAGGGGAAATTTTACGCGCCTGTAAAAATTCATTTTTTTTTCTGTGTTGGTAAACCCAACTTTATCTAAATTTACCTTATTGAACGATAGTTTACGGTTGCGTCAAAAGAAGTTAATATTAGGTAGTTTTTCAGTTCCATGTAGGAAATAAATATTGACTTCCACTGTCGGGCTGGCATCTGCTGGCAAACCGATGCAAACAAGATATAAACATACACTCAACATAATCGACACATTGTTTCCACGTGAACGCACGTAATTTTCGTCCACTGAAAAACCAGTACTAAACACGTGGAATTCACGTAAGTGCTACGTGATTTACACATAAATCCACATTCTACGTGAAAATCACACAAATGTTACGTGATTTTTTACGCACAATTCACTGGCACGTAATGTTCACCTGATTTTACTGAAGAAGATTTGGTTACGTGTTCAGGTGAAAGTTACGTGAAATTTCCCGTGGAAACAACGTGTCGATTTTTTTGTGTGTAATGGTTAATTGTCGATAAAGTTCAACATTTCGAGCGCCTGGATGAAACCGCCTCAGTTTCCTGCAAATTCATCTCTATCGCAAACTCAAATTCCCTAAGGACAAAGCATCAACCAGCTGTCCTATCATATTCTCATTTTTCAATATTCATAAACACAGCATCTCTTCGCCGCATCCATCCTCCGCTGTTCACCTGAGTAGCTATCTTCTTCCTGTCACATATGAGCCGCACCGATTCCATCAAGACGATAGAACGCCATTAGGTGGCTCAAATTGGATATCCAAAATATGATAGCTACTGGCGGCGGTGGGGCGACGAAGAAGATGCTGGTTTGTTTCGCCCCATCTTCCACCGGGAAGCAAAACCAGGAGAGACTACCCTTCAGGGCGGTAATATTCCGACGTTTACTGGAAATTGCCTCAGGAGTTGGATCGGTTTTTTATGAGTTGATCGATTTAACTGGGAGCCAATTTGGGAAACAACGGGTTCGTCCGGGAGCAGATGATAGGTGTGCACAACGAATAGGTATTGCCAATTTATATGATAATACAAGGAAATCTCGTTGGCCTTGGGCGATCTTTGTAGTGAGACGGAACCAATGTGTGATTGGCTTCTGCAGGTATGTCACTTCTGATTATACAAGTAGCTGACTTCAAGGGTGATTTAGGAAACTTGAATTTGCTAGAAATGAAAAAGGTAACTTTTAGATTGCATAAATTTGCCTCAAGTTTTTAAAGGAAATATAGAGCCTCAGATAATTTTGTTTTAGAATTCCCCAAGGATTCAAATTGAACGATCAAAACTAACTATAATACGTTTCGATTGAGATTTCAACTAACACATATACGCATAATATCGCATAAAGCTTGAAATTTGGTGTGATAGGTACTAAATATTTTAAATTTCCGATCAACTGACTTTTATCATAAAACAAACATTACCAAATCCGGGTTGGAAAACAATCGAACCGGAACTCACCGCAATAGGCAGAGCGAATCCAACAAGCGTGTTTAAATTGATAAAAGGAAAAGGATCCCTTCCGGTGCCCATTACGGATGTGCGTGTCTTGTCTATGTGCGCCAGTCCACCCGTTTTCCGTAATTTATAGAATTCGATGCCAGCCGACGACAATCAAAGATAGACGAAGGAAAAAAACAACACTGTCATCGTCATCGTTGCCGTTGGCATGTCGGCGCGATGATTGGAACAATTTAACCTCAATTTTTCCATGGCTTGCTAGCCCGTTTCGGTGTGAGCGACGATTCCAATCCGCATGGACTAACTGCGAACACGGAGGAAATGAACATTGCGAGAATATTTTGCCGATAATATCAAACAGATTGTGGGCGCTGGCAGGGGCTTTCATGTTAAAACCACTGCTACCGGTTGTGTTTTGATTGTTCGTTTTCGTGACTGATCGGGGTGAGGACTTATCACGGAATAGTTTTTAGATTCTCAGCTTCGTTTTTTTTATGCGGAAAAGTAACAGCTGAACCTTGTTACGGGCGATGGCGGCCAATTTAGGCCAAAACATGCTTTCAAGGCAAGCTGGCAATTATTTTCATAGGCCAAAGTGTACAAATGTTTTGTTGTTGTTGTTGTTGTTGTTGTTGTTGTTGTTGTTGTTGTTGTTGTTGTTGAGTCATTACTTTTATCAACTTCTCATCAATAATTCATCCATTCTATAGTTCACCTCCTTTCGAAAGTTCACTAATCAGGCAACTTGAGTTATCAAGACTTTTTTAGACACTGCTTGAAATTATTAGAAATTAACAACAATTTCATTAATAAATGGAGCAGTTTTATAGTATTTGCACTTTTCCTCAAGTGCATTACGTTGACGTATGATGAAACCTCCGTGGCGAAAACAAAAGGCGTGATTGATGGCTACAACAGCAAAGGTATTCGGGTAAATATCAACGTTGTGCTGTTTATCCTAAATCTACGAGACAACCTGATGTGCGTTAAGCGATTGGCAAATGTTAGAATGTCGGTGCTGTTTGATGGTTGTCAAGCAGTGTTATGGAAGGAGAATCAAGTGATTGCCACAGCTCATTTGAAAGACAGTGAGGGTTATTCCGAGAGTCGAAGTGACGTTTGTCACTAGGTGAAGTGAGAAAAGTCACTTGCAATGACGTGACTCTTCTGGGTTAATCAAACGGAGAGTCACGTCACCGCAGGTGAGTTTTCTCACTTCACCAAGTGACAAACGTCACTTCGACTCTCGGAATAACCCTCAGTTTGTACCAGCTAAAGATCAGCATGGATTCACCGACAGTGAACGTCTGCCAAGCAGAGACGAGCGGATTGTGGCATCGTCGGCTTGGTCATCTCAACGACCAGGAGATGGAAAAACTGGTGTAGTACAACATGGTGGAAGGTATCAACGTGAAACCGAAGCCTATTGGATTCTATGATCCTTGTGTACAAGGTAAGCAGTGCCGCAAACCCTTCAGTGGAACTAGACCGCGTGCAATCCGGGTATTTGAACGGATCCACTCGACTCGGACGTCTGTGGTCTTATTGATCGACCGGCTTTGAACGGGTCGCGATATTTTGTCTCCTTTATCGAAGGTCATATGCATTTTGCGGTTATCTATCTGATGAGAAAGAAGTCCCAGGTATTCGAGAAGTTCCGTGAGTTCGAAGGAATGGCTACAGCGGCAATGGGCCAGACTGACCGTAGACCAAGGAAGGGAGTAGAGCCAACGGTCACTTGTACTCCTCAGCAAAATGGCATTGGAGAACGTTTCAAAAGAACGCACAATTAGAAAGTACACGCAATGCTCATGGACTCACAGGGATAAAAGAATTTGTTGTCCGCTTTCACCTATATCTGAATGGAACTGCTGAACCGAAGTCCTACTACAAGTCTTCTGCGTAAGAAGACGCCACTTGAACTGTGGTATGGTACGAAGCCAATATTGGAGAAGGTTCGAATATTTGGATGCAAGGAGTTTGCATGGATTCCAAGCCAATCAAGGAAGAAGCACGATCCAAAAAGCGTGGAAGTGGTCATAGGCTACAGGCTCTGGGGCAGAAAGCATCGGAAGATCATCGTGGCCCGAGATGGTGCAGAATCGGATGAAACATCACAAGCTCCCCTAGTCGTTGTATTCCCTCTTGAACAAGAAGAAGAAGCTGAAGATATGCAAACCGACGTGGCAGAACCTGATGACGATTTTCAAGACGAAGAAGATCAACTGCCAGACGACGATGACGCAGCCCAACCCGACAAGCCTATCACTGTTCTGGAGAATCACGACTTAGCTTCTTCAGAATGATGTCTAACATTCTTTTGAAAATTATCTGAGATTTTACCGAAATTCTCCATAATTTGTGTAGAATTTGGCTGTGATTCTGTTGAGATTCTCCAAAATCTTGTTTGAGATTCTTTAGAGTCTCGTCTGAAATTCTAAAGAGTCTTGACTGAGGTTCTTCACAATCTCGACATAGATTCTCTAGAATCTGGCCTCATCTACGATTGTTCATTTTTTCGTCTACTCAGACAAGGTGCTGAAGAATTTTTATCGAGATTCTGGAGAATCTCAAACTATTTCTGTAGAATCTCAGACAAAATTTCGAGAGAACACGGGCCGAAGATGACAGGATTCCGACCCCAACCCTCCAGGAAGCTAAGGAGGAAATTTGTCGGTTAAAATACAACAAATCTGCTCGTGTTGACCCACTCCCAAGTGAGTCCCTTCGAATCTCGGAGAGGGTTACGGAAAGATGATGGATTGTCGTGTTTGCTTAACATTGCATAGTAGGGTGAGCGGGCATAGAAAGAGTAGTACGATCTTCTGGAAGTCCGTCCAATTTTTTGGCTTCGCCGACGACGTTGATATCGTAGCACGCAACTTTGAGACAAAGGCGGAAACGTACATCAGACGAAACGAATTTGACACCAGCAGAAACATCCTCAAGTATCGACCCAAAATTATACAGAATGACTCGATTTGTTTTGTGCAAAATTAAATGAAACGTTATGGACTACACGTAAACAAAGTTCGAAAGGCACCAAACCGAAGCGATAAGCAGAACACGGTGATCAAAATGCGATTTAAAAAATCGACGTGTTGTTTCCACGTAAATCCACATTTTACCTGAAAATCACATAAATTTTACGTGATTTTTAACGTACAATTCACCGACACGTAATGTTCACCTGATTTTACTGAAGAAGATTTGGCTACGTGTTCAGGTGATAGTTGCGTGAAATTTCAAGTGGAAAGAACGTGTCGATTTTTATGAGTGCAGCAAAAGAGAGTTATACCGACAGGCACCAAACAGAAACCGGGACAGGAGTTCTACCTCGGCTGTTCCTGTTTAAATTTCCAAGTAGTCCCTTGTCTGGCAGGCGTTTTGTGGATGTAGCGAAATCAGTTAAGCTGAGATCACATTGTTAGACGAAACGCCAAATATTTGTCAAATTTTGACAAGTATATATTACCAACGTGTGACCGCCAAATACATTTGACCAAATATTGCCATGGCAAATATTTGGTTTGTGTTTGTCGTTCCAATTATTTGGCAATTTGTCAAATAGTGTGATGCCCTTTTATATGGTTTGTCAAATATGTTTGCACAATACTAGCAAATAATTTATTTGACACTCTTGAAATTCTTGAGTGGCAAACATGAACAAATTCATACCGGCAGCACGGATGACAGCTGTCAATTCGTGAACATCGGTTTTTTTTAGAAATTAGGCTTAGTGACGTTTATCGCACGCATACTACAGAAGTGCAAGTAAGAAGGAAAATCATTTGGAGGAAAACAAACCATCATTCCTCTGCATGTGCCAGAAAGGGAAAGGTGATCAAACGTCAAAAAGCCTAATGGAGCTAGCACAAAGTGGTTCGTTTATGTATGAGTGCTTTCCCGTTTGTTCCACTTGAGGTGGCTATTCGCCGTTTCTGATTTATCTTGGAAGCCATGAAAAATCGATCAAATTCCTGCCGCATGCAGGGGTAAGTGTTGATTTGCATAATGTTTTTTGCCGTCACTTACGATTACCCTAAACATGTTTTGCAGGTACACAACTGTTTTGTCCTGTGTGTGACCCCTATCACATTGTACCGAAATCCTTAATGAACCTGTTTTCGATGGCACATCGGCTACTGCTGCTGGACAATTTCGATATACTGATCGACCGAACATCAATGGGAGAGAGGCAAATCAGTCGCAAGATTGTCCCCTTCCAGACAACGGAATGATCTTGCGCTAGTTGAACTATCGGGCAGTTCTGCTGTCAACGCAATGTTGATTCGTGCTTTCAGCGGTAAGTATGAGTCAACTGATACTGAGAGACGTGATTTGGAGAACAACATCTTTTTTCCACGGACAGATTCTAATGACGAGCTTGGTTCTATTGCCTCAGGAGGAAAGAATCGGCATACAAAAGACTCAAGCGGAGCTGGAAGTAATGTTACCATTGAGAGTGAGTTTAAAATATCATCCGGAGGCCATTCCATAGTTCCATATTCTCAGTCTCAGAGTCAACCATAGCCTACGCCGGATGACGGACAACAAGCGAGTCCAAGCGACGAAGAGTAAGCCCGGGAGGACACGTAAGACGTAACACGTATTAAGAATTTCAATTTCGTTATGGTAAATGATTCTTATGTTTTCACCTGTTTTAACTATGAACCAGTCCTCTGAGGAAGTTCGAGAAAAGTCGTCTGTCGCGGTTCGGTGGAGGTTGAGTTAAGTACTGTGTTCTAGACAATCTTAGATATTAATTTTGGAACATTTAGAAATGTAAAAATCCCAAAGAAACGATAGCTTGAGTTTTGCTTGACAAAAGGGTTTATTCTTGCGTTTAATTTTATATAGAAAGTAATTGTAATTTACGCTTGCCCGTAAATCAATAAATGTCCCGTTTTTTCGGAGCAATGTTGATTCAGCCCATATTCACTTGTTCGCTTTCGCTAGTTCATTCATTGAAGTTAAATGACAGGCTGCCGATAAATACATTCCGTGAATTATCCCAATCCCGTTTCAAAAGTTCAATCAGCGGCCTGGATATTTACCGCATGCCAGATGTATGCTCCATTACGCCTGACAAGAATTAAATGAAGTACATCAACTTGCAGCCGGACGTGATCAATTCGCTGCAGAGTAATCCGATGATTAAATCATCTCAACATAGTGTACCGTACTGCATTTATGACTTCAAGCAGAAGAAGGAAAAATTACTCTGGTCTCTCTTCAAATGTCGAGAAGAAGGAAAAAGGATGAACAGGAGATCGACCCCCTGTCGAATGTTATGATGAGCATCAGCCAACTGCAGTCGGTGAACTATTCTTTGCTGAAGACTCATAAAGATGACCCGGTGGCTAGTATTTTACACCGTGTCCAATATATTCTCATACACTTTTTCCTTGCATTGGTATCGTGCAACTACTCAACATGCCTCACGTATGTGTTGGTGTAGTTTTGCACTATGTTTATACAAACGCTTTTAGGTTATATCCGATTGTTATCATTCAGTGTTTATCTTTTACCAGCGATGAAGGAGTTTCGTGCTGTGGTGATAAAAAAGTTTTTGAAAGATGAGCGCCCGGGCGCTATTTTCAGAAATTTGAAAAACCTTGGAGTAAAGCGGGATTTTGTGTACCGAACCATCCGAAGGTACCGTGACACCTGCTCGTTGGATGACCGGAAGAGATCCGGTCGTACACGTACGGTGCGGACTGCACGAGTTGTTAAAGTGGCCAGGGAACGGATTAGACGAAAATCACAGAGCTTTGTACGTAAAATGGACGCAGATCTGAATGTTTCGAGATCGTCAATGCACAATATACTGCAAAATGACCTCGGATTCCAAGCTTTCAAGAAACGTAAGGTTCACGGAGTTTCGGAACCTTCCAAGCAGAAACGACTCGAAAGAGCAAGTGTGCTTTAGTCGCGGCACGGTGCGGAAGAATTTATCTTTTTCCGACAAAAAGTTATTCGCCTTGCAACAATCCCACAATGTCCAGAACGACAGATTGTGGGCTCTCTCTTCGAGAACTGTTTCAGAGAGTGATAGGAATATTCCACGGTTCCAAAGTGCTGCGTCAGTGCTGGTTTGGGGAGGAATTTGCAAGCGAGGCAAATTACCACTGGTTTTCATCGAAAAAGGCGTTAAAGTGAATGCCGTATATTATAAAACGGAAGTTTTGGAGAAAGTTGTCAAGCCATATGTACATGAGGTGTTTGGAGGTGAACACTGTGTGTTTCAGCAGGACGGAGCGCCATCGCATACTGCAAATCTCGTTCAGGGCTACCGCCGAGAAAATTTGACCGACTTTTTGGACAAGAATGAATGGCCTCCCAGTTCACCAGATCTGAATCCCTTGGATTATTTCGTATGATCAAGGTAAATGACCACAGGGCGTCTAATATGAACCAATTTTATAAACAGTAATCAAACGAATTTGGGACGAAATGTCTGGAGCTGGTCAAGAAGGTTGAAGGCGGTGTTATTGCAAAACATATGCTGTAGTTGATCAGTATTATATTGCAATATAATGGGTAAAGTTATCAATAAAATATGGATTATCGATTTGAAATAAATAGGGTTTTATTTTGTATGAGAATATATTGAACACGGTGTATATTGCATACAGAAAGAACTGCACATAAAAATAGTTATAAAAAAGACTGGAGTTCTGTTGGAGCATTAACTATGCTCCGTGGGGTGCAGATCACGAACAACAGCTTTGGTATCAAGCTTTCTGCTTGGTCCATGAACCCAACTTGACGAATGATAACGATGATCAACGATCTGGTTAATATTAAAATTGAATGTCTTGACGAGAAGTTGCCCAAGATTGTTGCATTGCAGTTCGACTTGGACTCGAAGCTGGACAAAAGCATGGTCATTAACAAAAGTATCGCATCGTCCCAATCCGGTGGATACTACTGCAATGTGTGTGACTGCGTCGTGGAAGATTTGATCAACTTTTCGGATCACATCAACAGATAGAAACATCAGCATTATGTATGCATGCTGATGAAGGTCGAAAGAAGTGTGCTGAACCAGGTTAAAGAGCGGTTTCAGAAAACCAAAGAAAAGAAAAAGTACTACGAGCCTAGTGAAAGAAGCCAAGGAGGAGCATCGTTACCGAGAATACAAACATGAGAAAAACAAAGAACGCAAACGGAAGATTTAAACGGCTGAAAGCGAAGCAGGCACTTCGGAACAAGCTGCCGTGATGGGATTTGCCGGGTTCAGCGGATAGAAAAAATAGGGTACTCATTAGATGAGGCATAGTATAGTATATAGTTACTCCACCGGGAATGTTCCCATCAATGTTTGGCTTGAAATATACACACTTAAATTTTTTTACAGAAATCTGTAAAAGTTTACCGAATTCTCAACAGTTGAACGTTCGGTAATCCGATTTAACGGATTTCGGTGAAATTTTACAGTTATCTGTAAAAAAATTACCGGATTTCGGTAAAATTTTATCGAAATCCGTTAAATTGGATTACCGAACGTTCAGCTGTTGAGAATTTGGTAAATTTTTACAGATATCTGTGAAAAAATATAAGTGTGTATGTATGCAATCATTTGCAAACAGTGTAAAGGGTGTTTCGATCAAAATTTGGTCGACTTAAACTTGACGCATTTCCTTTCATCGTGCATTAAAAATTTTTGCACACCCCTCATTTTAAAGATGTGTGCGAGTAGCATTATGCCTTTTATTTGATTTTGAGATTAGTACTTCAGTTATCAAAGTGTCGTCGAGGGAAGAGAAGCAACGCATCAAAATTTTGCACGTGCATGTCGAAAATCCAAACTACTCTCACGCCAAGTTGGCGAAATTCTTGAATGTGGCTAAATCAACTGTTACCAACGTATTGAAAGTGTTCGGTGAACGTTTGTCGACAGCCAGGAAAGCTGGATCAGGGGCAAACACCAAAGCCGGATTCCACAGCGACGACAAAAAGAGTTGCCCGTTGTTTCGAGCGGAAACTCAACCTCCGTCCGAGATGTCGCAAAGAAGCTGGGAGTGGCGCCTTCAACCGTGGATAGAGCTAAAAACCGTGCTGGACTGTCGACTTACAAGAAACTGGTGACTCCAAATCGCGACGATAAACAAAACACGTCGGCCAAAGCACGATCGCGAAAGTTGTACACGACGATGCTGACGAAGTTTGATTGTACGGCAACTGGACGGGGAAAGGTGGCAGATATTTGCAAGCACTTCAACATTTAACTGTCAAAGTTTGCGAAGAAATACCAAGTGTGGCAGGCCATCTGTACATGTGGCTTGAAGAGCAACGTTTACATTGCGACCGGAACCGTCAACCAGGAAATTTATCTGAGCGAGTGCCTACAAAAACGTCTACTGCCTTTCCTGAATCGACGGAAAAAAAGCCATGGATCGCATGCTGACAACAACGTTCAAGTGGTGCCCAAGAACAAGAACCCTCCCAACACGCCAGAGCTCCGCCCAATCGAACAATATTGGGCCATCGTCAAGCGGAACCTTAAAAAGTCTCAAAAAGCTGTTGTGAGAGAGAAACAGTTCGAGAAACTGACGTTCTGCGGCGAATAAAGTGGACAAGGAGACTGTACAAAATCTTATGGCAGGTGTTAAACGAAAGACCTGGCAATTCGCATTCGGTAATAAGGAAGCTCAGCTGAATATATCTCCTGTATTCTGTATTAACGGAACTTGAAAAAGAAAAAGAATTTGACTTTTTAATAAAAATGTTGATCGACTGATTCACATTACTGTTTGACCAAATTTTGATCGGAACACCCTTTAATACGTCATCAAATATAACGGTGGTAAAATATACGAGTTTCATATTTGGCCAAATAACTTTAAGTCAAATATTTGCCAAAAATAATTAAAGTGCTATAGTGTCGACAAACAACTTTGCCAACAACATCATTTGGGAAAACTTAACGAGACAAATATTTGGCGTATTGTCAAACAGTGTGATATTAGCTTTAGCCCCTCATCACATCTGGCACCATCAACGGGAAAATGTACAAGGATGAATGTCACTAGAGGTGTCTTGTGCCCTTTCTGTAGTTTGGCCCTTCATATTGCCTAACCGTGAACTCAGACCGAGATTTCAAATTGATCTTGCTAATAAGCGGAGCTGCATACAAGACTAGTTCTCTTCGCTCATTGGAGCATCCTCGTGTTAGATAGCTCGCATTCTTGACTAATTGTTCAATCTGGTTGCTGGAAGTGGGGTTGCCTATCGATCCACCCAACCCGTTTGTGGCCCTTCATACAATGGCACGATGAGGACAATAGGTGGTTATTACAGCTTGATCAAGTCAAACAGAGAGGAGCCTATTGCTGTCAGACTTAATTTTCATGTTACAATGGGTGGTAGATCATATCATATCATCTTAAAAACAAACATTTCAAGGTCAACCCTCCGAACACGCTGGACCTTCGCCCAATCGAGAAATATTGGGCGATCATGAAGGCAAATCTTTCCAAAACCTCTAAAGTGTTGCAAAAAGGAACTAGATTTGAAGAAACAGTGATTGAAACTGTTGAGACAAGTTGGCCCCACCATTGCATAAAATCTAATGAGCAGTGCCGTGGCAAAGGTGCGGCCATCTGGATGTGGAGAAAACGCTCAATCAAATGATGATGTTGTACTTTATCCCCTGAAAGTTTGAAGAGTATCTAACTCAAACATAATTTTTGGTGGCCATTTGCCTGTGTCTCATTTTTTTCAAACACAGCCTTTACCAAACTGCAACAGCACCCATAAATATATAAATAAAGTTCGAGCAAGGATGGTCTTGTTTTCCTCTAAGAAAATATTACACTCGAGAAGATCAGCACCGAATACAAAAAGACCTTCGTTATCGCCATTCGTTCGCGACTAATGATCCAATTAATCTCGTCTGAAGGAGAGTCTCATTGTTAAAGCCCCGCCAGCGAAGAAAGCCTCGTGCTGTCCTCTATTCATCACGCCTTGTAACTTTCAAATGCACGACGACACGGCCTCGGTTTGGTGATGAAAATGTGGTTATCCACCAGCCGCGGTGTGACACCGACCGAAACTTCACTTATGGAAGAAGAGAGTGCTTCTACCGCTCCCGAAAAAAAAAGGAAATGGAAAAATGTAATAATAAATCCACTTGAACGTCGTGCGGCTGTGGATGACAGGGCCCCATTCGATGCCGCCGTAAGACCGCGGATGCGGGACGACAGAATCTACATAAATTATATATCCTTTTTGTCATGGGGGCCTGCTGGCGGCATGACCACATTTCCGGTGGTACAAGGCGATAAGCTTAAAATCTCCTTTTCCTCTATGGACGTGCATGACGTGTTCAGGTCGATTCGGCGCGGCTCGTTAGGTGAGGTGAATCGGTGTGCAAATAAAAAGGAGGTCTTCTCACCAGAGGTGATAACTGTGCACCTAGAGATGCTGTAGGTTACACACTTAAATTCGATTTTGCTGTTCGGTAAATCAATTGACAAAATATTTCGGTAAACATAAAATATTACCGAAAAACAAAACATCAAAATCTTCTTATTTTTGTTTTTCGGTAAACATATATAATTTTACCGCAATTTTGTAACATTTTACCGAACGATCGTTTGTGTTGTATTTTATTTACCATATTCGATAGGAAAAAATACAATTCATACAGTAAAAACAAACAATCAGTGAACACGGTAAGCACTTTACCGAACAAGACGTTAAACTCTGAATTACCGAAGCCCGGTAAAGTATTATTTTCTTTTCAGAATTATGACATTTTGGTAGTTGTTTATAACCTGTCAAAATGTTGGCCATTTTCTATGAAGTCTCATGTTTCCAGTGATCGGTTGTGTTCCAGAAGGTGGTTTGGAAAGATTTTTTTTTTAAAGTTTTCATCTCGTGGCCGAAACTCAAAATCAACAGTATGGAGCAGGAGCAGGATCCTCGACTCATCGAGATTTTTCGTAAGATTTCGTCTAGATCTAACCCCTAATTATGTAACCCCTAATTATCATTACCCCTAATTATTTACAGGTTTCTCCCCTTTCAGCTAGGCGCAGATGGGTGAGCAATAGCTTGCTGGGCAGGTACAATTACCACGGAAACAAGACGATAGTATAACTGAGACACAATGGCGGAAAATTTACTGGAGTGTGGGGTGTAATGACATTACACTCAAAGGTCAGTCAAACAAAGGAATACCTAGATCGATTGCATGTAGGGAATATCACGCATTTCCAAAACATCTCTTATCTCGCGAACGGGTTGTCTACTTCGGGCCACTGGGGTGTGCAATACCCGTACTCTGGGGGCATCATTATCCGGGCAATACCGCACCTACTTATATTGCTATCGACGAGGTTTATTCTGTAGAGATGTACCCATAGTGAGTAGTGGTTGGACATAAGTCTTGACATCACACGAATGAAAAGCCGACTTAAATCCAGACTTTTGAACCACGAACTACTTGTCCAATCGTTTTGCCAACTTTGAAGAGAACTCTGACGTACTAATGGGAAAAAATCATCATGTGAAATTCTTCTATCGAAAATCTAGATTTTTTGTGCGCACACCTTTGCTAGGGAGTCCGCCTTCTCACTGCCTGGAATTGAGCAATGTCAGGGGACCCATACAAAGGTAATCCTAAATGATCTATCAACCAACGCACACATCTACTCCCTTATTGTTGAAAGAGTGTAAGAGGAGTACCTCACTGTTTTCATCGACCGGAGGGCCTCAATAGAACTGAGACTATCCGAGAAGATGAAATAATGTTCTTTTGGCATGTTGGAAATCATCTCCAATTGATTCCTGTCAGCTCAGCAACATATACGAAACAAGGTTCTTGAAGTTTCCGGAAGGCAGATGAGTATTCATTGTAGACACCGAATCCAGTGGATCCATCAATGCGCGACCCATCAGTGATTATTCTTCTATTGCAATTGACATGTTGGTACTTTTCAATAAAAATATGGGGAATTAAAATAGGTTGAAGTTGATCTGGAACTCCTTGAAAAGCCTGCTTCATGGAGAGATCATAATCAATGAAGGAACTGTGATAAGTGAAGCGTACACTAGGAGAATAATAGCATGGAAGACTAAAGGGTGTCTCACATCAACTTGCATCACGGAAAAAACTCTGTAGAAAATTACCTAGTTGACCGATCCTTTTCAAACTTTCAGACAATTAAATATAACCCATTAGTAAGCTTTTGAGATATTAATTTCATTTAATTTCAATACCATAACCGTATGCTCGCACCTTACGCTTAACTTCACTTATTAGTACAACATCTGGCTGCAGCTTCTTCTGCGCGGAAAACCAACTTTTTCTTCATGTCTTCCTGCGATTTGACATCCTTGGAATGCTTCCGTCGTGCCTGCTTCCTAATAGCCCAGTATTTTTCGATGGGCCTTAGTTCCGGTGCGTTAGGGGGGGGGGGGGGGGGGATTCATGCCCTTGGGTACGAAAGTGACCCCTTTGGCTTCGTATCACTCCAGGACAAAATTTGAACAGTGGCACGAAGCTAGATCCAGCCAGAAGATCGCAAGGCCTTCGTGTTGCTTCAACAGAGGAAGCAGCGGAAGCAGACGCTACTGTAGACACTCCTTGAGGTAGATCATCCCCGTTTTTTTTTGTTGGGGTGTAGAACCACTGAATTGAACTTTTGTGGTCAGACGTGTCTCCCAGTCAGGCTAAATCGAGTTTATAAAACCCACCACCTTTCCAGAATTCGCAGTCCAAATTTCTTCAGGTTGCATATAGCCACTGTACATAAATTTAAGTCTGCTCTTGTACAAAGCATCACAACTGCAGAGCAGATGCTCCGAGGTTTCACGTTCCAAGTAACAGAAACGACAGATTTCATTCTGAACCTGGCCAATGTTTTTCAAATGATATCTACTCGGGTAATGTCCGGTTACTAGGCCAGTATAGGTACAAAGAGCTCTCTTATTGAACTCCAAAACCTTTTTACTGATTGTAACATTTGGAATTATAAACCTTTTCGATTGAACACACTTTGTGGTGACCAACCAGTTGGTCATCACCTTTTGTTCTTCGCAAGATTTCAGTTCCTTTTTTATGGCACAGTATGATATACCGCAGAATGGTTCTGGGCCAATAAACTGTGCACTTGAACCTTGTTTAGCAAGCTCGTCTGCCCTTTCATTACCTTCAATGCCACAGTGTCCCGGAACCCAGAATAAATTTACTGAGTTCTCTTGGCATACCTTTCGCAGTGAAAGAATGCATTCCCAGACAAGTTTTGATGTACATTTATAATTACTTAACGCTTTGAGTTTCACTTGGCTGTCTGTAAAAATACAAATATTAGCATGTCAATATTTCCAATATATCAGACAAACGATAACACATTTTACTATAGCAAAAATCGCTCCTGAGATTTCTACCCCAGAGCCGAGAATTCCTGCTCCTGTTTCGTTCCAATTTTTGAGCCATCTGTGAAGAATTTTATGGAACCGTGACGAACAGTGGGACCTCCGACTTCCCAATCTATACGTGACATCTCACATATGTTGTAAGGGATATCATGGTTTTCCACAGGTTTCATCCAGTCTCCATTTGTATACATCACTGGCCCATTTTGAAAGCTTTGTGAAATGCTCAGGTGACCGACTAAGTCACCAGACAGGAAAGTTTTCAGCCGTTTGAGTCTCAGCATACTCTTTTCCGCTTCTAGTTGCACGTATTCGTGCAAAGGCATCAGATTTAGAATTGCATCTAACGATTTTGATAGAGTGCTGCGCATCACTCCCGTTATAGCAATGGACACTAATCGTTGAAATTTTGTTTTGGCCACCACACAAGCGAAGCATACGTTAGTTTCGGACAAATTATGGATGCATGAATCCACATTAGCATTTTTGGTCTTAGGACCCCCTTTTTCTGCCAAATTTTTTTGAGCCTATCAAGAAATTTCACTTGTTCACTAAGATGGATTTCCAATCCTCCTAGCCTAAAACTTTTCAGATTCCTTTTCCTGGTGAAAGGAACAATTACTACTTTTGAGGGATTTATGCTAAGGCTCTCTAGGGTAAATTTCAGGCCCCATTGTATTCTCTCTGAAATTATATTGTCAAATTATTTTTTCCTCACTATGATGACTATATCGTCTGCAAAACCTACAACCTCGAAACCCTTTCCTCTAAGTTTCTTAGAAAATTGTCTATAACTAAGGACCACATTAGTGGTGAGAGGACTCTTCCTTGGGGACAACCTTTCGTTGCCCGTACTGTAATAGACGAACTTCTCAGCTCTGAAGTGATTTCTCTTTTTGCAAGCATGGTGTGAACCCAGTTGATTAAGGTCTGTATCCACATTAAATCATTCATTAAATCACACCTTCAAATCATTGTAACTTTTGAAATATTGCACGTAGGAATGAAAAATGTCAATGTGGTATAGCTGAGAGTCTATGATGAAAAAAACTATGATTGATGTTTACATTTCATGTTTAGTATCCAAGATGGCGACGAAAGAAAAACAAGTGCGCGAGCGAATTTTTGTACGGGCGTACGGCAAATCCTGACTTGTCAATACGGGACCTTGCAAAAACAATGGATTTGCCTAAATCCACTGTTCCCGATGTGCTCAAATCATTTTCGGAACGTTTGACGGTGGAGAGGAAACCGAGAAGTGACAAAAACATTGAACGCGCTGATCCTGTCATGAACCGAAACGTGAAAAGAATATTATCGAAAAACCCAAATCTCTTCATTCGTACGGTGGCTCGTAAAATAGGGATGTCGCCTGGTTTTGTCCAAAAATCAAAACAACGTTTGGGACTTAAGTCGTATAAAGTAAAAACAGTTCCAAATCGCAACGACAAACAGAACTTGGCAGCAAAATCACGGGCTCGACGTTTGTACTGCGAATATTTGACGAAATTTTCATGCCTTGTTATGGACGATGAAACTTATGTCCTGGAGGATTTCAAGACGCTTCCAGGGCTGGCTTTTTATTCTGCTATGGCCAGAAATGCTACAGCTGAGCATTTCAGAACGAAGAAGGCATGGAAATTTCCTAAAAAATACCTTGTGTGGCAAGCAATTTGCACGTGTGGCAAAAAGAGTAAATCTTTCGTCACTACAGGCACAATCAACAAGGAGATCTATCAGAAAGAGAGTCTCCAGAAGCGATTGCTACCCTTCGTCAAAAGTCACAAAGAAAAACCTTTGTTCTGGCCTGATTTGGTATCATGCCACTATGCTAAAACTGTGATGGAGTGGTACCAAGCAAATCAAGTGAACATTGTACCAAAAACCTCAAACCCGCCAAATTACCCAGAGCTACGACCAATCGAGAGATATTGGGTTCTGATGAAGCGGAAGCTTTCTGGAAAGAAGCAACGAATCAAAGACATCAAACACTTCCAGCAAATTTGGACAAAGACGGATTCTACGATTTCTGAAGAGTCTGTACAAACCCTAATGGACGGGGTAAAGCGCAAAGTTCGAGAATTTTATGAAAATACCGAATAACTATGTTTTGTCTTCACGAATTGTTAAAACACATCCCATAAATCTGAAATAACCAACTACGACGGAAATATAATGCGAAATTTATGTTTTATTCATGTTTTGAGGTGTCCGGATTATTGCGGATACAGACCTTATAGTTTTTTTTTTTTTTCCCCCCCCCCAAAACACGAAAGAAAGGGGTTTGGAGAACCCCCCCCCCCAAACAAAAAAAAAAAAAATTTTTTTTCCCCCCCCAAAGAGTTTTCCCCCCCCATAAACCCACAAAATGCAGTCCCGTAACTGTTGACTTACCAGACTGGTAAGCAAACTGGAACTCAGATAGTGGATACTTGTTCATGTAATTTGAATTGATATAATCATTCAACACTTTTTCCATAGTCTATAATAGGACTGATCGCTTTCCTATTTTAGGTATAAATATAACTTTTACTTCCATCCATGAAGATGGAGTCTCCCCGTTAACAGTCCCGGTAGTCACGAACGGCGCACTCCGTTTGCCACATGAGCAGATCACTTGCCAAATTATGTATTTCATGGCACACTTTGAAGGTTTCTGCTTCCTTACTTCCTCCGGCACATCAAACTTGTGTTGGGCGTTGAAGAACAGTAGCCCCGGAAGCTGCCGGAAGTCATCATCCATGATGAGACAATGAGGCTTCGTCTGCATCTGGGTGTACAGTTTCCAGGCCGGTGACTTTCCCACCGTATTTTGCCGTTCGTCATGATTTAGAGCCCGCTGCACTTTGTACGAATGTAGTCCCTCCCGGTCCTTGGCTTTCTGAACGAAAGACTTGGACAGATTCAACTTTTTTGCCACATCCCTGACCAAAGCATCGGGATTCTTAAACGCTTTCACGACACGCTTGTGATCCTGATCACTAAAAGCACATCCATTCTGATCGCATTTTTCCTTCTGTTCCAAGCTCAGAGTTTCGTAATAACGTTTAATCACACGACGCACCGTTGAAAGCACGATTTCGAGTTGTTTTCCGATGTCCCGATGAGAGAGTTGAGGATTTTCCAGGTGCTTGCGCAAAATCAACTCGCGACGTTGCTTTTCGGCTGACGCCATTTTTTTCAATTTTCGAAAAACTGACAGCGATAAAAATACAACCAAAAAAAAACACTCTAAACTACTTCTGCCCAAATTTTCAAGAGAAAATACCCAATGCGTAATTTTCAACAGCGTTTTTTCCGTGATGCAATCTGATGTGGGACACCCTTTAATATCAGGTGACATATAGTAAATATAGGTTTGCAAGAATTTAGATTGGGTACTCAATTCGAGCATTTCTTGTTGATCAGTTTTCTAGACCAGTATTCTTCCAGAAGCGGTTCTGTAAGGGTTTTACTCCTACCAGAATCTCCAGGCTCATATTGAGCGTTGAGTGCAAACAGCCAATGGCTGCATGCGTTCCAATTTAATGAGGTTGAATTATAGACACTGTATATAGACCGGACAACGCAAAATCATACAATCTGCCAACCCCAAAAAATGTCATAAATTTGAGCAATTGATCTGGCACCACTTGTATTTGTACAAACTTGAAGTAAACAGCGCAATAGGCTACAAAAAGATTCGGTTTCGATGTTGGTAGTTTGGTTTGATTCCGTTTGAAGCTATTCATTAAAAAGCATAGTGAAAAGTGCCGAGTAAAAAATGAATTGTTTGGAGCAAAATTGTGGCAATAACTCGCGATGTGAAGTGAATTCTGTGGCTTTCTTCCGGTTTCCAAAGAAAGATAATATAAGGCAGAAATGGCTTGCATTCTGCGGCCTTTCAGCAGATTTTCAGATTCTAGGAAGCCATAGGCTGTGCAGTGTAAATACAAAATTCTATAATTTGTTTTCTCCATTACTAATTATAACAAATATATCCAGTTACATTTTCTTGCTAGTGATCTCTACTTCGATATGAACGGAAACTAGTAGGAAACAGTGAAAAATTCTTTATTTATTGTTTTATTTCCAAATTCTAGTGGTAGAATAACGTCATTTAAAGTACTCGTCTGCAGTGATTAATAGCTCAAAAACAAATTACCTCATTATCAAGCTCATAGCATATCCAAAGTTTACATAGATTCTGTTGTTGTTGTTGTTGAATAGTTTTTTATAGAGTTTAATTTTGTCTTTTGGGTGAGCACCGTGTCCCGGAAATTGATCCTAGAAATACGCAATATAAGTACTGTAATGTCTCTCCCCAAAAGCTTGAGATGCAATTGGGCTGGGAACTGCTTTCTAGTAAACACTATCAATTCGGTTTTGTTGCGGCGTAAACTCGATCTACACATATCTGGTACAGATGGACTGATTATCTAAGAAATTTTGCAAGGGTCTTTGCAAGATTTCCGCATGTGGACCTCTTAAGGAGATCACAGCATCATCTTCAAGCTGTCTCAGCGTCCACCAAGCAGTTATCAATATCCTTAACATAACAATGATAAAGTAAGGGACTTAGACATGACCCTTGGGGTAAGCCCATGTTGCTAATACTGGAAGTTGTCAGTTTGCCTAGATTAAAGGTCATTTGCTCTTCTGACAGTAAATTATACAAAAAGTTATTTAAAATTCCTGGTAAACCACTACTGTGCAGACTTCCAGCCAGTATATCTATAGAAGCTGAATCAAATGAGCCCTTGACCTTCCTAAGATATTGGGGTCAATTCTGACCCATGGCACAACTTCAATGAACGCTATCTTTTTTATTTTTTAACCAATCGGGCAGAAATTTTCAGACCTTCAATATTTTACGGAGTTGTTCATTTTTGCATAAAAATATTTTTTTAAATCAGTTTAAGGTGGTTGTACAGAACAAGTGACACATAAGACATTAGGGTCAATATTGAACCGGATTTCAACCGTTCGTAGAATTTCGAAATTTTAACGTAGGGTCAATGTGCATGCACCATTTTAAAGGTTTTAGTCTCAATAATGCATTGAATAAAAAAACTGGTTCCGATAACATTATCCCCGGGAATCTACGAAAGGGAAGGAAGTTTAAGTTCTGTGTTAACAGGAATGCATTTAAAACATTCCAGACTTATTGTAGAGAATTGGCGCCTGCAGCAAAGTTCAGCAAGTTCAGTGCATAACGAATCTTTTTACGATGATAACGAATAAAGTCTTTTGATATCATCATATTAGTTCCAAATCATGCTGCAGAGATGGCGCTGCGGTCTATCTTTGACAAATGAAGCTCTAGAGAGTTGCCGTCTTGGGCAAAGTTGTTTTGAATATAAAATGTAGTCTTTTGACATTATCAGATCAGTTTCAGATTTTGCCGCAGAGATGGCGCTTCAGTTTATCTTTGTCAAATGAAACTTTAGATGGTTGCCGTTTTCAGCGAAGTTGTTGAGAATCTATCTACCTATCTATATATATATATATATATAAATTAATTTCTGTCTGTCTGAACCTTATAGAATCTTAAACTACTGAACCGATCGACGTGAAATTTTATATGCAGGAATTTTTGGGGCCGGTAAAGGTTCTTATGATAGATTGAGACCCCTCCCATCTCTGGATGGGGGGGGGGGTCCCATACAAATGAAGCACACATTTCAGCATAACTCGAGAACTAATCAAGCAAAGGAAACCAAATTTAGCATGTAGGACTTTTCGGAGGCAAACAATGTTTCTATGGTAGTTTGAGACCCCTCCTCTCTCTAGAAGGGGAGGCTCCAATACAAATGAAACAGAAATGTCTGCATAACTTAAGAATTAATCAAGCAAATGGGACCAAATTTGGCATGTGGGGATTTCTGGAGGCGAAAAATGTTTCTATGGTGGTTTTAAACCCCTCCCCTCTCCCAGAAAGGGGGCTGTCATACAAATGAAACTGAAATTTCTGCATAAGATCTAAAAAAGCAAATGGAAAAAAAATTGGCCTGTGGGGATTTTGGAGGAAGAAATGTTTCTACGGTGGTTCGAGACCCTTCTTCTTTCTTTTAGGGGGTGGGGGGCTGTTCATACAAATGAAACACAAATTTCAACCAAACATGAGAATTCTTCCTACTGTTATGAAAATTTGTGTGCAGGGGTATTTGGGACCGGAAAGGTTTTTATGATGGTTCGCGACACCTCCCCCGTCTGAAAGTGGGGGGGAGGTTCCCATACAAATGAAACACAAATGTCTGCATCACTCGAGAGCTAATCAAGCAAATGGAAACGAATTTGGCATGTGGGGGTTTTGGAGGCAGTATTTTTTTCTATGGTGGTTCGAGACTCTACCCCTCTCTGGAAGGGCGGGGGGCTATCATTTTTTTCCCTTGTCCATTAATTGGATTTATTGTGGCGTGTCCTCCTTTTTATTTTCGCCATATTATCGCAATGGTAAGTTACTATTAGGAGTAACTACAACTACGGCAGTGGGCAATTTTCCCAAGCAGGTACTACATTTCTTATGAAGTGTACTACTTGATTGGGAGCAGCGTTCCAGACCTCACAGGGTTCAATGAGCCCCTTGTCAAAAAATCGGCATCGTTTATTAAATAGTGCAACACAGTCGCACATTAAATGCTTAGAGCTGTCACTCTCCAATCCACAAAAACTGCAGTTATCTTCAAGAAGTTTACCGATGATTTTCAGGTGATATTTACTTGGACAATGTCCTATTATCAAACCAGTGTATGTGCTCAAGTCGTGTTTTGAAAGTATGAGAAGCGTTAGGCTTATTAAACAGTTTGGATTGCCGGGCATTGGAGATACTATTCCAGTTAGCCTGTACTTTTTCCTTTTCCCAGTTCCTTAGTTCCATTTTTAAGGCGCAAGAAGATAATCCAATAAATGGTTCGGGCCCTATGAATTGCATGGAAGGCCCCTTTTTTGCCAACTGATCAGCTTTTTCGTTTCCTTCAGTCGAAAGCTTCTTGGCGAAATCAAATCGGATAATATTTCATGAAGTTAGAGCACTACAAAGTTGATCAAAAATTTGCCTGTCCCGATCATTTTGTCTATCCCCAGTAGACTGCAGCGCCACCTCTGTGGCAAGATCTGGAACTAATATGATAATGTCACAAGACGACAAATGACATACTGAAAACTTTGCATTGCCATCTCTGCGGTAAGTTCTGAAACTAATATGATAATATCAAAAGACGACAAATGATATGCTGAGAAACTTTGCCCAAGACGACAGCTAGCTAGAGCTTTATTTGGCAAATATCGACTGCAGCTTCTTGGCGAAATCAAATCGGATTTAATGAAGTTAGAGCACTACAAAGTTGATCAAAAATTTGCCTGTCCCGATCATTTTGTCTATCCCCAGTAGACTGCAGCGCCACCTCTGTGGCAAGATCTGGAACTAATATGATAATGTCACAAGACGACAAATGACATACTGAAAACTTTGCAGTGCCATCTATGCGGCCAGATCTGGAACTAATCTGATAATGACAAAAGACGACAAATGGCATAATGAGAAACTTTGTCGGAGATGGCAACTCTCTATAACTAGTCTGGAATGTGTTGTATACAATTCTGTTCACACATCGAAATCAAAACCTCCTTCCCTTTGTAGCAGGTTCCCGGTGACCAATGTTACCGGCACCAGGTTTTTTTACCACCAATGCATTTTTGAGACCATAAAATTGCGTCTAGGTTGAAATTTCATAATTCTCGAGAGGGTTGAAATCCGGGTCACTATTGACCCTAATGTCTTATGTATCAGTTTTTTTTTGACACGTGCGTCCGCAACCCCTCTGAGAAAGAAAAAATTAAATTTAAAATTAATGATACTCCATCGTTAGCCATTGGAATTTGACGCAGACTTATGCAATAGATCACAAAATTATCCTTGTTTGTGGGTCTGCACTGGTTGTTCCGAAAATATTCGTAGTTCCGGATTCCAAGATCTGTGTACTGCGGTAAATACCTGTCCTGGGATAGTGGACAAAATATTATGTGAAACATGGCATGCGGCATATCCAACTTCATCATTTAACAAAACTAGGTCATCAAAAGATATTTTGAGGATTTCTGACCATACTGGCCACTTAGGGAGGCCCTGCGGGATTCAAGTTCCTACGGAAAAGTGGCCATATTTAAATCGTTAACAAAACCTGTTTCTGACCATACTGGCCACTTAGGGAGGCTTGCGGGATCCGAGTTCCTCCGAGAAAGTGGCCATATTCAAATCTTTTCCAAAACATGGCTTGCGACATATTAAACTTAGAGGCTAAGCGATTTTGAATCCTGATCCGAACAAGTGGCTGCCAGTAGAAGCAGATTCTGGTGATCCCACCAGAAAATCGCCAGCTATCTACACTCAAAAAAATCGACACGTTGTTTTCACGTGAAATTTCACGTAACTTCCACCTTAACACGTAACAAAATCTTCTTCAGTAAAATCAGGTGAACATTACGTGTCCAGTGAATTGTACGTGAAAATCACGTAAAATGTATGTGATTTTCACGTAGAATGTGAATTTACGCGGAAATCACGTAGCTCTTACGTGAATTCCACGTGTTTATTACTGGTTTTGGCAGTGGACGAAAATTACGTGAGTTTCACGTGGAAGTAACGTGCCGATTTTTTTGAGTGATAATTATTTTTTGCCTGAATACACCAATATTCTGCATCTTCAAATTACCTCAAAATAATAGTTTCGTCTTAATTAGCTCAAATCTTTATTAAATTGCAACGTGAATACGCTCACGCCGATTCCTATAGTGTGGTCCAAACTGTGAGTGCTATAGGAACCTTAATTGAATATTTTCCATTCCCGACGGATTATTTACATTCATTGTGGTTTTTTAAATTTCATTTCTGTCATTTGAGATTCATATTGAAAATGAACCTGTTACCATAAATTAATATCAAAGCATTTTAATGAGCAAAATTTCATTCTTTTTGTTTCGTTTGTTGTCAAGATTTATCATATGATTTTCTCAAGGAACTAAAAAATCCACGCTGTTGAGAATCTAACGAGCATGACTTTTATAAACACTGATGCTGTTATACTTTAATACGGCAGTAAGAGAACCAAAACAAACAAAAAATATTAAAAAAAAATCCTTTCAATTCAAAGCAATGCCGTATTATTTTTGTTTTACTTTATTGGGCCAATCTTGTAGAGAAGCGTGCTAATTCTTCAGAGAATTTTTCAGCCGGAAGACAATCGATTTCTAACGATTGCCTACCGATTCCTATGAAACATAAAAAAAATCAATAATCAAACGACCGTGAAAAACTCCAAATTCGTCTTAATGCAGCTCCTTCTCTCGGGCCATTCACTCTCCGGCGAAAACCTAATCCTCGTCAGAACAATAATCGCCATGCCCTCCGATCCCGGCAAAGGATTCCTTTGACACTCGTTCACTCGTCCGAGTACCCCCGTAGCCGAAATAGCGGTGCACACATACACCCGGTCGCTGCCTGACAAATTCGAAATAATCTCCTCGGTAAACATTTGCACTCCATCGTCACCCGACTGGCTGCTACATGTAGCCATTGCCGCAAAAGTGCCGAACACACAAAACCCCAGCTACAAGAAAAGGCCATGCACATATTTGTGCTCCATCTGGGCACCATTTCCCTCACCCTGCGAAAAAGGAACCCTGAATAGGGAAAATAGGGCGCACAAATGTCGCAAATAAACAAAAGGGCGCTGACATCCCCTCCGCCCAACCGCAAGAATGTGCCGAAATAAAAGGACTCTCCGCTATTTCGGGGCCACTTTCGAGACCCTCATCCGCACTTTTGCGCGCGCGAGGAATGTGAGGCAGGCGGTGGGACGGTGCCGCACGTAATGACTATTTTCGGCAGCTGGTGCCATCGCCGTCGCCCCGAAACCGACGACGATGATGAGGCACTCATGGTAACGCGTTTCCGGCGTGGCTTTGACAAATGGATCTGCTGAACTCGGGAGTGTATGCCGAATACGTAGGAAACCATTCATTATCGCTTGAGTCGTCGTAGTGTCTCACCTTGTTTTCAAGTACCTTGCGCTGCTTGCGCCTTGTTTCGGATTGTTCAGGGGTGGTGGCTTTCTTTCAATACTCCGGTTAACTCGTTGACTACCTAGTTCTAAAGATGGATAAATCCATATTGCGATCCTAGTCTAGGAGGAAAAACAGACAGTGGTGTATATGCGATTGTGTGTGTGTGTGTATGTGTGTTTGGGCGGGTGTTTCAGAAAGGATTGGTGCGTCCGTGGCAATAATCATAACGGTGGAAAGGTGGAATCTAGGACCTATTGTTGCCAAAACGACAAATGGACGGTTTCGTTCGAATGAACTGAACGGTTTCGATGGTTGGTGGCGGATGAAACAACCCGGGAGTAGGGTGAAAGAGAACGTGAATAAAAGTAAGCATGCAGTTGTTTTTATTCGTTGATTGGGGTTAATAAAAACAAATTGGAATGCTGAAAAAAATAAATGCTAGGGAAAATTGTTAAACTGTAACTGAACTAGAAAATCTATATCGAAGCCATGCTTTTGTTCTCGAGAGTCTGATTTCGTTGCGGTGCAAAATTTGGAGTGAATTTTTACGGGGAATTGTTATCAAAGTAGCAATTGTTTGTTTTTTATTTGATGAACGTTAATTTGTGTATAACTTGATTTTTGTTCAATGAATATGCACTACACACTTAGGAATTTGTATTTTTATACAAGACGTGAACCAGTTTTGATTTACATCATGTAGACAAAGATTTCAGGTAGAATTAATGTATTTTTTGTTTATTACCAGTGCGGAGCTGGGTTCACCCTAGGTCCGCCCTAGCATCTGTCAAAACGTTTCTTATACAATTGGCTCGGATCTGGATCTGCTCTGGATCCCATCGATGAGGTTCACTCTCAGCTTTTTACGAGGTCCAACCGGGATTCATCAATACAACATGAACATGAACACAAACATGAACTGTCAAAATAAAATATTTATGTTTACATCGCAGAGACCAAAAGAGAACGCAGTGATGATACCATCATACTGACTCGACTCTGGATCCATTTTCGTTCGGTAATAGATCATTGCACGGAATGTATTAACCTCACTTTTTTGACAGTTCAGGGAGCTTGTTTACAAGGTGTTAGAATTTGAACCTTTCAAAGGAAATTTTTCATTGACTTTTTCCGGATTTTGTACGATTAGATTCAGGAAATGATGTAAAAATAAGCACTGGTGTTTGTTTTACGGCAATTTTACTTCAATCGTAATAAATTCTGAGACCAAAATCTCAAACCGATCTTACCGAAAATATTCTAAGTCCACGTAAACAAGCTCCCTGAACTGTCAAAACTGCCTTGATGACGCCATCGTGCAATGATCTTTTCGTGCAATCATTTTGGTGAGAGAAGAAGAGATAGTATACAATTGTAATCAAAACTTGAGTAACATGAAGCGGGAGTGAAGATTGAAGATCATTTGGGTTGAAGTTTCAGCAACCTTCTGCACACTATTTTGAGACAACTCAGTGACTGAGTAGATTGTACTCATTTTTGCCAGCATTATGGAGTTGTCAAAAAATGAGTAAACTCGTTTGACTTCGATGAGTTGAATCTACCCAGATTTTGGGTAAATGATTAAGTAAACAGTTTCTCATTAGTTCAAAATGGCGTTCAATAAAAATGAACTTGTGATTTTTACGCAGTGGTAAAAGAAGCTATATTTTTTAAGGTTAATCGGTAGTAAATGTCTTTTCTTAATCACTTGTATATTAAAGATTCGAGGCATTAAATTAAATTGAGTGAAAGATTCATGAATCGCCTGAATCCTCAGATGCCAAAACAGCTCGAGATATCGTCAGTTAAGAAGATTATATCTCTGAACACCAGAAATTTCAACCGAATGGAAGACGGTAATAATTTACATGCTTGATATAAATATGCAATTAAAAAACACAATTTCTTCTACCTCTTGTTTATACTCAGCAAAATAATCTTAAGAATTTCATAAGGTTCATCTTATGAAGGATGCTTTAAATTTCTTAAGGTTGACTTATAAATGGATTTTGTTTTACACGACGTTGTTCTTGTTCGCCTTTAAGCTCTCCTATTTACAAGTCCCGAGTAATTCATGTTAAGGGCCTAAAAGCCATTTGTAAACAATGACTTTAAATGTCGATTTCTTTTGAATCTTAAATCACTCTCGTGAAATGAAAGCAGCATTTGGTAGAAGAATGGTAGTTCTACCATATGAAGTAGCTGGATATAGTAGGATTCTCGTGATTCGTGAGATATCAACGTTTAAAGTCATTGTTTACAAATGGTTTTTAGGCCCTAGTCATGAATTACTCGAGAAGTGTTGATATATACTAGTGGTCAAGTCACTCAACCCATAAGCTCAACGTTCAAGGCTCGAATCCAGGTTGCTTGATATTTTTATTTTTTCAACATCATTATATTTCATAAGGCAAATTTATGAAATTCATAATGCAATCTTATGAATATCGAAAGTTTATTTCGCTGAGTGTATTACATGTCAAAGAGATGTGCGGCGCGTTTCAAACAAATGTCACATATACATGTAACAAATACGGCAGACTCGAGTTGTTCAATGTACTTTTTCCTCAACGGATATGTTCAATGGATATGGACAGTTTTGTTTTGAATTTCTTAATAGTTATTAGAAATTCAAGCCCTTGAACGATCTATTATTATTTCTTTATTTTTAATTCGTCTTCTTGAATAAATAATTCATACATAGACGCACACTACCGTATATCTTCTATTCAAAATAAGTAAAGTTTACACACTTAGATTTTTTTACAGAAATCTGTAAAAGTTTACCGAATTCTCAACAGCTGAACGTTCGGTAATCCAATTTAACGGATTTCGGTGAAATTTTACAGTTATCTGTAAAAAATTATCGGATTTCGGTAAAATTTTACCGAAATCCGTAAATTGGATTACCGAACGTTCAGCTGTTGAGAATTCGGTAAACTTTTACAGATTTCTGTAAAAAAATCTAAGTGTGTACCCATTTAACAAAAGTCACTATCTGAGTATATTTTACGCAGTTTCCTCCACAGGTGCGTTTACTCAAATCTGAGTAAAATCCTGTTTACTCGTTTTTGGGTAAGTGCCTTTTTGGCCGGGCTTAGTGGTGTTTGACTCAAAAATGAGTTGCTGTCGAATTGCGTGCGGAGAAGTCTTAGTGTCTTTTTCTTCTATTTTATTTTCATCTAGCATATAATGACAACATTTGTTCATTGGAACACTAAATGGGTGGACATCCTTCTCTACACACTTAGAAAATTTTACAGTAATCGGTAATTTTTTACCGAACTTTCAACAGCTGGACGTTCGGTAATCCGATTTACCGGATTTCGGTGAAATTTTACAGTATGCCGGTAAAAAAATTACCGGAACTTGTCAAATTTTACCAAAATCCGTTAAATCGGATTACCGAACGTTCAGCTGTTGAAAGATCGGTAAAAAATTACCGAATACTGTCTAATTTTCTAAGTGTGTAGTACTTTGTTCGTATACTCGAGTTTTATAAACAAGATATTAAACCAACAGCATTCATCTGATTTAAGTCCATGCCATCTAATACAAGCGACCGAGTTTTGCTTGGCATTACGACATAATCAAACATGATTTCTCAACCTTAACTCTAGACTAACATTTGAAAAGAGCGGTATTCCAAAATCACGAAACCGAGAAAACTGGAGGCAAAGATTGGAAAACGAAAATAAAATCCTATTTTCCATATAATGCTCCAATGAACCATTTATTAACCATTTATTCATTTAACGGGCGAAAATATGCTGCGAAATGACTGCTGCTCTGTAAATAGGGCGTAATGGTTATTTTCAAGTTTTGATAAAAAAAAAGTTATATTTATTTATAAAATCCGTAAATCTATACTTCAAGCTCAAGTCGAAATAAGTATATGATGATTAGAATTACGTTTGCCTGAAACTTTAAACTATTTGCCAGGATTTGAAGCTAACTGAAAAAAAAGTGGCGAAACAGCTAAATAACTAAGGCAATGTGTGATCCGGAAGAACGCCACAAATTATTTTTCTTGTTTAAGGAAGTGCCTAATTGATTTCAATGTCATTGTCAAGGTAAATTAGTTGTTCTGAAATTGTTCAATCAAAATATAATGCAATATGTTTTTTTTTATATTTTGGTTCTTCCGCCCTTTTCAAATGTTAGTCTAGAAGTGTTCCTTCAATCATTCTAGTAGGCAATAAATTCCTATGCTGTTTGTTGATTGCTCGCAAACTAAACTGTTCCTTCGATATTGGAATACGAAGAGACGATTGTTTTACATTAGATAATTGATTTGATAATTTAAGATAATGCTTATATGTCATTCTGTATTGAGTACTGAGCCGGATAAACTGTGCCATGTCTCTTCACGTGACTCGTTTGCAAGTATTTCTATTCCTCTTCACAAGGGTTTTTTTACCGGGCAGTAACACGGAGTGCAAAGTGAAATAGTGTTCGATTCCAAACGAAAGCTCACCGCACAGACCGAGTGCTTTCGTGGTAGAGTACAACATTGAATATACATTGAATATCTCATCGGTCTCAACCCAGCTACATCACAGCAGTAGGCCTACTGCCTTTTTGCTTTCTGCATGGTGTTTGCAACACATTTTTTCTTTAGTATATGATTTTATTGATTGGTGAAAGTTTTTTTTTGTGATTGTGTTTTTTGTGTGTCTATAATTATGACTTCTTCTGAGGCCATAGTCACACAAATTAAGCATTACCATCCGTTCTCGAAGGGACATTTTACCTCCGTTCTCGAAGGGTTGCCTTTTTTCGGCCCCATAGATAAACCTTTCGACAAACTTTCGACATTTCAAGAGAATTGCTGAGTCTCGGATCCTGGTGTCTCGATACATTAAAAGAGATTTAAAAAACTACGTGCAGAAGCGCCTTATTATCAAATTACACATAAGATTGCTCACCACGGAGTTTTTAATATCGAGTATTATATCTATATTCCCTCGCGATTTGTGGAGATGGTTTTATCCTCGGTGGGAGTCTGAATATTGATGGCTTGAAACATGCTTCCGGCTGTTTTAAATACTCTAAAGTTGCTCGTGAGCTTGTAACTATATTGGATGCACCTCCACTACATTCAGCATAGTTGCAAGATGAAAAAAAGTTTATCAACTTCCCAACTAATATCAGGTGACCTCCGGCCGTCCAGTTATTCAAAAACTGTGTTAAATTAAATGGAGTTGTTTTCGCGGTGCACTTGTATGTACTGAGGGTATACGATTGTACCAACTGTAAACGGTTGGGACATTCGATCAATCATTGCGACAACAAGCTTTGTTGCGACCAGTGGGGTGAAAATCACAAAGGAGATTCCTGCACACAAGCTGGGCAGGAGTGCTTTTATTGTAGCGAGAATCGTTACCCTAAGCAGGAGTGCCCGTGGACAATCTGATAAAGTGCAGCGTTTCATGGCTCCAGGCAGACTAGGTAAAACGGCACCTTTCAAAAATTCTGCACATTTGGTGTGCTGAAAAGAATGTAACGTTCAAACAGATTGACAAAAAGGTCATCCAGCAAATGTAAAACTAATGATTGAAAAGTATGTTGAGCAGTATACCCTGCAGGATCTGCCGAGAACTGGACGAATACCGGTTCCAGGGACTAGGGGTGGACCAACAAGTCGTCGATTATATTCAGGAGAACAAATCAGTCTCTACTCGTGATTTGGTCAAAAAAAAACTAGCATCGGGATGATTTGAAGACATATAGAAAATCGGAATTAACAAACAAAAAAAAATCCGGAGCAGAAGTGTCAAAATAATGTTCTACACAAAAGGAACAATAAATGCTTAATTTGACCGAAACAAATTCTTGCAGAAGAAGTTGCCTACACTACATCGGAAGTATAAATTCATCCTCTTTTCTAACCGGATCTGGCCTTTGCTCATCTGTCCAGATCAATTCTTCAAATTAGGGCATCAAGCGCAGGGCGGGTTCCAGCCGTCCGACGGTTTTGTCTGACCGGCAGGTGCAGCAAATGCTGAAGTTGGAGACAGAGGGCAAAGTGGAAATCCTTCCGAGTAATAGGTCGGGAAGTCGGTGCAACCGGCCAAACGGTTAAAAAGTATTTGGCCAACATTGACATAGTCATGTGGAAGAGGAAGTCGAGGCCGGCCTTGTCGAGAACGCTAGTGGTTGTTTGATAACAACGTTGATTTCGTTGAAAAAGATATCAACCCACCAAACTGTCTCCAACTGCAACTGATCGAACGCTACTGGGCAATCGTTAGACGGAATTTCAAAAAGACAGGTCTACAACATGTAAGACTTCAAGAAAAACTAGTCAGCACCGTCCAGGAAGTGCACAAGTTTATCAGATTTGCGTGTTATTCGATCCACGAGTTTATACAGAAAAAAAAATGAATTTTAACAGGCACGTTACATTTCCTCTCGTTTAATTTCCAGCCAAAGGAAGTGTAAACAACGAAATTGTTTGCAATCTTTCATGCGCCACACAGATAAAAAGAAACATTTAATTTTCTGCGTTATCTAATGCACATAATGGGAATGCTAGATTTGGCAGAAAATAATGGGATATTTCATGTAAATTTAACCTAGATAACGCCTGAATCTATGAAAGATTGCAAACATTGTTGTATGGCGCATGAAATATTGCAAACAATTTCGTTGTTTACGCCTCCGTTGGCTTGGAATCAAACGAGTGGAAATTTTACGCGCCTGTTAAAATTCTGGCATAAATTTACATGAAATATCCCCTAATTTCTGCTAAATCTAGCGTTCCCTTTATGAGCATTAGATAACGCAGAAAATTACATGTTTTTTTCAAACTGTGTGGAATGAACTGAGATTATTGAAAATTAGCTCTTCTTGAAAACGGTGATGAATGCTAGAATTGGCAGAATATAATGGGATATTTCATGTAAATTTTAGCCAGATAACGTTTGAATCTAGTCAGTTGTATGAAAGATTGCAAACATTGTTGTATGGCGCATGAAAGATTGCAAACAATTTTGTTGTTTACCCCTCCTTTGGCTTGAAGTTAAACGAGGGGAAATTTTACGCGCTTGTTAGAATTAATTATTTTTTTCTGTGTTATGGAAGTCTTTGTGGATCTGGCCTAACTTACTTCTACTTTTTGATACTTAAATACGAAACCCCTTTTTTTTTAATATGAATACCTAGTATGAAGTTGATCGATTATCGATAGTTAAAAATCACCAAACGAAGTTCATCGAGTAACATTGATGAATCAACTGTTAACACAGTTTCTGGATTCATCAGTTCGCGAGGGCCTTCGACTAGTTCATTGGTACTATTTAACAGATCTCTCGAGAACAGCAGCGCAGCTTCAGTTGTTTACGGTCAGTTTTGCGAAACCTTATCGAATAAGAAAAAAAAACTGCGCATCATCCATCGATGCTGGTATGTATGTTAAAAAAATACTAATAAACTTAAACTCAAAGCTCATGCCACTGAATCCAAATCAAGGGAAATTCAATATTACCTTTCCGATCTCGGACGAGATCATATATCCAGTTTGTTGACTTTACAATTATAAATTTAAATATGAACTAATCGGGGAAAGGCAAATCAAAAGTTACCAGTTCAAAAATGATTCACCTTAACTGAAATCGGAAGTCGACACTATTCTAGGAAGAAAATATCAAACTGAAATCAATTTACCTTGTCGGATATTGTTTTGTTTTGCAACGGAGGAAGTGACCAAAACGAGAATTAGAAAATAAAAGAACGAATACTTTCCTATTAGGCCATTCCGCGGCAATGGTGCTTGGCGTGGGATCATGGAACAGATCAGAACGAATCACAGCAAAAGAATCAGATATTTTGATTTCTTGGATTATAAAAATTAAATTGAACAATTGGAATTGCTAGCCCCCTCGATGAATTAGATAGAAACTGTTATTTAGCTTGTCGCTAGAACTGGACGAATAAAGATGTCAACGGCAACAAAAATGGCCTACTGCGTTAAATAAGGAAAACAAAATTAAAAAAAAGCGTGTCAGAGAGGGAGCACTGCGGCGCAATTGTAATTGAAACAAATAAACTCACATCGAAATTAAGGGGTTAGTTCTGAAACCGCTAGGAAATTGAACCGCTAGCTATTCTAGCAAATTTGGATGATTTGAATAGAAACGCACACACGGTTGGTAAATTTGGAAAAACACCGAAACACTAATTTCAAGAATTTCATTGCATTATTTGTTATTTTTTTAGAATATCTTTTGCTCTGATTCACGTGATGCCGAAATGGGGGTAGTTTATCTGTTTTTCATACGCGCGTTAAATTGAAATTTTATGAAAGAATAGCTATTTGAAATGCAATACAAACTGAACCTGTCATAGCGAACCGTTAAGGAAAAATTGAAGAAAAGCAATTTTACATTAATATATAAAACGGGTGAAAACGTACAGAGTGGCGTTCAATAGCGCTAAATTGCAGGGACTGTTGGGTTTCGATCTATGATTTTCGTTCTAACTTCGATATAATTTTCACTGGGAAATCATGGTTATTGGTTTGATTTTGGTTTCGGAGACAGAACCGCTTATTATTTTCCAACTAATATGTTGAAATATTCCATGTAAAGTGGTTAACGAAATCCATTTGTAGTAGATTTTTGAGAAATGAAACTTGCATCCAACCTCTCGAGAATATTTTCTCAGATTACCTACGGGTTTTGTTAAACATTGAACGTAGAATTAATTGGAGAATTCTTTTAAACTTCCACCACAAACAACTACGAGGCTCCAGCATTTTGAAATCTCGTACGGATTTTCCCCCGTTTGCCATTCATGGTTCATAATGGAACGTCGTCGTTATCCCCTCCAACCCCCGGTGTCAATTTGTGGTTCATTGTTTTGAAATTCATTCTCCCATAACCTCAAAATGATACCTCATAAAAAATTCATTCGTTGTTGCCGACTTTGCTCATCAAATTTTAAGCACCCGAATTCGCGAATCAAACACGGGACAGCACCTGAGCCACTGAGCAATAATAATTCATGCAACCAGTGAGTTCCCCCACCGTGTCATAATTTCGCGGTGCACCATCGCTCTTCGCCAGACAGATAGCACTTTCCCTGACAACGCACCTAATGATTTTCTTCATTATCCGTCCAGTTGCTTGCAGAATTTGATAGCAAGAACAACAATAGCCACCTTGGATGAACGTCATGTTTTGGGCGGTGAAGGAGACAGGAAGATTTAGTATCGCTGGGCCTGCTGGGATTAATGCTTTTTCACACTATCCCATGATGGTTCACCACCACTCCACTGCACTGATTGCCGGCAAGTCGAAGGCCGAAGGCTTCTGCTGGGGATGAGTGTTATTATCGGCTTTGCGCCGCATGACCAAACACAAATGAGCTTTTCTCGCACCAGGTATAAAGCTCTGCTGAATGCAGGGAGGATCTGCTGTGGAAAAGCTCTGCTGGGCTCGTCCCGTGACAGGGCTAATGAATAAATAAATGTAATAATGTGCGGTTTTGCGCCTTAAGTGACCGGACAGGAGCACATGATTATATTGTGTTTGTGCATGTGCACGGATTTGTAGATAGGGCCAGCCGGTGCGGTTTAGTCAATGTGTGCAAAACCAGATTGCCTAGGCCAATGACGGACAGGCACAGTGTTGAAATGTGGGTAAGAATATTACTCGTGAAATGTTTGTAGGTGCATCTTCAGTCTACAGAATATGTTTGAGAGTATTCAATCTAACGCCCATGGGATGGCAATGTTATTATGGAAGACAACAACAATCTTTGAAGTGACCATTGAAAGCAGCCTCAATCTGGGAGTTGAAAAGTGACAGCTCCATTGCAGATCTAGCAACTCATTTCACAATTTCTGGAGAGTCAGATCTTTTCCGAGGTTACATCCAAATACAATAACCCCTGCGTGTAAACATTACCGATCATAAGGGTCTTGGAACACACTTCCAGATTCAAAAATGTAAAATATCCAAACTGTTCGGATGTTGAACTTTTGTTTTTGTAGCAGCACTTGATTTGTGGCAGCTCAAACTGAAATTATATATTTCTAATTAATTAATCTTCAATCATCTTAATAACAGTAACTTACAAGAGAGTAAAAGTGCTCTTGTGCGCTATACGACCGTCTTCGATGCTTTTTTCTTCTCGACTCAATTTCCTGGCCGTATGCCAGTTTCCTCGCTATTCACCTGTTTAATTCAAACTACAAACTAACTATACTGTTTTAAACTATTAACCTTATTTACTTACTTACGATTTACTTTAATCGTTCCATTTAATTAATGTCCTATTTCAGGACACCAAAATGCAGTCACTTTTGACCGTGGAATGACTCGAACGGGCCTTAAAAAACATTATATATACATTTTAATACACAATTCACTGACTGATTTTTTAAACTAATTACAATAAATATTCCGAAAGCCACTACAAAATTTTAAATTCCACTTTCAATAATATTACAATTCACTGCACTATGGAAATAGTTTCACAATAGGCTAAATCTCCTTTTCTTAAATTTTGGTTTGTCTTCGTTTTCACCGAGCTGACGGACAATAGAAAAGAGGCGCAAAGGCTTGTATTGGACGCAAAAATAATGTAAACATTGCTGAGCCGACGAGTGATGACGTAACACTATTCAACTCTCTATGGGCGTGCATAGGTTCAGATAAAAAAAATCGGTTCAAACGATTATTATAAATGCTGAATTGTGGAAATTATCCTGATACAAATGCCATTTATTGAGCAGAAGCATTTCCTCCCAATAACCCAATAATGGGTCATTTATAGTGAATTTAAACTGAGGTAATTGAAGTTTTGCCACATTAAATTTCAAACGCTGGAACTTGACAATCGAGTAGCGATATAGAGCCAGTTTTCCATCATCGATAGACTGGAATCGGTTGAAAAATTAAGTTCTATAGCGCACACAATAAACAATCGCGGAGCGAACGAATAAGAAAAAATAGTATGACGTAGCATTTTCCGAACTGTTGTGTAGCGTGCGCAAGGAGTGCGGTGGTATTAGTGTTATGAGCGAATTTTGCTCATTTCACTAATATTGTTGTGGCAACTGGGCCAGACTTTATATAAACGTCATTGGCGCAAAGGTAGGTACGTAGGCCACGCATCGCTGTGTGGGTTTTGCTGCGCTGTGGTGTTAACACAAACCAGGCATGTATTTAGTATTATTATTAAATAAATCTCACCAAAGGCCACCTACAAAATTAGTTTTAATTGGTTCATTGGTTTAGTTTTCAGTGATAAACGTCGATTTTTCTAAGCTGATTCGCAACTGATCAATGCAATCTCTAATAATATAAAAACCACCCGTTTGATATGCAACAAGGAATACGAATCGGAGCTTACTGTCTAAAAAATGGCTGTTTTTTCCCTTGCACTGTACTTCTTTTTATTATAAACAATTTATGCCCTTTACACTCTTCCAAAAATCAAAATACAATCCCCGATAATACTAGCATTAAATAAATAGACAAAATTTACCGATTTTTCATGCGATTATGCTGCCACCTGGTGTTGAGTCCACCGGTTAATCGACAATAACTATAAGTAGGCTATATACGTTTAAAAAATGACAGCTCTATCAGTTCGTTAACGTTAGCCATGGCGAAAGCAGTGTACCAACTACGTTCGATGGTTTGTAATAACCGCCGCCTCCACTCCGGAGCGAAGAAGTCCGTCATCGTGCCGCACTTTGTGTCGGCCGGATACAGCTGAACGGCCATGTACAAGATCCTGGTGAGGGCATTGAGTGCAAGCTGGGTTACAGCCGTCCGACAGTTTTGCCTGACCGGAAGATGCAGCAAGCGCTGCAGGGAAAACCGAGACCAAGGGGAACCCCCCCCCGATTATGGGTCGGGAGGTCGGTGCAACGTATTTGGCAAACATCGACATCGTCAAGTGGAAGCGGAAGTCGAGGCCAGCCAAAAGCAGCGGCTGAAGGTGCTCGTCAAGGATATTTTCCCTGTGAAGCGCAGCGTGATTGTGATCATGGACGACAAGGCGTACCATGACTGGCAACCCAGGTAATCAATAAACAGTTCCAAAGCGTCTTTACAGCAGCTTGCCAATCAAGCAATTAAGTCACCTTAAATGCAACATAAATTAGAGGTGGGCAAAATGGCACACTATAGCGAGCGGCTCCGAACAGTTCCGCTCATTGAAGTGAGCTAGTTCTTCAGAATCGTTCATTAGCTCTTTTCGTAGCACCCAGCTAATTCGGATCAGCGTATTGAAATTTTTGAAAAAAATATGTATTTTTCATTGAAATATTCGGTTCTTTTTTTTTTTGATAAACAGTAATTACAGTTCACGAAATATGTTTCGCGGTTAGCCTACTCCGTTTCTCACCAACCAGTTGTTCTGCTTTGGAAAAGATTCGTCCACAAGGTGCAGCGTTGCAGGAATGCATAACCTTTTCATCATTATTTAATGCCGATGCCGTGACCTTGGTGCGTCGCTTTGTAAATCTCCACATCTCCAAAACCTTGCTTCTCAAACCGCGGATCGAGAAAGATGGCTTGAGCGATCAGTTCATTCGATTCTCTTTCCCCGAACCGCTTGATGAGACTTCTTCCAGTTCATCTTCCAATTTTTCGATATTTGGAGGAAGAGAATCGTTTGAATGCAGATTGATCCGTTCACTCATAATGTGGGCAAGTACTGAGCTTTAGGTAAGGAAACAGATTTTCCTGATGAAATTTCAATCGAAACCTCATTGAAAAGGCCGAGAAGCGGGTCGAATCCAATAAGGCCTAAGTAGAACTTTCAGCATCTTTGTTCAATAGCAATCGTTCTAACATATATCGAACGTGAAGTTCTATGTCGTCAGAACATCCTGGGATGGCAATACGTAGCTCGAAATGAACGACTTTTTGCACGAACGCTTGTGAGAAAAAGTTCTTCGTTTCGAGATCCGCAATACGGCTCCTGCTTTAGCTTAGGTGGATTTTATCCTTATTTAATCATTCAAAGAGAATCATTGAAAACCGTTCCTCTGGTTTAGGAGAAAATTTAATCAAATGATGGGCTTTTCCCCCTCATTCCTTTAGCTATCTTTAGCAGTCGATCAGTCACTCGGGATTCACATATCAATTGGCGCTTTCGCTCAGTATAAATAGCTCTAGCTTCCCTATCACATGGCACACAACACAGCTCAGTTCGTGAGCTATATAGGATAGGTGCTGCAATTTGCGCTCTTGCTCGCATGTCATATTTCAAACAGAAATAGCTCCCGTTCACGCTCCCGCTCACATATTAGTTTTACTGTGAGGTAAGCGGGTGAGCTACCGCTCAATTAAAAGGAGCGTTAGGTCACTCGTTCATCTTGGTGAACTAGTTCTTTAGCTCAGTTTATGAGCGCATTGCCCACCTCTAACATAAATACCGCTTTTGACCCAATATACGGCTGCTTTCCTGCAATGCTATGATAATGCTTCATCAATGCTTTTTTGTATTCGGAATGCTTATTACAGGCTACACGCATTTAAATAGTATTTGAAATCCAACTTTACAGCAGATAGCATTCAAGCTGCTGAAGTAATGCTTGTAGCATCTGAAATGCAGATTCAGGTTTGATTTACTGCATATGCTAATGCTTATTGGTTACTTGGGAAGAGACCGGCCCAGGAAGGATGTGAGTAGCGTCGTGAAATACGAAGTTCCCGAAGAAGGTCCTTTAGTGGCTGACAATCAGTGATAAGGGGATGTCAAAGTCGCTCCTCTTTCGTCGGGACTTACGGTCAACGAGGAGGTAGACAGCACGAAGTGCTTACCTCCAGTTGCGATTTTCATTAAGAAACACCACCCGAAGGACGATGTCGCGTTCGCACCGGAACTAGCCTCGGCACATTACGCGAAGCGCTCGCTGGAGGAGATGGAGCGTTTGAAGATCCCAGTCGTATACAGGAAGAGTTCATTTATTGCAAACATTTCTGCTGTGTTCAATGCAAACCGATTTCAAGCAATAATCGCATTTCTCTCTGGTTTTTCTGCGTTTCATTCCCGCACTCTTGCATATAACAGTAATCGATCGCATTGAAGCTGTACAACGGAAGTTTATTAGGTTCGCCTTACGCTTCCTTCTCTGGAGTGATCCATTGAATCTGCCACCATATGAAGCCAGATTCCAGTTGCTGGGCTTGAAAACATTGGAGCACCGTAGAAAAACTACTAAACCTGTGTTCGTCTTCAAACTTTTGGCTGGTGAGTTTGACGCTCCAAATCTCTGAAGGGATATTTCGGATGGCCGCACAAGGAAAGCCGACAAGAACAACAAAAATATACTGAGTTCAAGAAAACCGTGTGTATTATCGGAAAAGAACTTATGGAATAACAAACGGAAGTGTTGTTTTCAATATTTATCTCTAGGCAGTGGTGTTACCGAAAAGAAGAGGCAACACGGCTCTCACAAGGTTGGTAGATATGGTGAGTGCAAAGGAGCTGCACACTCAACAATCTCTTGGCTATGTTGGACGTAAACATGCCTGGATATACACTTCGTTCCAGTGAATTCTTTCGTTTGCCTCGACGCTACTATGAGTATGATCTGAACGAGCCAGTTTGGTCAAAGATGAGCGTATTTAACTGGCCAATCCGATGCCAAGTGACCGGATGGTCCAATAACTATGGCAAATGTTCTTCTGGAACGATTCCAAAAATTTTGACACCTATATTGTAAAGGTTCAATTCATATAATTTTCTAGTCATCCGTTGCCTCATGGGAACTTGCTCTGGGGTGACTGTTCCTGACTCAAGTCACTGGATTGTCATATTACAATTACACACATTCCTGTGTATTCATTCCACAGTTTTTGTATCATTATTGTTGGTTTTCTATTGAGACATTTATAAGTATACCATTTTCGGAACACGGTTCCGGATATCCGGTTTTTCCGGAAACGGATGATGTCCATCGGTCATATTAGAAAGCGGTTGGCTTCCTGAATCCAAAACTGCCAAAATATTCCAAATCGGTTGGATATTTTAATAGTTATGGTCATTTTTGTTTCGTGGGTAAAAACGTTCCCTGTTGGCCTTTTACGTAATAAAAAAAATTAGAAGGCCCTCCTTGTGAAACCCCCCCCCCCCCCCCCATAGCTTTGCCATCATTCTTTCACTCCAGCATGATAAGTATTAACGAGATATGAGATGAGGTTCAATATCCTACATTAAAAACTTAATGAAATATCATGTTTTGAAATCGAAAAAGGCAACTTTGTTCCCTGTTCGACACATAAGTGACAATCAGTTAGTGGAGAAATATTTCTAAAATCGTGAAGTAATACAGCAATCAATGAAAATTGGTTTTGTTTCGATATCTTTTATCGTTTTATTTTTCATCTGAAAATTGTCTCTTTTGTTTTTTAATACAAGCGTTAAGAAGCAACTCTTCATCGCACTTCACTACACCTTCAATATCAATTCCGGTCGAAAACACGATAATTTCTCAATTTTCCAAAAGAATTAACCGGACAAAAGAAATCCAAACAACCGTCGCTTACACGACTCAAATCACTTGAGAAAAAGGAAAAAGTAAGGACTATGTTGATCGATTTGTCCATGCGGAAGCCAATGTGGAACTAACGCTTGTTCGCGAAAAAATCTGGACACCCCTAAATACGTTTATCTCTGGAAATACTTCATAGACGCGTGAAATACTTCACAGACTGATGAACGTATGTCTGTTCATTGTGTAAAATCAATGTTTGGTAATACTACAAGCTTTTAGATCGAAGATGGCGTCGAAAGAAGAGCAAGTGCGAAAAGCAATTGTGTGCGGTCGCAATGAAAATCCGGATCTGTCAGTAAGAAAACTTGCAAACTTACACGTTTGCCAACAGCCAAGAAGGCTGGGAGCGGAACAAAACAGGATCTCAGGAACCACCTGAAGGACGCAAAGGTGAAGCAAATATGGCAGAAGAGACCAGTTCTTTCGGTACGTACTGTGGCTAGAAAATTAAAAATGTCCCCAACTTTCGTGCATACTTCCAAGCACCGGCAAGGTATGAAGTCGTTCAAGGTGAAAACTGTACCGAACCTTAATGATAAACAGAATGTGATGGCTAAAACCCGGGCTCGCAAGTTGTATCGCGAATATTTGACGAAATTTTCCTGCGTGGACGATGAAATGCGCTGGAAGCCCTTAAGCAGCTTCCCGGAATATCTTATTATACTGCCATGCAACGGAATGGCGTAGAGGAGCATTTCAAAACGAAGGAAAAGGCCAAGTTTCCCAAAAATTATTTGGTGTGGCAGGCAATATGCAGCTGTGGTCGAGCAAGCCAAAGCTTCACCACTACAATAAACCGTGAAGAATACCTACAGAAGCGAGTGTTACCATTCCTATGCAGCCATGACACTTCGCTATTCTGGCCTGATTTGGCATCTTGTCACTACGCCAAAGATGTTTTGGAATGGTATAAAGCGAATGGAGTCCATGTGGTACCTAAAGAGGCGAGTCCACCTAACTGCCCGGAGTTGCGACTTATCGAGCGGTATTGGGCTCTCGTGAAGAAAGAACTCTCTCAATATAAACAACAAGCTACAACTATAGAAAAATTTCGAAAATCTTGGACAAAAGCAGCTTAATCGGTTACAGAGAAGTCTGCACAGACCCTAATGGCTGGAGTAAACTCAAAAGTTCGTTGTTTCTTCATGCAGCCTAATTAAGTGATTGTAATTAGTTTTGAAATGACTAATAATGCACAATTAAATTAATAAAAAATGCATATTGGATTGAACTAACAGCAAATTTGTTTTATTCCAAATTTAATCTGTCCAGATTTTGTCCCGAACAAGCCCTAAACAGCTCTAACAGCAATTTACTAACCCCAATCCGTCGGCTGAACTTATAAGGCGTATGCGAGGATACTCACGAGAGTAGTTGGACGTCAACAGCAAAGAAAACGTTTAGACTGGCGACGTTCACAACGCATACCGCTTCTGGAGACGAACTACCAGGAAGAAGAAGTTGTCAAAGATTCTGAAGATGCAGAGTAGGAAGAGTCAACTGAACCAACAGGCGATCAGAAGTATCACAAAGCCAGCATAATTTGTTTAATTGAGTCACAATGAAGTTATTTCAACCGATTTACAACAAGTGTTCTGCTAGGGATGCGCACATCTTCACAAAAAGTCGATTAATTCCTTTGAGTGATGCTAAATTTAGGCTAGCGATGCTACCAAAGTATCTAGCAAAGCAGCGTCGTTCTTAGGCCGATCGTTCATTGAAGAATGAAAGCAGGAAAAAGGAAGCTGAAAAGTAGCTGACATCAACGCAAGCCAAATCGGATCTTCCACGAGATCACTGAGGACGTGTGGAGCAGCACAGCTCAGTATTATTAATTAAGACAATGCACACTGGTCCAGAACGCGGATGCAGATATGTGGTTCAGCAAATCATAGCGGCAGTCTGAGTTTGGCCAACTTAGCAATCGTTACTGTGGCACTGGACCGTATCACTACTGAAGCGGTAATTGCTCATCGAAAAGTGATTCGTATTGCATTACTCCATTCGTTGCACAGTGGAGGAAAAGTTGCGGCTGATGACGGTTCATGTAAACGATACTATAGTTTAAAAAGAAACCACGGAATCTATTAGTCAAGGAGCTTAGAAAGACGGTTGGTCTTGACGAGTGACCCTAGGGGTCTAGGGTTGGTAGTACTTTTCTAAAAACATAAGGTTGCTTAGACTGGTTGACTACACTTCAAAACATCTTCTAGAACCGTTAATCCTAGGGTTATCCGTAGAGCCTTGAAACTGGTAGACTTGGTTCAATCTTCAGAAATCCGGACCCCACATGGTGACGAAGGAAGTGATGTTTGTCGTCGATCTGTTTCGCGCACTTCATCTCCAAATTCTTCGCCATGCATATGCATCTCTTGTTGTCTTCGTAGATGGCGCTAGCTTCTTTCAGGTCCTCGAGAACTCCGTTAAGCCAAATTTCTTCAGTCACCGCCAGACTCAGAGCTACATATTCCGCCTCGCTGGATGATGTTGCTACTGTCTGCTGGTTCTTGCTACACTACGAGATGGAGCATCCGAACATCATGAACAAGTAGTCGCTGACGGATTTCTTCGATTCATCTCGCCAGAATAGTAGTGCCATTCCTCTGGTTTCTTGATTGTACCGGACCTCGTGCTTCAGTGCTTGCGAATGTTGACTCGAAGCGTTTTGCTGGAAACGACCCATATATCCAACCGGAAAACATACGTCAAGTCAAACGCACAGCATGAGGTACATCAGGGAACCCCGAGCGGTATGGCTCGTCAGTGTACTGTCCCGTCGATTCCAATGCTAGGCCTTTCTCCATTGGAAATCTAACCGGAATACAGTCATCCATCCCTAAACGAATGATCAGCCTATCGATATTTGTATTCTGCGACAGCTTCATTACACTGGCCTCGTAGTTGTAGCCGATTTTGATTCCTAGGAAATGGCGCAAATCACCACATCTCAACCAGCTTAGGCAGGTCATGCTTCAGTTGCGCAATAGATGATAGCTTCCGTCGCGCCACCAGAAAGACATACACGTACAGGATCAGGATCAGTTCATTATTGGAAACCAGCTTCGTGTAAAGACGATAGTCGACAAGTCGCTTGAATTTCATCCTGATCGGCCATGGTTGCCTTCAAACGCCCATGCAGGAAAGCAGTTCATACGTCTATTTGATGAAAGTGAAACTTGCGATGGACTCCGACTACCCGTCCAGCTTGGATTGACCAGCCTTGTCACCAATATGTAGATTTACTTGGAATCTTGTCTCAAAGTCTCGACATAACCCTTGGCCACCAAACGTGCTTTGTAGCGAACGGGCCTGCCATTCTCGTCCTCCTTCAGTTTGAAGACCCATTTCGACTTGAGGGGTTTTACGCCATCCGGGCACGTTGTCAGCTACCACACGTAATTCTTCACTAGAGAGCCAAGTTTACTTTGAATTGCACGTAATCAATCCTCGCTGTCGTCACGTCCAGTTAACTCACCATAGCTTTGCGGGATATCTACGGAAAGTAAACCGTCAGAAGTTGCTCCGTAACCGACGAATCCAATAAGTTACCGGAGAGCGTGTGATCCCGTTCGCTATGCTTTACTTGCGTCTGGAAGCGAAGGGAGCGCTGGTAGTGTTGTATTGTCAGGCTCGTCAGGTTGGGCTACGTCGTCGTCGTCGTCAAGCAGCTGATCTCCGTTGCCTTGAAAATCGTCACCAGGTTCTGCCACGTCAGCTTGCATATCTACACCTTCCACTTTTTGTTCAAGCGGGAATACAACAACTAGGGGAGCTTGTAATGTTTTATCTACTTTCTGTCCCAGAACCTGTAGCCATTTGGTGTAAATAGTTCATCGTAACCTCTTCTACGCTTTTTGGATCGAGCTTCTTCCTTGACTTGAGTGGAATCCATGCAAACATCCTGCATCCGAATATTCGAACCTTCTCCAAGCTTGACTTCGTGCCAAACCGCAGTTCAGATGGCGTCTTTTGTCACTGAAGACTTGTAGTAGGACTTCGGCCCAGCAGGTACACTTCGGCGGCTTCAGACCACAAATTCTTTCGTACCTGTGGATCCAGGAGCATAGCCCGAACCTTCTCAATGAGCGTCCTGTTGAAACGTTCTGCTCCGCAATTTTGCTGGGGAGTATAAGCGACCGTTGGCTCCACTTGAATGCCCTTCGATCTGTACCACGCCTTCTGATCGTTGGAGCAGTACTACCTTCCTTGGTCTACGAACAGTCTAGAAATTGTCTTGTTAGGTGCCGCTGTAGCCATTGCTTCGAACTCACGGAACTTCTCGAATACCTGGGACTTCTTTCTCAGCAGATAGATAAAGTGCGTGTGGTCGTCCCACGCCGGTGGATCAATAAGACCACAGATGTTGGAGTGGATCCGTTGCAACATCCGGGTTGCACGCGGTCTGGTTTCACTGAGGGGTTCGTGACACTGCTGACCTTGTTCCCAGGGATCGCAGAATCCAACGGCCTTTGGTTTCACGTTGGTATCTTCCAACATGTTGTACTTCACCAGTTTTGCCATCTCCTGGTCGTTGAAATGACCAAGCTGACGAAGCCACAAGCCACTCGCCTCTGTTTGACACACATTCGCAGTAGTTGAATCCACGCTGTTCTTCAGCTGCCCTTCAAATGAGCTGTGTCAATCACTTGATTCTCCTTCCGTAACACTGCTTGACGACCATCAAACAGCACCAAAATTTAAGCACTAGCCCAGCGTTCAACGGACATCAGAGATTGTCCCGTAGGCTAGGGATAAACCTAGGGGTGAGACAGCTCTACTCTGAGTTGTTTTGATGCACCGAGTAACTCGCGAGTAACTCAATTTAGCTTAAAATTGAATCAATCTTCATCGGTTCTTGACGGTTGCCAGGGTTTCGAAATGTTTGACTTCCAATTTGTTTGAAAATATTGTAGACATTCTGCTAATGGCAATAGAAGATGGCACAACGGTGGGCCCTGTTCCACGAATATGAGGGTTCAGGGAATTTTTAATATGTGATACAAGATACGGACGTTTTACTGAAGTGCAATGATGAGGCATTATAGCGATATGTACAGATTGGTGATTTTCTAAACCTTGATTCTAAGAAGCTTGAAGCTTGGCTCGGAGTTCAGCGGGCTGAGCTCGTTTGTCTCTTCTCCTGCACTTGTTGCAAAACACCAGTTCATAGTCTGGCCGACTGGCGGAATGATGCTGCATTAGCAAATAGCAGGTCAAGCCAAAACTGTTTATTCAAAGTATGACTTAATTGGAGACATAAAAATAACTTCTTCTCGAAAAAGGCAAAGCCTTACACGAATAGTAGTAAATACTACATCAAATTGTACGAGCATATCAGCTATTTAGTTTGAGTAAGCGTAGGTTGTTTTTAAAAACAGAGTTAAATAAAGAAAATTAAAATCATTGGAAATTTGCTAGTGTCCAATTGTACACACTTGAGAGCTCATGAACTAGTCGGTTGATTTGACAGCTGCTGTGCAAAAACAGAGAGAAAACAAATGACAGTGCTTGCTTGCTGAGCAACGAGAGTTACTCAAGGTACCTCAAAGGCAACTCTGAAATTGCTGGCGATGAGGAGCTGTCTTGCCTCTTGGACACACAAATATTTTATTAATTTTAATTTCTTCTCCCCCCCCACCCCCCACCCCCCCCCCCTCGACCCCACCGAGGGTTCCCCCACCCCCCAAAACCAAAATCAACTTACCCCGGCCCAACCATAACAAAAACAAAATAACCCTACCCACTAAAAACTAACTGTTCACACATAAAGGACAGCGGCGGCCCCCCCCATCCCCCCCCCGCCACACCACAAAGCACACAACACTCCCTCCCGAAGCCACGCCCGCCCCCCCGTTGCCCCTCCGGCGACCCCCCCCCCCAAAATCCCCCTTACGCCACCTTTGGGGCACTTTGCCTTTTTCGCCGATGAACGGCGTTGACTTCTCCGCCACATCTTGCTGCCGGTCTCGCTGCTTCACCTCCTAAAGCCGTTATCAATTGTCAAATTTTAAATCTCCATCGCCTATGTTCTTGAGTGCCGTGATTAACGGATCATAATCTTCCGGAAGGATTCCAAACAGCGTCAAGATCAAATCCGGTTCGGTCAACTCTCCACCTGCCAGTTTGAGCAGCAAAATAAGGTCTTCGAAAGCCACCAGATGACGACGCATGAAATCGCCTTCCTTTTTCGCCAATGGTACTGCGTCACCAAAGACTTCTTGGCGAAGGAATTTCCCGAGAGCTTGCTGTTGTGGTCCGAGAATTAACACGCTCGACGGGAACTAACAAGAACTTATAACGTTTATTAAAGGTTTTAAAATACGTCTATCTTTGACGAGAGCTTGATAAGGAATGATTCAATTATGGAGTTCTTCATGCGACCAGCGGTTGTTGTCAGGCATACTTGAATCAGCGATTGCTTCGTTTTTCAATACTTGCCACATTTGCTTAGCATTAGTTTTGTCTCGAACGATCTCCAAGCAACCATCGCCTAGGAATCCGATCAACAATGACTTCGCTTCCCTGTCCACCTCGTCGAATTTCGTCTACTCCGCGGCCTGCGCATTCATCGCCGGGGAATCATTCGTCAACGTCATGACTACTCCATTTGCGTTCAAGGAAACTCCAGTTGTGGAATCCAGGACCTCCGCTGAACTGGGGTATTCCGTGCTCCGAATCCTTTGTAAAAGTACCCAAAACTTCTTGAGTAGACTATATCGGGGAAGATTCTCAAGGAGCTCGAAACAAAAGACGACTTGCCTTGTCGAGTGAAAACTATGAACTTTTCGAATCAACAGACTAGCTTGCTAGAGATCTAGGGTTGGTAGTTCTTTTTGGAAAATTGCTGAAAAATGATGATTACCAGATCTCCGTTGGAATTCAAGAAATTATCTCAAAGTATACTCTTTCCATGGAGAAAATTGTTAACTTAGACTTTGTTTCATTTCTAAATCAGTTTCGTTTTCCAACTTTTTGAACTCTCTAGATGAAGCCATTTAAATCCCGTCAGAAAATATGCTTCAAACGCGAGATAACATCCACAACATAATGATATATAATCATGATCCTTGAAAATATAATCTTTGAGAAGGCAAAGCTATTGTTACAGAAATAAGAAGATGATGATCAAAGGTGTCGCAGAAATGAAATATGTTGAAAATATATAACCTAAAACTGCAATCAACTCACCACCCATTAGGACGACCTGATACAAAATTTGAATTGAATACTGAATTGCATTGAATATTTCTCGGCTTCGTCGAGTTGTGTCATGACATTTTGGGACTAAATTAATGTTTGTTATTAAATTAACGTATAATACTCGAGAAAATTCATTATTAGGGCGCAAAAGCCAATTGTAAACAATGGCTTTTAACGCATCTCAAAACACTCCCGTGAACCGAAAGCAGCACTGATAGAGGAATGTTTGCTCTATCATATGGTATAGTTGGATATTGAAGGAGTCTTGTGATTCATGAGAGTTCTACGTTTAAAGTCATTGTTTACAATTGGCTTTTAGGCCCTTATCATGAATAACTCGAGCATAGCTCTTAATCAACTTTATAATTTCATTCAAACACTTTTTCCCCTGAACTATTATCTATTTTAAGATATTCTCTAGAACATTCCATCGGTCTACCTGTTTAAGTTCCACGAAATACCAATATTATTTAATACCTTATTAAAAATCCCAAAGGAAAAACGTCTTTCTCTTTAGCACCGATCGAGAAACATTCACCCGCAGCAACGATGATCAAAAGCCCAATCTGGTCGCTATGCATATTTCAATCCTAGCCACATTGCAACCAGCGCCTGCTGCCTTTTGCCTTTGAAGTGCATGTGACAGGAAAAACCCAAACGTTCAGCTGTCATCTCGTCACACTGCTCGGCGCTTAACCTCTACCATCAATATATGACCACTACACTGGCATAGTGCACTGAAGCTAATGAGCTCCATAAGAGGCCCCTCGAGCCCGACATCAAAGCCCGTGATTGAGTGACGCGCCCCCCCCTTCAAACCATAAACCATGATTTCGATCAGTTCAAAGAAATTTCGACCAGTCCCGGTTTTATGTACAAATTCGGCTAGTTGCATTCGTAAGTGGAGCAAATCAAATAAAAAGTGTAGCAAGTTTTGGGGAATTCAAGATTAACTAGGGACACAGCAAAAAGGTGGTGAATCTAAGGTTGTACTGATTAGTTGGTGTATCGAAAATAAAAACACGGGGGAAATCGCTAGTTTCTGCTCTGTTATGCTTCAGGGTTAAAAGAGGATGGCAAAAAACAAAACTGTAGGAAAGATTGAAAAATTCCGACAAAATTCATCGACAACGGAAAAAGAAAACGGAAAACTGAAAGCTCTCAAATCGAAACGAAGCAAAGACAAGGGACGAATGAATTACGACAGCGAGAATCAAACTAGGAAGGAGATTAAAGGTATACAGCGATTGACATTGGTCCCCAGAAAGAAAAGAAAAACCGGGGTCTTTGCTTCTGTCAAAAGTACGTGTCGAGGGAAAGAAACGCAAATCTTGTTAAATCTATCGCAACTAGTATTGAGCGGCATATGGTTCTGATCTAGTGGAAGCAATTAAGTTTAAAAATGACGGTGTAAAAAAAAATGATAACTTGGAAACTGCAGGCAGTTGTCGGCAGAATGTTGCAAAGAATTCGCTAGGATGTGTCAAAACTAATTCACGGAAATTGGACAGAAAAGAACGAGCAAAAACTTCCAATCGGTTGGAGTTGGTTTTTATGTTCAAAAATTGGTTTAATGGAAAGGATGAATGTTTGTTTACTTTATTATTGCACTAGATTCGAACAAAACAACGTGGCAGGAAATAGGTGTGTGAAGGATCGAACTAGGACTTACCATCTTAATGTCACTAATTGTCATAATGCTTCGTACGAAAAGATTGATTCGAACTATGGCCGGACCGTCTGGGGGTGGAGTTGTGGTATTTTTTTTTTAATTTAATGGTTTGGGTATGGTTTTGTTTGTTTTAGTTCATTCATGTCGGGTTCGATGAGGGGTTTTGTTTGATTGTTCATTTAACCGAGGTTTGATCGTTACGGTTATTGTTTAGTTGGGGGGAAATTTGCAGTAAATTGCAACAGGAGAAAGATGCAAAAAAATATTACAAAACGAGAAAGAGAATTGTTTCATTAAACTGTCTGTTGTTTCATCGGAAGAGGATGTTCTTAAATCTAGTTGTCATAGAGCTATGTTTGCAGTGTTGGAAGTGTTTGCTTTGATGGGAGGCAACGAAACAAGTTAACGGCTTACGGTGGATTTGATTCTATAAATTTAAAACGAAAAAGCTTAAATATGGCAGCCGATGATGGATTCAAGGCTCATTTCGATTTAGCATGAGAAAGCGTTGTTAAACGAACGGAAAGCAGTATTGTATTTGTTGGTTTGCTTGTTTGTAAAGGGGGGTATGTATGTGTGAGTGTTTTTGAACCAACATGATGGCAGATTCTGACGGTCTTGTTCTGTCAAAGAGTTAATTCAGCAGCGGGAGCTAGTGATTCAGTCTGTATTGGTTGCTGACTGCTTTGTGTGTTGTTGGTGGTAGTGGTGGTGATGTATTGAGAGCTGAAAAGCTTTTTTTCGCTACGAAATAGTCTCAGCATCACGCACAAGCTTCTTCCACCGGAGAGTGGAAGAATTTCTCCTATTGGTTTGTTTTCTATTTACAGGCTAGGAGCCGGAAGCTGTGTGGTGTGCTTTGGATCCAAACGGTGGTTGGGTTATAAGTACTGAAATATTTGCACTGTTACTGATACTGTTTGATGGTAGATGATAATTTGATGTGAAAATATTTACAGCTCACAAAATGAAAGTTTAGTCGTATAATGTATGGACGAATTTGGGTAACTTTTCAATCAATTGGTTTCAGGTGTGAAATAACGGTATTTTTGAACAAGGTGGGTATAAGTACTGAAATATTTGCACTGTTACTGATACTGTTTGATGGTAGATGATAATTTGATGTGAAAATATTTACAGTTCACAAAATGAATGTTTAGTCGTATAATGTATGGAAGAATTTGGGTAACTTTACAATCAATTGGTTTCAACTGTGATATAACGGTATTTTTGAACAAAATTTTACAGTATTCGGTAATTTTTCACCGAGCTTTCAACAGCTGAACGTCCCCTAATCCGATTTAACGGATTTCGGTTAAATTTGACAAGTTCCGGTAATTTTTTTACCGGAATACTGTAAAATTTCACCGAAATCCGGTTAATCGGATTACCGAACGTTCAGCTGTTGAAAGTTCGTGAAAAAATTACCGAATACTGTAAAATTTTTTAAGTGTGTAGATTTCATTTTATTTGATCGGTATATTGATAACGGTAATAAAAGAGACTTAAATCCTTAAATGGTATTGTTAAATGACAAATTATTTCAAATCAAGTCCATACTCTAGAGCTTACTGAAATTTTACAGCGACAATTTTGAAAATGGCATAGTTCTAGACAGGACAGGAATGAGGAGAATCGGATTTCATCGTTTATCCTTCTTTTAAAATAAAATTTATAAGAGGCATTTTTTCACATCAGAATGCAAGTGAAACTAGTGAATTGCATACTTTCGTCTTGAATTGACCTAGTTTTTAAAGAAGGAGAGTCGATGAAGTTTGATTATCTCTCATTTCAGCTCTTTCTAGAATTATGACGTTTTTAGAATTGTTTACGTTGATAAATTGAAATCGACAAGGTCTCAATCGACCAAATTCCAACTCTTTCTAGAATGAATGAACCGTAAAGGCAACAATCAATACAAAATTAGCGCTTTAAAATTGGCTCACTGGTCTAGGACCCCATTGGTTCCAAGTACACCTTGCAATACATTCTTGCACTGTTTGGTAATAGAATCTTTGTTTATGTTTTGATTCGCAGTGTTATTTTGACCGCATATTTGAGAGATCGTTCGTTGTGAGTTGATTTAAGGGGGTGATTCATTAGGCTTGCAAACGCGCTTGGGAGTGATGTGCTGTTACTTCCTGAGTCAAAAATTACATCCATTTTCTTCTGGACTATCCAGCCCCTGGTAAAGGTGCTAAGATTCAAGTATACGGTAATCTCAAAAAAATAGTTTTTTTAAACTATTTGGTACCCTCTGTGGAGGGAAACTGTGATTACCGAATAAAAGAGTTTCTTGTTTTACTCTTTTTTGCTTACACCGAATGTACGTCAAAATATGCATAGTTTCAACTCTTCATGACAAATTATAAAATGCGTCATTTAAACTCCTTCAGCAAAGTATAAACAGTTTTCGGCTCAGAAAATCAGTACACCGGTCCCAAGCTTGGGTCTCAATCTTAATACATCACCCCTTAAAAACATAACTTAAAACGAACAACCCCTCATATATTCTGTCAAAACAACGTAGCGTTTAAAATCAAAAACAAAGATTCTAGAACCGAAAAACAAGGTCCAAGATGTACTTGAGACCAATGTAGTTCTAATGCAGTGAACCAATTTCAAATCGCTAGTTTCAAATTGATTGTTGGTTTAAATGCGTAGTTACATCCTTTGAGTATAACAAATATGATGTTTTGTTATCATTTTATATATAAGAATGGAACACAACAAATGTTGTTGTCATATTATTTTTTTTATATGTTTAAATATATTGAAAACTATGCCTCGCTACGAATGCTGCACTATGTCCAGTTAACCTATTCACCCAATTAGCGATGCTGCAAAATCTTTCTCGAAATCCAATGGTTTTCCAAGGCGTGGCTTGTCCACTTGAATGGTGAGTCAATAATTGTTTTGACACTTTCAAAGTTGCATGACTTTTTTCATACTTGACCGAAATCAACCAAATTCGACCAGTTTCTCTTTAGTGTGTATTGTTTACATTCGCTCAGTTGTGTTGTTGTCAGAGAAATTCCGGTCGAGATGGAAGAAAATCAACAAATCGTCCACGAAAGGATTTGGGGAGTCCCATCACGCCTAAGGAAAACAGATGAATATACATCATTTGACCGTCTCATGGGTCTTCCAAAGGTTCCTGAAATTGATGCGAAAAGACCACAAGCCAGGAGCTGGACGAAAACCGGGAACAACTCGCAAAAACCGAGAGAGTGCTGATGACTGATTGCAAGCGAAATCCGAACAATTCGACGCGGGACTTGGCCAAAAACTTGAATGTTTCGCAAAATTTCGTCCAGAGGACCAAGAACCGATTGAAAACGTTCAAGGTGCAGCTTCCCAAGTTGGCACGAACGCCAGCAGAGTGTTGCCAAAATGCGTGCCCAGAAACTCTACACGATGCTGCTAACGAAATACTGGTGCTGCGTCATTGATGATGAAACCTACATCAAAGCGGATTTCAAGCAATTGCCCGGATGGCAATATTTCACGGGAGACGACAAGTTTGCTCTGGATGACCGATTCAAACTGTCGAAATTCGCTGTCGAATTACCTAATTTGCACTTAAGGCAAAAGCAGTGAACCAATCCAATGGCTTCATAAACGATGAGATTTGCAAAACTGAGGGCCTCCAAAAACGGCTTCTGCCATTTTTGAGACAGCATGATCAAAAACCGTTGTTTTGGTTCGATTTGACTTCCATGCCACTACTTCGAAGCCTTGCAAGGAGTAGTGCGGCTGATTCTGTGGAGTTTGTACCGAAAGACATGAACCCATCAAACTGTCCAGAAACTCGATTAGAACGACACTTGTTGGTCCATGATGAAGCGCGAACTGCGACGAGTTGAAGGACGAAAAACAAATGATCAGGAAGTGGAAACATAAAATGGAGGGTGTCTATAGCAAATGTCGAGCATGTTACTCAAACTCATTCTTAAATTTAACCAACGTATGCAAGTTGAAATAAATACAGTTACTGAACTAACGTATCAATTTCGTTTCATTTCGGTAACTATAGCTGATGTACCAATCAATCTTAAGTGTAGCAATAATTATCGACCTACCCTTTAATTCGCCGAAAATCATTTACATGATCTATACTTATGTAAATCATTCAGTTTAAGGATTAATTTCTGGCTGAAGAGAACTTCAGTTATGAGCAAATTCGACAATCGCTGGCAGGATTCCTCATTAAATATCCTTTGCCAGTGTGTCATAAGGTAATTTTGGTATAATAAACACAAAATAGAGAAACCAATCCAACAAATTTTCAAAATATTTGTTTAAAAAAAGAACTCTGAAAATATCTTTCAGCGGGTGTGCAAATTACCTCATTAAGAATTTCTTTTCACGCATTTTTTGTTTGTCGTAGTCAAATTTAAACGATACTCTTCATTCGCAAAGGTCAGTATCGACCTAAAAAGTAGAGAGGTAACGGAATTTTGTTCAATATACCAAACGGAATTTTGACAATTGATCTGCATGGAACGAAATGTCACCTTCACTTACGGAATAATCGAGCGGAATATTTTTCCGAAAGTAGTCCCGTTAGTTTGCGTGGAAACCTTACAAATTCTAATTTAATTTTTGATTCTTTTCAGGTGGATAGTGCTGCAGAAATTTCTTTTCGATTCTTTACTTTTCCATTTCAGTAAACGGAATTGAACATGGGATTGATATAGAAAAAGAAATTTCTTTCGAACTCGATACCGACCTTAACGACAAAACAATATTTTTAATATATAACCCTTGGCATTAAAAAAAATGGGCAAAAAATACCGATTTTTCATGGGTTTACCTTCACCCGCACTGACGAAACTACCCATGCAGCATCAATCATAGTAACCCATGAGTCAGCAGACAAAATTTGACAGCTCTATCAGTCGAACTCTAAGCGTGATGGCAAAAACAGTGAAGCAACTCCGTTCAGAAGTGTACGTGTTCAAAGAACGGCACCCCGCCGCGTCGAAAACAGACATCGTGCGGCACTTTGTGGACGCCGGATACGCCCGTTCTGGCATCTACAACATCTTGGCACTATTAGACAACAATCAGAGCATCGAAAGAAAGCCCGGTTCCGGACGGCCGGCGACCCTGAGCGACAAGAAGCTCCAAAGGATGCCGAAGAGGAAGACCGAGGGAACAGTGGCTACATCGCTGCGTGCGCTTGGCCGGGAGGTTGGTTCAACCGGCCAAACAGTGGAAAAGTACCTGGCGAACATGAAAATACATGTCAGGAAGCGGAAGTTGCGTCCACTGGTTTCGGAGCTGCAGGCAATGACGCAGCGGTAGCGGCTGAATAAGATGGTCAACTCGGTTTTCCCGGCGAATCGCGACGTGGCGGTGGTGATTGACGACGAGACCTATCTCACCCTGGATGGCAATGACTGGCAGGGCACTTCGTATTTTACTTCCCCCACGAAGGAAGTGAGCTCCTAGGTGAAGTTCATTTCACCTACCAAGAAGGTGCTGCTGTGGCTGACAATCAGCGCGAAGGGGATGCCACAGTTGCTCTTATTTCCTTCCGGACTAGCCGAGAACGGGGACATTTATAGTACGAAATGCCTGCCGGAAGTTGTGTCGTTCATCAAGAAATACCATAAGGACGAAGACGCTGTGTTCTGGCCGGATCTTGCGTCAGCTCACTACTCCAAGCGATCATTGGAGGAGATGGAGTGGCTGAACATCGATGTGATACTCAAGTCACTGAACCCGCCCAACGTCCCCCAGCTGCGTCCCATCGAGAATTACTGGGCCAACCTGAAGCGTAAGATCTACTCCAACAATTTTGTCGCGAAAACTGAGGAGGAATTGATAAATAAAATGAAGAAAGAACATAAAAACATGCCTACATGCATGTTTTTGTCATGGAAGGCTGAAATTTATCAAAAACAGTTATCTGTCTTACCTTTTTTTTATCACCATCCAAATAAAGTCCATTTTTTAAATGCAAACGTTATGACCCGTATTCTCAAAAATGTGTAGGACATAGTCATTTAATTTTGATTCCAGATTAATCATTTTAAGTTTAACGCAAAACTTCGAAAGCACAGTTATAAATTGAGCAGGAATAAAGGTATATTCTATTCATCGACTTCATAGAATTCTCTCCATCCACTACTCCTCCTTTAAAATAAGGCGACAGAGTGCAATTGACATAATCGATCGAGACCAGGCAGATCATGTACGAGTATGGAATTACAGAAAAACTGATTCGTTTTGGTCAAGCAACGATGGATCGAGTGATGTGTGTCGCTTGAGTTTCCGGGACACTCTCGAGTCCCTTCGAGTTTCTGAGAGGATTGTCGTTCTGTGCTATTTTACGTGGCATTGGAGGGTGTGATACGAAGAGTGGGGATAGACACTTCAGGAAGTATGTCCAACTTTTTGGGTTCGCCGACGACGTTGGTATCGTATCACGTAACTTTGAGACGATAGCGGAAACGTACATCAGACTTAAGGCTGAAGCTAGTTGGATTGGGCTTGTGATTAATGCGTTAAAAACAAAATATACGAGGGAAAGAGGCTCACGAGAAGACAATGTTAGCCTCCCACCACCAGTTCAGATCGAGGGTGATGAAATCGAGGCGATAGATGAATTCGTGTATCTCTCATAGCATTGCATTGTATCGCTCATTGGTGACTGCCAATAACGACACCAGCAGAGAAATAGAAAGGCGCATTATGGCTGGCAATCGTGCCTACTTCGGACTTCGAAAGACGCTAAAATCGAACAAGGTTAGCCAAACTATAACGTTAACCATCTACAAGACATTAATTAGACCGGTAGTTCTCTACGGCCACAAACAGCGCTAGTGAAGGACCAACGCGCCCTTTGAACGAAAGGCGTTGCGCACGATCTACGCTGGAGTGCATATGAAAGACGAAACGTGGATCAGGCGAATGAACCCACAATTGCACCCGTTGCTGGGAGAACTGATTGGGCGACTACGATGGGCTGGGCATGTCCTAAGAATGTCGGACGACAGTTCAGTTGAAATGATTCTCGAAAACGAACTGACAGCTAAAAAAAGAAGAGGTGCGCAACGAGCAAGGTGGATCGATCAAGAAGAATGTGACCTGTGGACCGCGCAGATTGCGAGATTGACGAGGTACAGCCATGGACCGAATACAATGAAGACAACTTCTGTGTACGGCAGAGGCCACCTCTGTCTTGACCTGATTGAGATGCGAGAAGAGATGACAAGGAGCTAGTTTGATTGCATTTTTTCATATGAGAATTAAACGCTGTAATGGAAACTTTCATCCTGAGGTGGAAAAATACTGACAAACTTCCTTCTTGTTACCTTATTGTAAAGAGGGGAAGTCTATGAGGAAAAAACGATGATATCTTGAATTGCCATCATCCACATAACACATGATCTCGCGTAAGATTTTGAAAGAGCCTATTTGCGTTGATCGATTTGCTTGATCGACTTTCTCTTCTGTGAATAACGCGGCTGCGAAAGCATTTTTCATAGTATTTATTCTTCAATGTACAAGCTAACAACGTCTTCCCTCGATCTAAGCTGTTGGCTAAGCCACACATTCAATGGTGCAGTCGTGATAAACCGAAGAGAAAATCGATGAACGAAGTTTTATGGTATGTTATGTGTGAGATGATATCGCATACAGTGTTGGACTTCCAAGTGTAACTAAACGTTGAAATTCCATTAACAAAAGGAAGTAAGATCGTGGGGTCGGACTTGGTGATCTATTGATCAGATCTCCTAATTTTTCATACCGATCTTTGCAAAAGATCACGTAATTTAAAATCTTTTATTATAGTTTGACACAAGCGACTGGTTTATTGCAGTGTTTTAAAACATGCTTGTTTTGCTTATTTTGATTAGAGGGTGTTTTGATTAAAATTTGGTCGACTTAAACTTGACGCATTTGCTTTCATCATGCATTAAAACATGTTGCACACCCCTCATTTTGAAGATGTGTGCGTGTAGCATCATGCCACTATTTTGATTTTGAGATTAGCACTTCAGTTATCAAAATGTCGTCGAAGGAAGAGAAGCAACGCATCAAAATTTTGCACGTGCATGGCGAAAATTCAAACTACTCTCATGACAAGGTGGCAAAATTCTTGAATGTGGCTAAATCTACTGTTACCACGTATTAAAAGTGTTCGGTGAACGTTTGCCAACAGCCAAGAAAGCTGGATCGGGGAGAAATCGAAAGTCGGAGGCCACAGCGACGACAAAAAGAGTTGCCCGCTGTTTCAAGCGGAACCCCAACCTCTCCGTCCGAGATGTCGCAAAGAAGCTGGGAGTGGCGCCTTCAACCGTGGAAAGAGCTGAAAAACGAGCTGGACTGTCGACTTATAAGAAAGTGGTGACTCGAAATCGCGACGATAAACAAAACACGTCGGCCAAAGCACGATCGTGAAAGTTGTACACGACGATGCTGACGAAGTTTGGTTGCGTGGTACAGGACGATGAAACTTACGTCGCAGACTTAAAACAGCTTCCTGGACAGGAATTTTATACGGCAACCGGTCGGGGAAAGGAGGAAGATATTTTCAAGGAAGATATTATCAACTGTCAAAGTTCGCGAAGAAATAGCAGGTGTGGCATGCCATCTGTACCTGAGGCTTGAAGAGCAACGTTTACATCGCGACCGAAACCGTCAACCAGAAAATTTATCTGAGGGAATGCCTACGAAAACGTCTGCTGCCTTTCCTAAAGCGACACAATTGTTCCGTTCTATTTTGGCCAGATTTGGCATCTTGCCATTACGGAAAAAAAGGCCATGAAGTCGTATGCTGCCAGCAACGTTCAAGTGGTGCCCAAGGACAAGAACCCTCCCAACACGCCAGAGCTCCGCTCAATGGAACGTTATTGGGCCATCGTCAAGCGGAACCTTAAGAAGCGTTCTGTGGCTAATAAAGGGACAAGGAGACTGTACAAAATCTTATGGCAGGTGATAAACGAAAGACCTGACAATTTTCATTCGGTAAAAAGGAAGCTTGTCTGAATATTTCTCCTATATTCTGTATTAACTGAACTTGAAAAAGAAAAAGAATTTGACTTATTAATAAAAACTTTGATCGACTCACACACCACACCCTTTAGTTAAGATTGCGCCAGACTCACTTATTTCAATTTACTCTCGATGTACGTTTGACAAAGCAACCAATTTGTTAACCCGTCTTGCTTGCTCTCGTTTGTTTCGGTGACAAAGTTGTCATGACGTTCGCAAGTATACTCCTGTGAAAAATTTAAACAAGCGGTGATTTTTCGAATAAAGATTACACCGGTGTATCCCGATTATATGTACACGACACTAAGCTCGTTCAATATCAATTTCTAGAATATGACAAACTATCCAGACAACCAAAACGCAGATTATTGAAAGTTGTTTTCCAGATATACAAACATGTATGTAAGCAAACAAATCATATAGAATGCAAAAATATGACTTGTACGTTTAAAAGTGCAAATTCCATTGTTTTCTTAAACAATTTGATTCGAAATCGAATGCGATTTTATCTGTAATAACAAGTTCGATTTAAAAAGTCTAACGATGTTAATCCGGTTTAGTTTGTGACGTAGTACTATGGATAAATGACACATTGTATATAAGTCGAATATTGGCACTCTTTACGATTTATCTTGAACAGAATACGATAAAGGCCACAATTATCTGAGATTTTGACTTAAAATGTAGGAATAAACGAACAAATTTGTAATTATACGACTTTTGGTTGTCTGAGCAATTGTAGAAATCTAAAACAGCATCAGACAGAAGAAACGATCCTCGAATTGATAATAAATGTTGGTTGAATTGATTTGCCATTTTCGAGAAATCGCCGTTGCAAGAGCTTAGTGCTGTGTCATATAATCGAGTTATACCCAAGGGGTGAGTCGCTTAGAACGTGGTAGAAAATCTTACACCATAACGGAACATGTGTGGCACTCTGTGGCGCGCTTTTACAATTTGTACTTTTCGATGATATAACCTTGGGGTGAGACAGCTCTACTCTGAGTTGCTTTGATGCACCGAGTAACTTGCGAGTAACTTGCGAGTAACTCAATATTGGGTAGGGAACGGCTTAATCAGCGGTGACTGTTTTAATCAGTTGTTAGGACATATGTCAAAAACTTGTAAATTTTCCAAATTATTTAATATTTAATGATACGGTCATAAGCTCTTTTTATCGGACTAATGATTCGATGCATAAATCGTGATTGATTATCAATTTATTACTGTCATTTTGAAGATTCAAAATACATCATCTAGAAAATCATCAGTTTCTTACCTGCTGAAGAAGTTCGCTCAAATTTTGCCTTTGTGTATTTTGAATTTAATCGCGTGTACCGAAGGGAATGTCTTAATCAGCTCCTTTTCACATCTAGGCTTGTTGCCAGAATGTAATGCTGAACATGGAGTTAAATTTATTTCATATTTAGATGATCTGAACTCACTATTTATATCATGTTTCTTCCAGCCATTTGAGGTTGATCTATGCTTATGATTATATTTTCCATCATCTGGCACTATCATATGCAATAAAAAAAATATGTTTCGTAGCTATCCAATAGTACTCAACTATAAATAATGCTTCGCTGTTGAGCGGCAGCTATGGCATCATTGTTGTTTTTGAGAGAGCCAATGTTTCCTCTCTTCTTTGTTAACCATGGATAGAGCGCACCGATTGTAACGTGAAGCCTGCTGTCTCTTGCATTTGCTTGTTTTTAAACGAAGCATCAAGTTTGTCATCTCAGTCGCTTTGGCTAACATTTGCGTGAGAGTAAATGAAATAAGAAATACACATTGCCAATCTAGAGATCAATGACAAACTAAAAGTTTGGTCGTGTACGTCTGCCTCATAACCTGCTAGTAGGCGAGTTTGTGATCGTAGCAATCGACATGTTTCGGTTGATTGTTTTCGAGAGCGGAAGGGTAAAACGAAGGAGCGGGTTGAGGAAATTGACGTTTGCAGCAAATCGTGAACTGGCCTATTTAATTTCGCCTTCGTTGTTTGTAAGTTTATGTACAGATTACGGATCTGAAGAATACATTTTCTTGATCGGAAAGCAATCCGCATGCTTCTAATAAGTCCCTGCAATTGGGAGCTTTATTCCATGGCTATGAAATTTTCTGAGTCCAATGCTCGTTGCTGAAGGTATGTTCCGATAGATCAGAAGTAAGCAGAGGGATTAACGTCTAAATATTGGCAGTTCTAATCATAGATTACATATGTACAGCTTCATCAAATGTTCCAGGTGCTGAATAAACTGCTTAAAACCTGTTGAATCAATCTTCATCGGTTTTTATAGGTTGCCAGGGTTTCAAAAAGTTGGACTTCCAATTTATTTGCAAAAATAGTGGACATTCTGCTAATAGCAATAGAATATGGAACAACGGCGAGCCATTTGCCACGACTGTGAGGGCACTAGGAAAATTTAATGGTTATTTGCTAAACATCGATTCTAAGAAGCTTGAAAGTTGGGTCGGAGTGCAATGGACTAAGCTTGTGTATCTCTTCTCCTGTCATTGTTCCACAGCACCAGTTCATAGTCTGACCACATGGCGGAATGATGTTGCAATAGCAAATAGAAGGTCAAGCCCCAACTGGTGGGTTTATTCAAAGTATGACTTAATTGGAGACATGAAAATAACTTCTTCTCGAAAAAGGGAAAGGCTTACACTAATAGTAGTTAATACAATATCAAATTGTCCGAGAATATCAGATATGTAGTTTAAGCGAAGATAGGTTATTTTCAAAATCAAATTTAAATAGAGAAAGTTCCAATCATGGTCATCCAATTTCAATTTCAATTGAAAATCGTCATGGGACGATGAACTTAACATTCATCCCTTTCAATTGAAATACGTTATCTTCTTTTGACAGCCACTTCTTAGTCAGCTTCAGCAAAACAATCTTCAAACAAACATTTTCGACTAAGCTTTTCATTCATCGGTATTTATTCTAGCCTTCGTTGTCAAACTAGTATGAAGCAGGACAATTGAAATTCATGCAATACGTGCAGGAGTTTCATTTCTGAGGTATTCATTATTTTTCAGGGACCTGACGGACAGTCATTTATCTGTAGTCAACATCTGTAACTTCCAAACGTCAAAAGATTCATTGTTTGTAAACAATACAGGCTTTCCTACCCGTAGTAACAAACGTCAGACGGACCTTATTCAAATAAGGCCCGTGATATGTTGTATAAGGTTGCCAGGCCCCTGTTATTTTTAAGACTGGAACCAGTGCCATCAGATTAAGTAATTGTAGCATCGAAAACAATAATCAACTATTTTATGGAATGATAAATGAAATTGCTGATATTTATGTCACTTTCATGCGATCCCTGTTGTGTTCACAGCTCCAGCGTTTAAATGTTTAAATGTATCTCCGCAGTATCAAACAGAAACGCGCTTGCCGGAGAGCTTTTTGTCGAGCAAAGTTACAGCAATGCGTGCATCGTCAAATGACAATACTTCTAGCAACACTGGCACGCATGTTTTGTTCGCCATCCACAGCTCGGGTGGGGGGATGAAATCAAATCACTTTCAACGAAGTTGATTCACGGTCGTTCACCACGTCGATTGAAGCAAGCTTGAATTTAAATTGAAACGCTCTTGACGGTGGCTAGATCGCAAATGCATTTAAGCTTACTCACTTTGACAGGAAGTGAATTGGGAGATTCATTCACTGCACAGGAGCTAATAGAAGTGATGTGAAATGAATACAAAAGCGATTCATTTTCATTTTAATGCGTCGACGATGTAGGGCCCTGGTTCCAATAGTGCACATACTCTGAGAAAAATTTGATCGTTGTACCAACTATCGCATATAATGGTTACAATAACCATGAAAATGGTCGAATTCACCACGTTCATGGCATTTTTGCCTATGATCATGGTAACAAGGACTATTCCGACATTATGGCAAATGTTGGATCAACTATTTTTAATGGTCGTTTTGACCATGATCATAGTCAGTTCAAAATCACTATACTGCAATAGACATTCTAACCCCCAATAATGGTAAAATTGACTATCAAATTCCTCTCTGTGTACGAGAGTTCCTGTACCAGCGAGCGATTTGTTTGTCAGCTGCTGTGCAAAAACAGAGCGAAAACAAACGACAGTGATCGCTTGCCTAGCAACGTAAGTTACTCGAGGTACCTCAAAAGCAACTCTGAAATTGTTCACGAGTAGGAGCTGTCTTGCCCCTTGGATACAACCTAGCAGCCCTGAAAAATTGACTTTGTAAGTTGTAGTGGTGTTGTTTTGATTTGTTTGTTACGTCACGCGGCAAGCATAAGTTTTAGAAAAAACTGATCAAAAGTGAACTTGACCTATCTTTTTGTTGAGGCGAAATCTCGAGTGGAACAATGGATGAGTTAAGTGATTAAATTAATAAGGCGTGACTTTGCGGCTTAAATTAAAGGTACATTTTGGAGCAAATTGTAGGCGGAATATGGAACCATCAGCCTCCATAACCGAAATATGTTGAAAATGCAAAACCTCTGCAGCCAGTCGCTGGCCCAGTTACCCATCGAGAGATTGAAGAGGACATGCGGACCATGGCTGAGAGCATTCGTGAAGAAGTTGCAGGTGGAAACCCGTTAAAATAATTTTATGGAGAAACATACGCAGGAAACCCAGATGAATTCCGGTTTCTAAGCCGAGAAGTGATGCAAGTGAAGTGGTGCGCAAAAAACGTATCAAATATTTCCTCAATCCCACAACCGTCACATCCGTCAGCATCGAGCTGTTTGACGAAGGTGCTGAAAAGCACTCACGCGCAATGTATGAGGAAATTATGCTGCGTTTTGAAGTAAGTGTATTTATGATTAAATCTTATTGTTTTACACCACAGGCTGTATTTTTGGTGGCAATTTTACAATAGAAATGAAGAGTTGTTAGGTATCGTAACAATACAATTTTTTTGTAGAAAAATTTCCATAACCATTAATTTTATTGTTTTTGAATTATAGATATTTTGGCTACAATGGACTTTATTGTTTTTGTATAACACTTGAATATTTTTACAGAAATATGTAAAATTTTACCAAATTCTCAACAGGAACGTTCGGTAATCCGGTTTAACGGATTTCGGTAAAAATTTACAAATTCCGATAATTTTTTTTACAGATAACTGTAAAATTTCATCGAAATCCGTTAAATCGGATTACCGAACGTTCAGCTATTGGGAATTCGGTAAAATTTTACAGATTTCTGTTAAAAAAATCTAATTGTGTATTATGGTGACAAAATAACAAAATTCATTTTAAGTTTATGGTTTTCTATTGTAAACCTATTGTACTTTTTTTTTATTCGGGTAGTCTTTCAGGAAAAAGTGATAATTCCACTTTTAGGTTCGGTTGGAAAATCTTGCAGCACCTTTTTGAAGATTTTTGGTTTTAAATTTGTTGTTAGCACTCATTCGATGCGTGGATTCATAATTGATTGTTCAGAAGGTCTTGTCAACACTAGATCATATTTCTTTGTATTATGAAGAGCAAATTCAACGAATCCAGTTTGTAATCACTATTTTTTTTTAGATTTGAAGTAAACTTGATTTGAAAATTATGTCACTGGAAATAACCATTTAAGGATTGCAGTAGGCTTAATTAGGGAAGTCTATTAATATTTTCTTACGTTCAAGTATTCTGAAGTTCAACAATTCTTCGAGTAATTCCATCTATTGTCTGTCTATGTTTGTAAGTCATAGGTCAACTTTTCTGAAATACTTGTACCAAGCGGCCAGCAAAGTATTGTGGTACATGTTCAAAACGATGATATCCTACTGTTGGAAACCTAATTAAAACCTGTTCTCGAATCAATATAAAACTAGCGATTTAAAACTGCCTCACTGCTTAAAAACCTCATTGATTCCAAATACACCGTAGTGTAACTTATTCGTTCGCTTTGCGGTGCTAAAATATTTGTTTTTGTTTTGATTCGTTTGTTGTTTTGGCAGAACATTTGAGGGGTTATTTGTTTAGACTTTCTTTTTCAAGTGTAATTAATTTAGCTTTGAACCCAGCAGGGAACCGATGCGCTGGTACTTCTTGAACCAACAATTTTTTTTTTCGACTGTCGAAGTGACTTTTGTCAATCGCGAAGTGCGAAAAGTCACGTCGCAGTAACGTGACTCTTCCGAAGAAATCAAAATTTTGATTGTGAGTCATGATATAAAAAACCCTAATAAAACCTAACTTATAACTTGAGAAGTCTTCATGAAAGTAAACATTTGTTGATCATTTCACAGATGAGATCTTAATAGTACTAGAAATTTGTGTTCATCTAACATGAAAATTGTAAGGATTTTAATCCGTACTTTGTTCAGATTCTAGCTATGAATATCGCTCAAATTTCTGTTCCATAAATGCTAATTATAATATTTACATCTCAGTTAGCCTTCCTAAGATATTGGGGTCAATTCTGACCCATGGCGCAACTTCAATGTACGCTATCTTTTTTATTTTTAAATCGGGCTGAAGTTTTCTGAATTTTAATATTTTACGGAATTCTTCATTTTTTGCATAGAAATATATTTTTTTAAATCTGCTTAAGGTGGTTGTACAAAAAACTGACACATGACATTAGGGTCAATATTGAACCGGATTTCAACCCTTCGTAGAATTTCGAAAGTTTAACTTAAAATCAATGCTTGTGTACCATTTGAAAGGTTCTGATCTCAAATATGCATTGAAACAAAAAAAAAACTGGTTCCGGTAACATTATCCTCCGGGAAACTGCTACAAAAGGAAGGAAGTTTTAGTTTGGCTGTGTTAACAGAAATGCATATAAGACATTCCAGACTCAGGATGATTTAAAATCTTTTATAATAGTTTGACACAAGCGACTGTTTTAATGCAGTGTTTCAAAATAAAAACATGCTTGTTTTGCTAATTTTGATTAGTTCTCATATTACACCTAATGAATAGTTATTGATTCACACGCGAGTTCAGCAATACCATGACCTTCTTTTGGTGTCGGGGTCAATATGACCCGGAATGGAATTTAAAAATGCAATAACTTTCTAGAATTAGCTTCTGGACGTTTGAATTTTCTTTACTTTTCCTAAATCATAGGAAATTACGTTTCTTCATCAAACCGATTTTTTTTTTGACATTTCTGAAGGACTGCTAAAAGAAAGTTATGAATAAGGTGTTTCGGGTCATATTGACCAGGATTTCAAACTCACATTGGACAAACTATATATTCCAAATTTTGAGGTCTTTGCAGTCAACATGCTTGATAGAGTCTCAATTTTCAGTTTTTGGTGAGTACTGCCCTTTTGACCCCAACAGTAAATTAAAATGTATAAATGTTAGTTTTGTAAAATTTCAATAGATTTAATAAACTTTTTCAGGATACTTCAAATCAAAACTTTGGTGAAATGCTGCTATCACTGAAAACGAACGAAAACATGCTTAAGCGCGAAACCACAGAACTCTACACTTTAACATTTTACAACATTTGTTGCATTTCAGGATCAACCGAATGAAGATCATATATTATAGATACGAATGCTTGTAGTATTTTTCATTCACATAAATATATACACCATTATATAAATATTTCATGGGAATGGGAGGGACCATCAGGGCACCCGATTGAAGCACTCTGGATGGGGAGAGTGGGAATGCCAACTCCCCATTGCTAACAGTTTATGAATAGAGGGCGGGCTCTTCTCACCGCCCATTGGGGCATCCTCATGTAAGATAGCTTGCTCTTTTGACCAATTGTTCAATCTTGTTGTTGGAAGGAGATTCTTTATATCCCTGTGGATACGTATAAGTGATGTTGCATATCGATCCAACCAATCTCTTTTTGGCCCTTCATACAATGGCATGATTAGGATAATTAGTGGTTATTAAAGCTTGATCAAGTCTAACAGAGAGGAGAGCCCATTGCTGTCGGACTTAGTTTCCGTGCTACAATGGGTGGTAGTACATATCATACATCATACATCATACAGTACTGCCTTTTTGACCCGATTGGATTCTGTGTCGGAAGGGGGCATGTTTTGCCACGATCTGTGAGTCGGTGACCGATACAAATTTTCATCGGAACAAGCATTTCGACGGTTCAAACTTCATGATTTTTCATGAATGGTCTACGTCTAGTCTTGAAATGAACCAATGACCATATTGACCATTCCGAGGCAATTCGGTTGCCTCGGGGGAACCGTTTAAGAGGAGACAAATACAGGTTTTCACCGAAATATGCCTTTCGACGGCTCAAACTTCATGATTTTTTATAAGTAGTCTACCTTTAGCCTTGAAATGGGCCAAATTGGCGTCTTGTGCAAAGTTTCTCAGTGCGTAGCGAATCGTCTTTTGACACTATCATATAAGTTCCAAATCGGGCTGCATAGATGGCGCTGCAGTCTATATTTGCCAAATGAAGCTCTAGAGAGTTGACGTCTTGGGCAAAGTTGTTTGGAATACAAAATGATTCCAGAGTTTGCCGCAGAGATGGCGCTCAGCAAAGTTGTTGAAAATGTAAAATGAAGACATGTGAAATAATCACATTGATTCCAGATCGTACCGCAGCGATGGCGCTGCAGCCTATCTTTGCCAAGTGAAGCTCTAGAGAGTTGCCGTCTTCGACAAAGTTTCTCAGTATATCATTTGTCGTCTTTTGAGATTATCAGATTAGTTCCAGATCTTGCTTCAGAGCTGGCGCTGCAATCTATCTTTGCTAAATGAACCTCTGGGCAAAGTCTCTCAGTATGAAATTTGTCGTCTTTTATGATAAGTTTATTAATTCCAGATCTTGCCGCAGATAAGGTTCTAGAGTCTTTCTTTGCTTAATGAAGCTATAGAGAGTTGCCATATTCGGCAAAAATTTACGGTATGTCATTTTTCATGTTTTGACATTATCAGATTAGTTCCAGCACATTAGTTCTAAGTTAGAACAAAATGTCTTCAAACAATTAATAATAAATTATTAAAAAAAAACAAAAACCCCACACCACAAACACCACTTCCGCACCAGCAGCAAACAAAAACAGAATATGTGGTTTTTACAACAACAGCCTCTATCCCTTATGTATACCCTTACACTTAAAATAGATATTTTCATAAAACCAATTACAAAATATAAAACAAACAAAATAACAACAAAAGACTGCAATTTATAAACTGAACAATATTGCCGAAGACGGCTACAATCTAGAGCTTCATTTGGCAAAAATGGACTGCAGCGCCACACAGTGATCGGAAAAGTCTTTTTTCACGGCGAAATTAATAACTCCTAAGGCTTACGTTTCCGAATCATGGAGTCTTCTACAAAGTTGTACTTAAACAAGTTGTCCATCTTGTGGTGATAATTTCGTAGTTCCAAACTTTACCGCTAGGGCGGCGCTGTTGTTAACTTTTGAACGAAACACAATAGAAGGGTGATGTGAAAAGCAAGTTTGTAGGGAATATAATTTCAAGCAGCTTTGCTCAAGACACCATTTTTCTAGCTCTTCATTCGACCATGATAGAGCTATTTTTCTGCTTTAAATCAGGGTGTCTCTAAAAAATGAGTTTTTTTATTATAACTTTTTTGTTTCTCATTTTGAGGAAAAGTAACTTTGAAACAAAATATAGAAAACGTTATAGCGCACATTTTTACAGAACAAAGTTTTTCAGTACAGCTTATAATTCAAAAGTTACGAGTAATTTTAACTAAAAACATGCGTTTTTTCTTTTCGACCTTATGATTGTTTAGGCGAGAATTGGCCAGAAAATCACCTAATTATTGTTTTAATGGGTATTAAGGAACGAATTGCTAAATAAATGAGCCCGGGTACTTCTGGGGCACACGAGCGGGGACTGCTTAAAAGCGGACATGTTTTTCGTTAAAATTACCCCTAACTTTTGAACAACAAAATATAACCAAACAATTAGCTCCAGCAAAAACATGCATCATATTTTTTTCTACACTTCGCCTGAAGATTATTTTATCCTAACAATTGAAACTAAAAAGTTAGAATGAAAAAAGATGATTTTTTAGGGCCACCCTAATCTACACCAGCAAAATCGCTCTGAAATAAAGCATAAACTAAACATAACGTTTTCTATATTTTGTTTGAAAGTTACTTTTCCTCAAAATGAGAAACAAAAAAGTTATAATAAAAAAAACTCGTTTTTTTAGAGACACCCTGATTTAAAGCAGAAAAATAGCTCTATCATGGTCGAATGAAGAGCTAGAAAAATGGTGTTTTCAGCAAAGCTACTTGAAATTATATTCCCTACAAACTTGCTTTTCACATCACCCTTCTATTGTGTTTCGTTCAAAAGTTAACAACAGCGCCGCCCTAGCGGTAAAGTTTGGAACTACGAAATTATCACCACAAGATGGACAACTTGTTAAAATACAACTTTGTAGAAGATACCATGATTCGGAAACGTAAGCCTTAGGAGTTATTAATTTCGCCGTGAAAAAAGGCTTTTCCGATCACTGTGCGCCAAGCACACACCCCCCCCCATCTCCCCCCCCCCACCACTCCCCCCCCCCCCCCACCCCCCCCACCCCCACCCACCCACACTCCACCCCACCACCCCCCAACCACAAACAACAAAACAACACACCACACCTCCCCCCCCTATATTTTCTTTTTTTTCCACACACCACCATCCCCTCCTCATCTCCCATTTCACCACCCCAAATTTATAAAATAAAAAAAAAAAAAAAAATTAAAACAAAATATACAAAAAAAAATTAAAAATAAAATTAAAAATTTATTTAATTATTAGCATAAAAAATTGATTTTAAAATAAAAAAATAAATACAAACTATTACAATAAATTTTTTTACAATAAAGGATTTGTTATCAAGTTGTTCGCAGCGATAACAAAATAAGTTATAATTATGATATTCAACGAGTATTTTTTTGTTATTCATTCTGTTATTTTGGCTGTCTATTCAGCCTCAATGATCAATGATAACATATTCAGTGATCAAAAAATGATAACCTGGTATTAGAACTTGTTATCAATTTGGTATAATCCGTTGCTCGGGTTATGTGTCAGTTTTTTTCTAATACCTGAGGAAGGTTAATATTGTGAAACGATTCAAGATGTTATAATGTAAGATTGACTAACATCATAGTTAGCGCAAAGGATCCGGCTGTTTGTCTTAAAATCATTTTTTTTTGCTATAAATGCGGATTACTTTAACAAACATCCGGATAACTAAAAAGAACATTTCTCGAGTACTTTTTTAAACAGACGTATTTGATTTTGTAAACAAAGAAGGGAAGTAAGATTCAAACGTTAAACGTTAAAAAAAACTCGTAGCACTTTTATACATTTTTATTAGAGCCGCCAACACAAGGAATAACATTTCCTTAACACGATGGTGATGCTACTGTCCATGAGGGTGCTGAGAGTATTGAGAAATTTACGTTTGAATCTTACTTCCCCTCTTTGCTTACAAAATCAGATACGTCTGTTTGAAAAAGTACTCGAGATTTCTACTGTTATTCATATTCATGCAAAACTCCCGTTGATTGCACTCCCGATTGCTATAACAACGTCCCCTTAACCTTAACACTGCCATGTGACTACTTCGATTCCTCCCCTGATCTAGTCAGTAAACGTCAGCAGTCAAGTCCATTCCCGTTTCCTGAAATTTCCTCATCTTTTCCACGATTTCAATTCTCTCGTTGTTTTCTAAATCTAGTAAATCCTCATTCAGAGAAAATAGAACAAAACGCGAAACGCAATAACCATAACAATGCGGATTTGCCTCAGCCGGCATGAATAGACTACTTTCGGTCAATTTTTGCATTTTGGTTATTCCATTCCGTCGCCAACGCCAGCAAGCTCAAGAATCAACCCCAACAAAACTGATGCAACCTTCAAAGTTAGGATGGTTTCCGCCAGAGACCTCATCCAATCACCCGTCCTTCGGCAGAAAGTGCGAACTGAATTGGAATAAATTTTCCTAATTTTCTAATTTGTATGGATTTTGAAGATCGGCCGAAGGGCAGGCTCGTTTAAGCTTGTTTTTTTTTTGGCTTTTGCTTTTGGTGGGGTATTTGGCTGGTACCATCTAACTTTATGGGACGTACTTCGGTCTTGGGAGCGACAAATCTCATTTCAGCTTTTATCGTTGTTGAAATTAGCGTTTTCGACGCCAAGCGAGCTGCAGTTCTTATGTACAGAAGAGAGACGGAGAGTTACGATTTAGTTGCGACTCAGTCGTCTGACCGAATTATTTCATTCATCGTTTGACTAATTGTTAATCCGACCGCGAGAGAATAAGAAACAAATCTTAAATTTCGAAAAACAAATGCTCAAAACTATGCAATAACCAATATAATGTAATCAAACAAAAATCGATATACTGTTTTGGGAAAATAAAATAAAATTGTGTAATCAAAAAACAGTACTGTATTGTATATTATTATTTAGATTGTTTGAATGAAATGAAACAAATGCAAAGTGATGTATGCAAGAGAACGAATAGTTAGACGGAGCAAACAACTTGTGCAATCGTGGTCTTACCTGTGCCATTGATGCCCGATGGACGGATTCGAGCGTCATATTTACCAGCGCCTAGGATCTGATCAAGGATTTTCTTCTCCTTCTCGCGGAAATTCACCTTGGCATTGTTGGCTCTGGTTCCGAGAAAGGACGATGATGGGGAAAGGAGGTTAGCGATGGAATTGGGAAAGTTATTCAATTGTAATACTCACAGTGACGCACTGCATAGACAGGCGAAGTAGAATATCGCCCAGAAGTAATGGCCTGGGGCCATTCTGAAGATGTTACGCTTGATTCTGAAACAAGAATAAAAAAATCATTTAAAATTTAGTGATTGTCGATAAATGTTTTGTGATCGAAAAAAATCGAAAAATTAGTTAAATAAGTTTTTTGTAGCTTAAACATTGACCGATTTAGAGCAACTTTTCCCTCGTCAACTTAGGGTGTACCATAAAAAAAGTTTTTCTGTCCTAACTTTTTTATTTCAATTTCCATCGTAAAATTGTGTTCGGACGAGTTGTAGAGCTTTTGAAGGCGATTTTGATATGTTAACTTTGCCGCTAGCTTTAACCAATCAATAGTTATTGAAGTTTTTTCTTCTAAAACCATCCCAAATTCAAATGTAATTCTCTCAAGATACAGAAATAACATATCTGTAGTTTTTACATATGTTAAACAATATAAAATTCTCTCTCAAATGACGTCTTTAATTTTTTTTGCCCCAATCATAGAAATCAACATTTGAAAGGGGTGTATTTTTTTAAGAAAAACTTCAATAACTATTGATTGGTTAAAGCTAGCGGCAAAATTTGTATACCAAAGTACGCGTCTTCATAAGTTCTAAATTCGCCGGAACACAACTTTACGGTGGGAATTGAAATAAAAAAGTTAAGGTAAAAAAACCATTTTTTCTGGTACACCCTAAGTTGATGGGGGAAAATTGCTCTAAATCAGTCAATTTTCAAGCTACAAAAAAGTTCATAAATGAAAATTCAATGAAATTTTCTGCGCTACAACTTTGTCCAAGAATGTAAACGTCTGTTTCAGCAAATAAAAAAGTTAGGTTATATATTTCCGTGAAAATGGGGACCACCCTTATTTAAATTAACATAAAAAATGGGCCTTAGTGATACAAACCATGTTGTAGAACATCACTTTGCAGTAAAGTTTCAAGTTCTGGCGCATGTTTTCTCGTGAATTCGTGATCTGGACCATAGTGCAGTGTCGAGTGCTCGAATAAAAAAATATTCGGGAAACTCCCAGCAAAACGGTCTGACATTTAACTGACATATTGTCACTGTATACAATGTAGGGCCTGGCCTAGCGGTCTAGGCTAACTGGATTTTTCGGATGAAATTGTTCGCGACACAAGTTAGAACTCAACCAGCCGACCTGACGGGTCGGTGGTCAGAATAACTCTTTTATTGAAACCATACTTAAACATAAACCTAAAAATTAACCTACGCTCTCTCTTTCTCTATTCCTCTAACATTCTCAACTAACGTTCAACTGGCGTAAACACCAGGGCAACAAAAAGGCTTAGTAAGCATAACATAAATGTTATGCAATACAAAGTCACCACGTTTCATACGCGAAACAGTTTATTATTTTGTCAACAAACTCACTCAGCTGTTTACGGCAGCTGGTGTGTTTGTGACCATACAATGTTTTAAGCAAAGCGAGAAGAGAACTTCTCCTTGATTACAACTCTAGGTGACAAATCACACAGAGACGTGTAAAATTAGGGACCATTGTGGCGATCCGTGATGGCATATATGAAGACCGAATCGGGTCGCCACAATAACAGAAAAAATAGATTTGTAAACACAAGCACATTTTCGCCAAATTCGGCAATAGTATATTTTCTAATAATTATGTTTTTAACTTGGGGAACTGATTTGGATGAATTAAAAACTATAACTTAACAATTTTCAAAATATGAAAGCACCAGGTGATGATGGAATTTTCTATATCCTCATCAAAAAACTCCCTGAGAGTACCTTGTCTTTCTTGGTTAAACTATAAAAAATAATTTTGAATATAATGATGCTTCACATCAATACAAACTAAATTTTTGCTGATGAACAATTTGGATTTCGCCATGGGCATTCAACTACGCATCAACTTTTGATACTTACAAATCTAATTCGTACAAACCAAGCTTAAGGCTGCTCCAGTGGAGTTGCTCTTCTAGACATAGAAAAAGCATTCGACAGTGTTTGGCATGAAGGTTTGATTGCGAAACTGAAAAAGTTCAATTTTCCGCTTTAGATCATGAAATTAGTTCAAAACTACTTAACTGATAGAACTTTGTAAGTAAATTATCAGAATTCTAAATCTGATCTATTGCCTGTTAGAGCTGGTGTTCCTCAGGGTAGCATTCTTGGGCCAATACTATAAAACATTTTCACTTCAGATCTTCCTCAGGGTTGTCACAAATCTTGCATTGCTGATGACACAGGCTTTACCGCTAAAGGAAGAAGTCTTCGTGTTCCAGGAGACTACAAAAAAGCTTGGACATTGTTACAGATTAAAAATGGAAGATTTCTCCTAATGATTATGATGATGTTGATGATATAATACTACCATCTATTGTAGCAAGGTAACTTTCCATAGCAGTGGAACCATCTGAAAAACGATTTGATTGGGATCATAATGTTGTTACACGAGATCCGCGAATATAGGGAAGAGAATCTCCTTCCAAAAGCAAGTTCACACTCACAGCACTAGAATCGAACCCAATTGACAGAAAAACCCCAATAGCCCGCCCTCGTTCCGCAAAACGTTAACAATAGGGAGGAGCCTGTCCCATGCTCCCTATCCAAACTGTTTAACTTGGGTGCCCTGATGGTTCCGCCCTTTTCCCGTTATTTTAATTCATATTTAGTATAATTTGTACACAAAAAATGAAGATATCAATATAGACAAAAATGCTAAATTTCAAACTTGAATGATGTACATAGAATTACAAATTACACATTACACCAATTAAATTACTTGGCCATGTAAAAAGCGGCTACAGTAAGTCAATACGAGAACATAATATGCGTATGTACAAAATATATCTGATATCCACTGGATTGTTACTAAAAAAAAAATAGACATGTATTAATATCCTACTAACGTTTGCATTTAAAAAAATGGACTTTTTTTTTCGGATGGTGATAAAAAAGAAGCTAAGACAGATAATTGCTTTTGATAAATTTCCCATGGAAGGTAATTATTTAAGCTGACTTGCAAAAAAAATTCTACGCCCTTGCGAGTGGTCCAGCAGTTAATCGGAACATTCGCCGTGGCGGAGGGAAACATGCGTGTAGGCATGTATTTGAGTTCCTTTGTCGTTTTATTTATCAGTTCCTCCTCAGTTTTCGCGACAAAATTGTTGAAGTAGATCTTACGCTTCAGGTTGGCCCAGAAGTTCTCGATGGGACGCAGCTGGGGGACGTTGGGCGGGTTCGCCAACTTGGGTACGTTCAGCCACTCCATCACCTCCAACGATCGCTTCGAGTAGTGGGCCAACGCCAGATCCGGTCAGCACACCGCGTCTTCGCCCTTAGAAATAGAAATACCTTGATGAACGACGCAACTTCCGGCAGGCATTTCGTATTATAAATTTCCCCGTTCACGGCCAGTCCGGAGCGAAAGAAGGCTTTGACATCCCCTTCTCGCTGATTGTCAGCCACAGCAGCACCTTCTTGGGGAACTTGGTGAACTTCACCTCGGAGCTCACTTCCTTCGTGGGAGAAGTAAAATACGAAGTGCCCTGCCAGTCGTTGCCATCCAGGGTGAGATAGGTCTCGTCGTCAATCACCACCGACACGTCGGGATTCGCCGGGAAAATCGAGTTGACCATCTTATTTAGCCACTGCCGCTGCGTCATTACCTGCAGCTCCAAAACCAGTGGACGAGACTTCCGCTTCCTGACATATATGTGCATGTTCGCCAGGTACTTTTCCACTGTTTGGCCGGTTGAACCGACCTCCCGGCCAAGCGCACGCAGCGATGTAGCCACTTTTCCCTCGGTCTTCCTCTTCAGCATCCTTTGGAGCTTGTTTGTCGCTCAGGGTCGTCGGCCGTCCGGAACCGGGCTTTCTTTCGATGCTCTGATGGTTGTCTAATAGTGTCAAGATGTTGTAGATGCCGGAACGGGCGTATCCGGTGTCCACAAAGTGCCGCACGATGTCCGTTTTCGACGCGATGGGGTGCCGTTCTTTGAACGCGCACACTTCTGAACGGAGTTGCTTCACTGTTTTTGAGATCACGGTTAGAGTTCGACTGATAGAGCTGTCAAATTTTGTCTGCTGACTCTTGGGTTACTATGATTGATGCTGCATGGGTAGTTTTGTCAGTGCTGGTGAAGGTAAACCCATGAAAAATTGACAATGTTTGTCCATTTTTTTTAAATACAAACGTTAGTCCTGGAAAAGCTGAGAACAGAATGGATCATTCCAAATATCTTAGATAAAATTTAAATAAAAGATATTATTTTATAAGACATGTTGTTTAAATTTGTCTGTGTATCATTCTAGTAACATTTCACAGATAGCAACTGAAGTGATCGAAGAGCCCGGTTTGATGATTTCTGAAATAAATGGCTTATCTTACCATAATAATACTTAACACAATATTTAAATATAATCCTGTACTGCTTATAACCACATGCCAGTCTTTTATGAATACAGTAGTTGAACTTTTGAAGGTCAAATTCAATAAAATGTTATGCTGAAATCCTGAAAAAGAAATCGAGCCTTTGATGCTTGTCATGTTGCTCCAGGCTCTTAAATGGTTTTGGAATGCAATGATGATTCCAGAGCGTGCTGAAATTATTTATTAAATGAGAATGGAAAATAATATGATATGAATAACAGGTATGGATATACAACTTGATTTATAGGTACAGGATCATAAGTCGCACCCCCTCACTTCGCTATTGTCAGAATGACAACATTGCCCAGGCTACGCCAACCAGCGTCTCCATGTTTTAGCTGGCAGTCTTTTGTGATCATCTGACTCGTGAAGAAGTGAGATAGGAACTTGTGAGGACCAGAGGTCGGTCGCACCCTCCTTCGAAGTTGTCAACTCACTATTTGAAGCCCATGGTCGATTTCTCCTAATGCTTCCAAAACTCAACTTATAATAATCCCACACAAGCCTAGAGTTGCACTTTTGAAGTCATATGGTCACTAATGACCGATGTTGTCAAAAGATAACCGAAGCGAGTCTGATTGGCTGAAGAGCTTCCTGAAGGTTCTTTGCAACCTCGAAATCACTGTCCAACATAAGACTTGAAAGGCCTATTTCGGAAAGTGTCTCTTTGATGCAATCAAAACCGCGAATGAAGTGCTCCAGCATCGTTTCAGTCGAGTTCCAACGAGTTTTGACGTCCACACACAGTTGAAGTGGTTTATGTAACATTTTCGTGATTTTTTCTTTAAGCAGTGCATTCTTAACAGGCGATTTTCGAAAAAATTTCACGACTCTTCGAATAAGTTTCAGAGACTCTCCAAATCGCGTGGTGTACAAGTCTTTAATTGAAATAAACTAGCTGTTTTCTTTAATATGAACATGAACATTCCAATATATTTACCCGAAGAACCAACTTCATCATCGTGATTATCACTATCCAAATCGTCGCTATCTGAATCCTCATTTTCCATTGGAACCGGTGGCTGATCCTTGTACAGGACACCCCCAAGTGAATCGCATGGTTGTAACACTGCTGATGAAGGTAATCCAACAATCTTCCAAACTTCGACATCACTCGAGCTCCGTCAGTCGTTTATGCTACAATGCTTCCATCCTTAATACCGAATTTCCGGACCATATCCTTGACCATTTCCAAAACCTTTTCAGCAGGTAGTGATCCACGAATTTTGCCGAGACCCAGGTTGTAGAATGATCCGTCAGCGAAATTCACGTTTAAGTAGCGCTTGTTGCTTAGACTTGTCCACTCGTCCAAAGTGAGACTAACAAGTTCACCGCTATCGATACGCTTCACTATTTCATCCCGCGTTTGCTGCTGAGCGTATCCATAGTATTCGGCGACCAGCTTCATGACGGATGTATTCGACGTTGGCAGAGAATATCCACGATCTGCGATCGATTGTCTGATGAACTTGCTGTTGGTGATTGCATTGATCGAAAATCCGTCCTCTGCTTCCAGCCGAGCTACAATTTCCGCCAGTGACTGACGTTTAACGAACTTGAGCATCGATACTTGTTTCACTGGGACATTCGGTGTGGATGATTTAACTTTCGCAGCAGACTCATTAGGATTTTTGGGGGGTTTGGAATCCATGTCGTGTTTGTTCTTCATGTGCCGGAGCAAGCCACTGGTCGAAGAGCCCTTGCACGACAAAATTTGCTCGCACTTTCGACATCGTGCTTTTTCTTTGTCATCCGCATTTCTATCGAAGTGTTTCCAAATTTCAGCCATGCCTTTAACATAATTGGATGTAAGGCTACATTAGCACAGATTTTGTATTACTACTTACTTTGATGTAACGGCAATCCGAAATTATTCAATGAACAGTAATCGATGAATGAAAACAATGTTTTGAATGGAAATGACAGCTTGCGTCGTATTGGCGCGCGTGCGTGTGTGTGTGTGTGTTAAATGTGTAGGCAAAAATGCGAATGCCTACTGAACCAACACAAAAGGAATGATGCATTTTCATGAATGATGTATAACATCGATGTAGGTACAGTAAATATGTATGTTGGCGTTGTATGGGTTATATTGAATGCGCGTAAACGGTACACTGAAATGTATTGGGAAGTATCAAAGCGAAAAAATATGTAAGAAATGTGTGTCACGCGAATCTTGGAACCTCTAATAATATATGAATGAATATGAAATAAATTTAACAAAAACCTCACAAAGAATTCATGGTGACCCTGGTGCAAATCATATCTCCAGAATTGTTTGTTTTTCAACTCCCTTAGGCGTTTACTCGTCATCTATTCTTCTTTCGCAAAAAAAATCAACACAATTACGAAAGCGCCCTTTATGTTGGCTCATGTTTAGAAAGCAGATATTCTCACTAAAACCGTCTGCTGTTGCTATTTGAAGCGCCTCTGTGCGATTTACCGTGCACGCTTTTACGGATGTGAGTTATTTGCCAACGGGGCGGGAAAAAGGCAATTTAAAATCAATTTCAGCGCGCCGGGATTATTTTTTCATGGCACTGCTTCCTCACGTTCTGCCACACTTTGTACCAGAATTTTTCATCACTTTTATGCAGCGCTTTTGCTCGCAAAGTTATATTGACTTGTTGATGTCTGTATGCCTTGTTCATGATAGCGTTGAACAAACATTTTCCGAAGCGCGTAAGGTTATTTTTAGACTTTATCAAAATGTTAAGTGTAAAAATAGGACGAATTTTTAATAAACCGTAATCTTCCACGAGTTCGTTGCTGGGGTGATAAATTCTAAGAATATTGTGTGAAAGCAAAATGCACAAACATCAAAAGGTGCGATGGAATCAACGCAGATCATTTAGAAGAAGTAGCATGTATCAACGGTTTGTTTCCTTTTTCAAAAATTCATCAACAAGGAAACTCGTAGCAATTAGCCCTCGAAATGAGTCGGAAATCACGCGACCCGTGCCAAACGCAGTGCACTAAATAACCTAATGAAATTAAAATGATAATAAACATTAAAGTTAATGAAGTAGGGCGTAGCGCCGGGTGCATACAATCAATCTCGGTGTGTGCAGCTCATGGCAGTAGACTAGAGCGAGCAGCCCGATCTCTCATCGCCATCATCATTGTAATCATACTCAGTGCTGCAAACTCAACTGACCAGATGTGCTGCTGGCAATTTGAAAAGTGCAGAAGAACAATTTAATTAAATAATAAAGAGCTCTCATCCCGCCCTCTCCGAACGCGGAACGCATTTTTGCACACGCAAACCACCGAATAGGAATTTGATTCAATTCGCTGCTGTCGTCGGGCGGTCGGTGGGTGGTGTTCCGAGAGTGTAAGAATAATAAAGTTTTAATTACGATTTCAATTGCGTCACGCCGCATAATCGATGCGGAAGTAAAGCGCATAATGGCGAAGCCTAGCATCGTTAGAATTTTGCGACGTCAAACGGCAAGCTTAAGCGGATGATATTAAAATGCGCTCGCATAACAGCCGACAGCGAGTTTATGTTTCGGTGGAGATTTGGCATTAAACCCTGAATATCCGAGCGTTTCCTTGCGTTGGGGATTATTCGAGTACAATAAAATTCAAAGCAGGAGCTTTATGATTGGCAGTTGAGCATACATTGCTTGGTTTCGTATAAACTCGAATCCGCTCATCTCGACGGAGCCATTTGAAAAATCGCAATAAATTACATTACTCGCACGTGCCACAAATGAACAATTTCAGACGGCGCTTTGTGAAAAATGGCACAGGAGTAAAATTAAACTTCTGTCGCTGTTGTTTTTCCTAGAAAGATAGCAACGACGACGATCGGTGCCGGGTGAAAAAAAAATGAGCACATTTGTCATGGGAAAGTATTTCTGACAGTTGCCTGACAAAGCAGGGATGCATACGGAAATAGTTACAATCTCTAGCCGCAGACCTACCCATCATCGCACTGACTAATCTGTGCAAGTCGTTCGAAGGTGATTAGCGTTTTAGTCACGTTTCGAACGTTTCTCACTACGAATATCTCTGTGGTATTCGTAGGGACGGCAGGAATCATTAGTGGCGGAAAGATCCAACTCCAATTACACTGATAGGCAAAATAAAGTGTAGTAGTATATTTTTATATCTTTTTAAAAGCATTTTAAAAATAAAGTGTCCTCTCGCAGAGCAGAAAAAATCCGGGTTACAGAAACGGTATTACTAATTTGTTGTAACGATCTTGACGGTAGAATATAGACTAACAGCACTGCTACCACTAACCTTCTACTAAAATTGTTTTTTTTATTTTTCATTCTTTGCCTTATACAGGGTGTCTCACAATAGGTGTCACTAAAACAAAATGGAATCACAGCAAAACAAATCAACCAAATCATAGCATTTATTTTTCATTTGAAAGATACATGTTATAGAAATAAACAATATTAATTTAATTCGAATCTCTCGCCCTTTTCCTTGATAGCTTTGCGCAATCGCTTTGTAAACCTGAGGAATTTGGCCCCAAATATCAACCAAATGTTTCTTGAATCGAAGTAAGCCCTTTCGTAGGGCCTACATGTTGAAGCAAATAACCTCAAACAAAGTAGTCAAGTGGGTTGTGATCCTATGAAGATGCAGGCCATTCTTCGCTTGTGATGGAATCGGGCAAATTTTCCGCGCACCACGCTTGTGTCTTCTTTGCCTTGTGAGCTGGAGCTGAGTCGATTTTCGATACATTCTGATAGCGTTCTACAGCTAGTTATCTTTTGGAGTATTGGCAAGACTTTTGCCATACACACGATCATTTTGTTGATTCTCACTGTCCTGAAGGAGGAAAAACCTTTCATCCGAAAATAAAATCTCGCAGTCACCGTGCCGAACCAAAAGATTTCTGCTTCTTTGGACCCTGGCTTGCTTTTGACGCTCCGCCAACCCGTGAACCCGTTGTTTCCTGTACGGCTTGCATTCCAGATCATGTCTGAGGAGCCTGTTCATTGAAGCAGGGGACATTTGAAATTGTTTGCTCAATTTACGGCCAGATACGGCCGGATTACGTCTTATTCGCTCCCTGACACATTTGATCTTTTTCTGCATTCTGGCAGTTCGTCTGGCACCTCCTATGTGTTGAATATGGACATTTCCAGTTTCCTTGAACCGTTTCAAGGTACGAAAAACAAAATGCTTACTCACTCCGAACTGCTTAAGGCTATTGAATATCTGACACGGTCTAAGCTTTTGCAAATGTAATTTTAAAACTTGCTCCCGTATGGTTTCTATGGTAGCTGGTAAATATAAACAAACGAAATCGCTTATTTATCTTCAGCGATAAGCTGTCAAAAGAATACACTCAAAACGGGTATAATCAATTCCGCTGTTAAAATTACCCAGCTGAAATAAACCAAGACTGAAAATCTGAGGTTTGTACCCAGATTGTACCGTGGCGAGCGTCGGTACCGAAAATTGTTTACAACGGAAAATCTTTGGCGCATTTTTACCATAACCAGGTAGTGGTCCAAATCGATGTTTGCGCCACGATAGGTTGTGACGTCGATAATATCAGAGAAGTTCCTTATATTAATACAAACGTGGTCTATTTGTGATTCGGTCTGTTGTGGTGATCCGATATGAGAGGCTGTGCTGGAAGTAGGTACTACGTAAGGTCTGTATCCGCAATAATCCGGACACTTCAAAACATGAATAAAACATAAATTTTGCATTATATTTCCGTCGTAGTTGTTTATTTCAGATTCATGGGATGTGTTTTAACAATTCGTGAAGACAAAACATAGTTATTCGGTATTTGCATAAAATTTTCGAACTTTGCGCTTAGCTCCGTCGATTAGCGTTTGTACAGACTCTTCAGAAATCGTAGAAGCCGTCTATGTCCAAATTTGCTGGAAGTGTTTGATGTCTTTGATTCCTTGCTTCTTTCCAGAAAGCTTCCGCTTCATCAGAGCCCAATATCTCTCGATTGGTCGTAGCTCTGGGCAATTTGGCGGGTTTGAGGTTTTTGGTACAATGTTCACTTGATTTGCTTGGTACCACTCCATCACAGTTTTAGCATAGTGGCATGATGCCAAATCGGGCCAGAACAAAGGTTTTTCTTTGTGACTTTTGATGAAGGGTAGGAATCGCTTCTGCAGACACTCTTTCTGATAGATCTCCTTGTTGATTGTGCCTGTAGTGACGAAAGATTTACTCTTTTTGCCACACGTTCAAATTGCTTGCCACACAAGGTATTTTTTAGGAAATTTCGATGCCTTCTTCGTTCTGAAATGCTCAGCTGTAGCATTTCTGGCCATAGCAGAATAAAAAGCCAGCCCTGAAAGCTGCTTGAAATCCTCCAGGACATAAGTTTCATCGTCCATAACAACGCATGAAAACTTCGTCAAATATTCGCAGTACAAACGTCGAGCCCGTGATTTTGCTGCCAAGTTCTGTTTGTCGTTGCGATTTGGAACTGTTTTTACTTTATACGACTTAAGTCCCAAACGTTGTTTTGATTTTTGGACAAAACCAGGCGACATCCCTATTTTACGAGCCACCGTTCGAATGGTTTGGGTTTTCGTTAATATCCTTTTCACCTTTCGGTCCATGACAGGATCAGCGCGTCCAATGTTTTTGTCACTTCTCGGTTTCCTCTCCACCGTCAAACGTTCCGAACATGATTTGAGCACATCGTGAACAGTGGATTTAGGCAAATCCAATGTTTTTGCAAGGTCCCGTATTGACAAGTCAGGATTTGCCGTACGCCCGTACAAAATTCGCTCGCGCACTTGTTTTTCTTTCGTCGCCATCTTGAATACTAAACATGAAATGTAAACATCAATCATAGTTTTTTTCATCATAGACTCTCAGCTATACCACAGTAAAATTTTTCATCCCTACGTGCAATATTTCAAAAGTTACAATGATTTGAAGGTTCAATTAATGTGGATACAGACCTTATGGCCATATTCTTGAAGGCGGCAAAATCGATGAGGCTGAGGCCATTTTCGTTCATAAGTTGGTGTGCGCCAAACTTTCGTATAACCGGTCTGAATTTCATCTTCTGGCCGACCTGGGCATTGAGATCTCCGACTATGATTTTACCGTCATGACTTGGACAGCTGTCGTATTCTCGTTCCAGCTGCGAGTAAAAAGCGCTCACATCCATTGCATGATGCCGTAATCAAAGCCCTTTTGGACGGCTCAGGGAGCTTGTTTACGCGAACTAAGAATACTGCAAGGTAAGTTTTAACAGGTCGAATAACAAAAGGTCGAAAGAACAGAAGGTTGAAGGTACAAAAAGACGAATGTACAAAAGCTTGATTAATTCAAAGAGGGATAAAAGCACTAGTAGCTCAAAGAGAGAAAATAGGTCGAATAATTAGAAGCTATGAATGGACAGATATCTTTGAAGAAAATTCATGTTTTTTTTTGTAGGAAGATATACTTCTTTTTCTTTTTTTACATTGTTTTTTCTTCCTTCTCCTCGTTCTTACGTTTGGCAAAAATGAGTTGCTATTTGTGATGACTGATTTATTTCCAAAGTATTTGAAACAATAAATTGAACATGGAAAAGGATATTTCTTTGAACATTTCTAGAGAACATTTTTGAGAGAACTATTTTATATCACATGTAATGTAATCTCATGATAAATAATCATTTATGAGAATGTGAATTATTGACCGAAATAAAAAAATGCATTCAAATATGTCTATTTGAACGATCATGACAAGGAGAACAAGAGGAAAAATACCGGATGTTTGGTTTGAAACTTAAACTTCACTTCAACTGACGTTTCACTCAAGCTCTGGAAGATGCGTGCAAGTCTTCTTTGATGATGCCTTGCATAGAGTTTTCCGAAATGTTGGCTTCCTTGACAAGTTTTCTGATGGAGCGTACCGAGTTGCGAGCAATCTTTGCATGGTCCGACTTGATCACGTTTGGCGTACGTCCAAACAATGAACCTCGACTTCCTGGCTTCCGCTGCTAAGGACCATCCTTTGGAGACTTTTTGATGCGATAAACTGTGGCCAAAGTGACATCCTACCACCTTTGCAAATCTCATTATGCGTCTTCTGGGCGAGCAGCAAGCTCGTAATCACTTCTTTGGCGTACATTTTCACAAATTTCCTGCAAAACAATTCCGATGTTTTGATGCAATACTTGAAAGTCAACATTAACAAATACACTGTCAACAGACATAAGTCAATAGTTAAACAAATTAACCCAATATTAAAGTTTAAACATTTTCGTATTTTTTCCCCCATGCAAGCGTCCTTCAATACATAAGAATGAATTGAAAGAGATGAGAAAATAAATTCAATCAAACACATCTTTCGTCGAATTGCGTCAGTGTCAGTTTCAGGAGATTTATTTTTACACGAAATCTTTCTTTACGTTCCCCAACTTTTTGCAATTATGAATAACGTCTCATGTAAAATTCATAATTTCCAAGTGTGTACTTACAGTTGGAAACTGGACAATTCGACTAGCGACTTCTTTGTTTAGGTCAAATGAATATCGAATTCATGAAAATCTTTTGACGTAGAACTCCGTCTGTATTTTCAATCCTGGGGTACACGTTCGAATTGCGAAAATTTGGAGCGTCACGGAAAATATATAGGTTTTGAACGTTAATGACTAAGTAATTCCACGATTTATTTCCAAAATGATTGAACCAATCGATCGAGACATTTTCTACGCTTCGATTTCAATATTTAAAATTATTGATTGTTAACATTCAACTATTGAAATGAACGCAAATTTAAAGTGATGTCTTATAATGCCGATTTTTTCAGAGTGAATTTACTAAATGCACAGTACTTTCCTATCACAGACTTCAAATTTAAGTAAGGAACGTCTCACATGCAGCAGTGCACGATGTAAAACGGGGACACCTTCAAATTTTCTTCATTCGCTCGGCAGTCATGGAGCTGTGCAGAGCGGCAATAAGCCAGTACTGCTTTGGCAGCTGGTGGTTGCAAGTACCCTGTAGGAGCGCGGGCGAGCATCCAGCCAGAATGATGGCTCAGCGGCTGTCGCTAGCGAGTGGCTAGCTGAACAGCCATTTTTAATGCAGTCGTGTGCTATGCCAAGCTCGTGGCAAATTTATCAAATTTGGTCTGAAACATGTATGATCCAGTTGGTAGTCATATCACGATATGATGTACATGTATATGTATGATATATATGTAGATAATTTCTAAATATATGCAGATGATATAGATAAATATATAGATGTATATGGTCATGATATTGATATATTTGTAGATTATACCGATGTATATGTAGATGATATAAATGTATTTAATGAAGATATTGATATGTTTGAAGATGATATCGATATATATGTAGATGATGTAGATAAGACGCAACGTTGAGTGTTAAAAATCCGCAATCACTATGTCTATACAGGCAGAACGGCATTTTTCGGGGTAGAACCATCTGTGTTTAGCGCCCTGGTTTCCAAATTTCGACAGAATGTCAATAACTATTATATGATGTATTTCACACAAAAGGATCTCTTCAGGGCTACTATTCTGATTTTGGAAGAGGGTTATACTGATATATTATAAGAGTTTGCTAATTGTTTCCGCATGGCACCAATATCAATTTCTGTTTGATAAATACCAAATATTTTTTTAAATCATGTTTCGGAATAGAAAATAACTCAGGGTCGTTTAAAGTTTATTTGCCTTTTGCAATAGCAGCCCGCTGGTTGCTGGCATGTTATGATTTCCCTATTACAGATATAATTTGATTATAACCTGTTGTTCAATGTTGGTAGTGTTTTCTTCAAAATCCATTCAGTGCTTTAAAGTGTTTCTGTTCGAATTAGTGCGTTGAATAGAGTAACTACCTTGCAATAAGAATCAAATATTTTTGAGAAAGTTAAACGTCGCAGAATGTGGCTGCAAAGTCGGAGCGAATAAATATGTAAGCTATTTTAAATAATAGCATGAGTTTAAAGTCGACTTTCGAACATTTGGAGAGTGTTATTAAGGGTTTATTGAATTCCTTCAAAAAAAAAAATCGTTTAAATTGATGACCAATTAACATAATGATTTTTATACAGTTACATATTCTTTATAGAAACCTTGTTTGTACTTGTATATTAAATTTATATTTTATTTATTTATTTGGTCAATCATTTGTAGACTAGTACATAGACAATGAGCTGTTTTCTTAACTATACATAAATATAAAAATTAATTAGTTTTGTATTCTCAGGGACTTAAAATACTGTTTCAATTTATACCGAGACATTGTAAAGTCAATGGCTTCACAGTGTTGATTATAGGAATCCATCATGCTATTTATTGGTCTATTTTTAGCATATTCCGTGCGATGATGGCTTAGAGCAAATAAACAACGATTTCGAAGTCGTCTAATTGGTGCATAAACATTTAATTTAGAAAGTAGTTCGGCTGATTCAACAGGCTGCGAAACGATATCGTTTACAAATGAAACCATCGCATATTCTCGTCGTTCTTTCAATGTTTGGATGTCAATCAACATGCAGCGAGCTTCATATGATGGAAGACGATGTGAGGCCCAGCCTAGCTTACGAAGAGCATATAATAGAAATTGCTTTTGTACTGATTCTATTCTTTCTTCATGTATACCTGGACGAGGAGACTGCACAATGCTGCAATATTCCAGTATAGACCTCACATAGGTAATATATAGAGTTTTAATAGTGTACGGGTCTTGAAAGTTGTAGCAGAAGCGTTTAATAAACCCTAACATGCTATTTGCCTTGTGTATGATAGTGTTGTAGTAGTCTATAAAATTAAGTTTAGAGTCTAAGATAATTCCTAAATCCCTCACTTTTTCACACTTTTCTACATTCTGATTTCCAAAAAAAATTACAATGATGGTTGTTGTTAATTTTCTGCTAAAAGATATTAAATTGCATTTCTTTACATTCGGTTCCAATAAGCTTTTCTTACCCCAGATGTAGAATGTATGAATTTCATACTGGAATATATTGATGTCTTCTTTATTTTTGATTTCCAAGTACAGCTTCATGTCGTCGGCACTTTCAGATGTTTGAGGACGAAGGAAATGTCGTTGACGTATAAAATAAAAAGAAGTGGTCCTAAATGGGAGCCTTGGGGGACTCCTGAAGTAACTTGAATGGGATTTGATTTCTTTTCATTGAATTTTATTATTTGTTGCCGGTTAGTTAAATATGATCCAAGCCACTTCAAGAGTTCAGACTCAATTCCAATTTTTTGCAGTTTGAAAAGTAACATTGGAATGTCAACACGATCAAATGCCTTGCTAAAGTCTGTGTAAAGAGCTTCAACATGGTTCCCATTATCCATTGCATTCAATGAATAATTGACTAATAAGTTCGTGGATGTTGAGCGGCCTTTGAAAAAACCGTGTTGTTTGTCTGTTATTCGATTTTTGATTTGAAGAAATAATGTTTTATTGACAATTGCCTCGAAAAGTTTGGGAATGCAAGAGATAATAGCGATTCCACGATAATTACGTATGTCAGATTTCCGGCCAGATTTGAAAATAGGCACTAAGAATGAACTTTTCCATATTGTTGGGAAAATTCCTGATTCCAGTGACATATTGAAAAGCCAAAACAAAGGAGATGTAAATTCCTTCGCAAGATTCTTCATAAATACGGGATGAATTCCATCAGGTCCAGGGCTTTTGGAGGGGTCTAATTTTTTTAAACCCTGCAAAATATCCTGAACCTGAAGTTGGTTGACACCAATGTTCCTTGGATATTCTGGATAAAATTCAAAAAAATCGCGGTCGCGATCTTCTTCCGAATATGTTGTGTAGATTTCTTGAAAAAAATTTGAAAAAAGATTGCAGATTTTTTCCGAGCTATCGCCAACCTGTTCGTCAAGATGCATTGTTGACGGAAAATTGTCTGATTTTAATTTTGTTTTGACGTAATTAAAGAAGTTTTTTGGACAGGACTTAATTTCAAGCTCAGTTTTTGCATTAAATACTTCAAATGCATTACTGATTGCCAAGTTCAATTGATCGCATATTTCCAAGTAAGTTGCTAAATGTTCACTGCTTTTATGTTTTTTGTAAATTTTGTGGGCTTTTTGTTTGCGATTCTTTATACTTTTGATTTCTCTGTTAAACCAGACTGGATGTTTAGTGTTTCCGTGACGTCGTTTTTTCTTTAATGGAATCTCTTGTGAGATGATGTTGGATAGGATTTCGTAGAAGACGCCAACAGATGATTCGACATTTCCTTCGTCCCTAAAAATTTGTTGCCAGTTGATACAGTTTAATTTGTTTTTTATATTCTCATAGTTCGTGAGCTTGTATTGAAAAACTTCTTCATATTCGTAGTCGTTGGGTCTTTGATATTCATGTATGAATAGGGAATATTCTATTGCTGTGTGAAACTTTTCGTTTTTCCATAATGGGTTCAATGATTCGGTCACACAGAAATCTTCATGAATATTCGTTAAAAGGAGGTCTAGATAGCAATTTCCTTGGTTTTTAACATGGTTAATTTGATTCAGACCTAATTTAGCAATTTCATCAAACATGAAATGTAAAGTGATATTATCTCCAACGACTGGGAGAAGAATGTTTTCATTTTCAGAGTCTAAAATGAAGTCGGCGTTGTTTTGATTAAAGTCCCCATAGATGTGAACTTTTACTTCAGGAGGGAGTTCAGATAATATTTTTTTCTACGCATTTGAAAAACTTTTCATGTGTAATTTTATTAGCATTAAGTGGTGGAAAATACAGAGAGGCTAACACGTGTGTTTCACCTGCTATGAAAGATTTCACCCATACATGCTCAAATTCATTAAATTTTGTAGTTGTAATAATTTCTGAATTAAAATTGGCAGAAACAGCTATGAGGACTCCACCACCTGATTTCTTCTCAGACTCATGAAGGTTCCTATCGTTTCTAAATACACTATACACACTTCCAAATATTTCTTCATTACGCACGCTTTCGTCCCACCTAGTTTCAGTTGCCAGAATAACCGAAAAGGACGAACTTAATAAATTAATATAAATTTCCTTCATTTTGGCTGGGCTTTTCATGCGATTGAAATTTTGACAGTAAATCAAAATTTCAGTCGCATTCTGTTTACATGAAGACATTGTTGAAAGTGTGTCGGTTGACAAAATATTATTATTATCACTATATACCTCTTCATTCATATTTCGAACAGGTCCTCAACTATCTTTCATGCCATAAAGATCAGGACCCTCTCAACCATCGTAGCAAATACGACCGTGTTCAAACCACACGGCCCTTTTCAGAGCCACCAAATGCTTTCTAAAGAGTGTAAAATAGAATTTTATCACATACCTACATTCTAATGCGGGTCTACAAACACCCACGCTATTTGAACCTAGACTGTCCATCGGCTAGGGTAGAGGTCAAATAAAAATTTCAAAAATAGTGACCATCACGAATACTTAGAACATTTTGAACGCTAATAACTTCATCATTTCTCGATAGATTTTTGAGATTGTTGCTTCAATCAGTTGGAACTGTCAAGTCAATGTTCAAAAATATCATTCATAATTGACTTTGAATTCCCAAACAGACTTTCAACACCCAAGTAACATTGCTAACACCATCCTGCTTTATTAAATTTTATTAAAGTTTTATGAAAGCCACTTGAAATCAATTTGGTTTTATTATGGCACCGAGAGGTGCCAATAGGTTTCATATTTTAGTCAGGTTTGTGAGAACCTACACAGCTTGTTTACAACGAACATAAAACCTTGTTTCTCAAATGCCTTTTACTCCTATCAAAGGTTTTATTTCGACTTTATGAACTCGCAAAATGCTGTTTTAGGACTCATTGATATTATCTTATTATGGTCAGTTAAAAAAGCATTTTAAAACCATTTTGCTTTCAGTAAATGCATAAAACGGCAAATTGGCATTGAGCGAAGTCACATAAGACCAAATAGTTTTATAATAGTCATTGCGAAGAAAAATTGGCTCTATGTCAAAACTGTGATTTTTTTTCAAACGCCATATTGAAATATAAGAAATAATTGAAGTGATGAAATAATTGGAGTGGTGAAGAAAATTTTCAATAGTATGCAAACACACTGTAGATCGGAGACTAATTTCGGCATTCTTCTAGATAATCTCATCCAATTGAAAAGCACTTTTCAGGAAATTCATAATTAATTTATCGAATATATTTGTTTTACTTTGATTTATGTTGTTGTAAATTCGCATAATTTCCGAGGCGCATTAATTTTCGGCTCTTATCGTGTCAACATTCACCAAAAAATAAATGCGCATATAATTTCGAGCATAATACACTATGGAAAACACAATTTGTTTTGGATATTTTGGTACAACAAAAATTTCCCGCAACTCAAGACCTTTTTATTACTGCTAAATGAATCAGAAGAGCAGAGAATCGAACAAAGCAGAACAACAAAAACCAACCTCGATTTCACAGTGAAGTTTGACAGATGTGGCCATTTGGCCATGAAGTTTTATGAAGGTTCTCAAGTGGCCATAACATCTTTCAGTAGAACATTTTCAAAATCTTTATGTTCTTATAAAGGTATTATTAATTTGTTTTCACAACCGTCTATAGAGTGGGCCATTTTGTACAAATTTCGGCTTTAAAGAAGCAAAGAGGAGGTGTTGGTGGACAAAACAGTTTTGAATGTAGTTTTATCAACAAAGCCGGGAGGAGTGCTATACGGCTGGAATAAAACTTATATTGTTACTTGGGCAATCTATAAGGCAATAAGGATAATGGTCTCCAGCTAGTCGATCATATCAACACAATCACCACTGCCAGCACAGCCGTTGCCCTTTCATCATACCAACATTTAAATGCAGTCTAGCACCGCCAAAAGATTTGTAAAGAGCAAATCATAGAATTTTCTAACATACTTACTTATCTATGCCGATTTAACGTCCCATTAAACAGCACCTACGATTCAATGTTGCTCTACGAAACGAACGAAACTAATCTACCATGTTGAACCAGACAATGCTTCAAACGGTTTAACTTTGTCTACATAAACCGGTCGTGTGTTATACACTGATTTTCGGCAAGGCTTCTTGATCCAATCGATCAATGCAGCCTTTTTTCTAATACAGGAAATTAAAAATAATAATAATAAAATTCATTACACATTGCTACGTAGTCCTACGTCAACTTTGCGTACAACCCCATTGGGCTGTCTCTTCTAGTTTTTAAGACCTTCTGAATTAAAATTTTTGCTTTCCTAGACGAAAAAATCAACAATCATCAACTCGCTAGCAGTTTTTCTTTAATTTCCCTCAATCCCCTTTCTTGACCTGAAATTACATAATGCAGTGAATACCAAATTGCCTTATTTATTTATTTATTTATTTTATTTTATTTGATTTTTTTTTAGAATGATACTCTAAAAAAATTTGTTTCACTCATCCCTAGTTTCATAAATGATAAATGCATACAAATCCACGTCGTTCACGAGAATTCTGCATCCATTAAACATATGTCCGAACGTGAATTGAAAATCTCAGCAACTTCTCGAATCCCCCAGACAAAACTGTCCTATTTAGAAACAGTTCCTTCGTAATTGCAGAAGCAACATTCATGAGTACCTAAATTATTCTACATAGTGGGTACACCCCCGCGTTTCTCTTATGGCATCGGAGCATCGTCACTGTCTGTTTCTGTAGACGAACGGCTGTATTTTCTATAATGCATCGGTCCATTTCCCTTTAGATATTGGATGTAGGCACTGTTCGTATGAAGACGAAACTGTGAATGGCCAGCCGCAATGTATATTTTGGGAACGGTCTGTCTCTGTATAAATACGAGCTGTTGACGTGCCGGTTAATTGGAGCGTAAGAACGTGTCCCTCTATGCGGAGGTAGGAGGTAGTTCTTCCTACACGGTTAATTAGAGGGAATCAGTATCTGTGTAGATTTTGGTTCAATGAAGAATGATGTTGTGAAAAGTGATATTTCACTTTCACACATTTCATTTATTTTGGGAATATACAAAATGTCTGAGTGCATGGGGGAAAAAACGTGAACCGGAACCCCTGAACGATTCTAAGGGCCTGTGTGACTCTATGACTCTAAACGTTGATCAATCACGAATCACAAAACTCCTACGATTTTGCAACCGGACCATATGTTAGAGCAAACTATTTTCTACCAGATGCTGCTTTCAATTCGCGAGAGTTTTATTTGATTCGGAAGAAATCGACGGTTGCAGTCATTGTTTACAGTTGGCTTTTAGGCAATTGTATACAATGACTGTTTACAAAGTTCCTAATAATGAATTACTCGAGAATTGAATTGTTGCTTTTGCGTTTGCACGTTTTTGACCGATTTCCCGTACATTTTCTGTTAAATTTTCTTCAACGGGACGCAAACGTATCTATCGTGGGGAAGCCTTAAACTACATGAACTTGCGCTTTTCCCTCCAAATTCGTGATGCATTTTGACGTAAATTTCAACAAGTTTGCACTAGCCGATCATCCAAGCATAAGTCCGTCAGGTAGGGTAAGGGGATGTAATGTTAGCCAAGCTCCTCCATTCGGCCTATGTAACAACTATGTCCTACATTCAGCGATAATCAACAAAACTATGTTGCTATCAAGATAACCGATTTAATTCGAAGGAATTCAGACATTATTAATCAATTGACTGTTGTTCCCTACCGTGTAATTTACGATTTTCTTAACTTTTTAGACATCATGATTTCACTAGTTAAGCTGAACAGATTATCTCTATGATCTTCAAATGATCTAAATTTGGCTAAATTGAACAGACGAACCTTATAATGCAGCCTAGATATACAGAAAATAGTCACACGTTACAAACTAACAGTTCACATAGATAAAATAACATTGCTTTATCAAGAAAACCGTGGACCCAATGTTAGGGACATCTTTTTTTTTCTTTGTTCCCAACTATGGCCTGTTGTCTGGAAAACTTATTAAAAATGTTGTTATTGGTAAAATTTGCAATGGAAATGTATGTGTTTCGGTTGTATATTTTCCAAATGGCTTATCTAAACACAAACCGTAGGAACAAAACCTGTGCAGAGTGAATTATAAAGTTTTCATTATCGGAGAGGCCGAAAATCTCGTAAGTGTTTCAAAGAAGTTTTATTTAAGCTTGTTTGTGAAATTCTGTGTTGGGTAGAATTAATACAGCTGAAATGCCTTAAATAAAAAATATCAGGGGAAAAAACGAGGGCAGCATTTAATAATATATCTTTCGAATGGGACAATGTTGCATCCACAAATAGACCCAATTTGGTGCTTATAGACCAACATTACATCCATATCCCTCGAAAGTAATAAATTATAGTTTTTTTTTTAAAAAAACCACCCAACCACTTAAAAAATATACAAATATATATATAAAAAAAATAATATTTATTTCACCCAAAAAAAATATATAATAAAAAATAAAAAAAAAAAAAAATCTTTTTTTTTTAGGCTGGTTTAAGGGTCACATACCCTATCTAGTTTTTGGTAGCATCGAGAATAATTTCACATACTATTATCGCAAACAATTTCGAGGCGGCTAGCAAACATGTAATACCTCGACAATTAATAACACTGTGACGATTTCTACGTTTAAAAACTCGTGTCACAAACGATTGCTTCCAGATGCGATAGAATAACGGAACTAAAGGGCGATACGGTCAAAATTTGGTCAATATCAACTTGACGTATTTCTTTCAATTTTGCATTTAAAAACCTGAACACCCCTCATTTTGAAGGTGTGTGTGTGTAGAATGTTGCTCCTATTTTGATTTTGGAATTCACTCTTCAGTTGTCAAAATGCCGTCCAAGCAAGAAGAGCAGCGTATCAAAATTTTGCTCGCGCATCGCGAAAATCCGAGCTACTCGCACGCAAAGTTGGCAAAATCGCTAAAAGTTGCCAAATCAACCGTTACAAATGTAATTAAAGTGTTTGGGGAACGTTTGTCGACAGCCAGGAAGTCTGGATCGGAGGGAAATCGAAAACCGGAAGCCGCTGAGACGACAAAGAGAGTTGCCGGTAGTTTCAAGCGAAACCCTAACCTATCTCTCCGAGATGCCGCAAATAAGCTGGGTGTATCGTCTACAACCGTGCATCGAGCCAAAAAACGAGCCGGACTATCGACTTACAAGAAGGTAGTGACTCCAAATCGCGATGATAAACAAAATACGACGGCCAAAGCGCGATCCCGGAGGCTGTACACGACGATGCTGACGAAGTTTGACTGCGTGGTAATGGACGACGAAACCTACGTCAAAGCCGACTACAAGCAGCTTCCGGGACAGGAGTTTTATACGGCAAAAGGAAGGGGAAAGGTAGCAGATATTTTCAAGCACACGAAACTGTCAAAGTTCGCAAAGAAATATCTGGTTTGGCAAGCCATCTGTACCTGTGGCTTGAAAAGTAGCATTTTCATAGCTTCCGGGACTGTCAACCAAGAAATTTACGTGAAAGAGTGTTTGAATAAACGTCTGCTGCCTTTCCTGAAGAAACACGGTTGTTCCGTACTGTTCTGGCCGGATTTGGCATCTTGCCATTACGGTAAAAAGGCCATGGAGTGGTACGCCGCCAACAACGTGCAGGTGGTTCCCAAGGACAAGAACCCTCCCAACACGCCAGAGCTCCGCCCAATTGAGAAATACTGGGCTATTGTCAAGCGGAACCTAAAGAAGACCAAAAAAACTGCTAAGGACGAGCAGCAGTTCAAGGCAAACTGGCTTTCTGCGGCGAAGAAGGTGGACAAGGTGGCTGTACAAAATCTGATGGCAGAGGTCAAGCGTAAGGCCCGGCAATTCGGATTTGGAAAAGCGGAAGCCTAACTGAATATTTTTTCTGAATTTTATACTAATTGAACTTGAAAAAGAAATTTAATTTGATTTTTTAAATAAACGATTTCACCGATTTACACGCGTTTTCCCTTGACCAAATTTTGACCGTATCACCCTTTATCATTTTTTTTTTTTTTTTTTTTTAAAAAAAAAACTCCCCCTCCCGCTGAACGCGCCGCCCCGCCCCCCCGCACGGCCCGAGGGGGGACCCCCCCCCGCACCGACGGGTCCTTTCCTTTTTGTAAAAACTATATTTATAAAAAGCCACACCCAAAAAATTTGTAGTTAAATAAATTGTAATATCCCCTTTATTCCTTAAAAAAAATTCCAAAACACCCAAGAAACCCCAAATTTATAAAAAAAAATTTAAAATTATTTTTTTTTCTCGTGGCTATGCTACATTGTCTTAGCTTTCAGGTTCATGGTACAATTGCAGCAGGACCACAATCTGCAGACATTTAAATAAAAATGAAATTATTATCATTTTATATTATAACATCCATGCATTACATTTTGTATGCTTTTTTATAAGTCATTTTCAGCTTCGCATATATGCATCCTTGTCAGTTATAGCTCATCTAACCTACGTTATGTATTTGAAAAGATAGAAAGGTTTTTGATGTTTTTTTTTATTTTTTAGAAAAAATCATATTCGAAAAATTCTACTTAAAAAAGCCCTTTCCTTCTTCATCAAAAATATACATTAATTTAAAACCTAGCAGTTTACAATCATTCTTTTCCTATTTCACAGACATAAAGTATCATTTATGGGTCCAGATGAACAAGAGCTATCGAAAAATTCAATTATTTTATTTTTTTGTATGTTTGTTTTATTAAGATTCAGTTTTTGGATTCATACTCATATGAAATTTATTTCGCCTAACTATAAGCTGTTTTCAGTTTTTTTCCAATATTATTATGATATTAATACACATCTAATTTTTATTTTCAGTAACATACCAGTAGATGTCAGATACATCTTGTACCTACGTTTATTATGTTCTCTGACTATTATTGTAAAAACAAATTCTAATTTTAGTAGATCTTAATCCAATAGAAACTGCAACAGTGGAAGTCTTTCGATGAGTGGATGTTCAGCTTAGTTACGGATATATGTATTCTACTATAGTTTACTGGCCTGCTGGTATTATTATTTTATATTATAACGTCAGTTTATTATTGTATGTTATGATATTTAATGATGTGACATAATTGCATTTAAATTCATTTAATTAAAATCACTATTTCCGATTAGACTCACTACATAAATTATTGCAAGGAAATGGAACAGCACATCGAAATTTTAGGTTTACTATTCTATTGCTATATAATTTCAGATCAGTCATAGGTATCTCAAGTTTTATGAGATAATTTAATATCAATTTTTTTTTCTCGCAGCTACATTGTCTTACTTTCAGGTCTACAAATGGAAGTGTTATTATCATTCTTATATTCATTCACTATATTATTTGTCATTATAATATTCATTCACTATATTTTTATTATTATAATATTAATTCACAAGATTTTAAATATTACTATATGACACTGAATATAAATTGGGAAAGGAGGGAGCATCAGGGTATCACTCCAGCTGGAATTGGACAATGGAGTGGTATGACAACCGGCGTCTAGGAGGGAACAAACAGTATCATTTTCTTTATCCTACCGATTCGATTGTGGTGCTGTGAATTCTACTCCAACAATTTCAGTGAGAGTGACGCGCCATTCTTAACAAGCCATCCCGTAGAAAGCTTAATGAGTATTTCGAATCGGGTTATGCGATTTGTTGGATCGTATCGTTGGAAGGAGATTCTTATGTTCCCGCGGGTTTCGCGTAAGTGTCTCTGCTTACGGGTCCGCCGCACCGTTTTTGGCCCTTCATACAGCGTTTCTGTGAATGCAAACCGGTAACTCAATTTGATCTTGCTATTAAGTGGAGCTGCATACATGACAAGGTCTTAGAAGGGATGGTGGCTACCTTACATACATACATACATACATTTCTTATATATTTTCTATCAAATATTCTTCAACGGAACGCAAAAGCATCCATTGTGGGCAAACCTTAAACTACATCAACTTACACTTTTCCCTCCACACAGAGACGAATTTGATAGTCAATTTTACCATTATTGGGGGTTAGGATGACTATTGCAGTATAGTAATTTAGAACCGACTATGATCATGGTAAAAACGACCATTAAAAATAGTTGATCCAACATTTGCCATAATGTCGGAATAGTCTTTGTTACCATGATCATAGTCAAAAATACCATAAACGTGGTCAATTCGACAATTTTCATGGTTATTGTAACCATTATATGGGATAGTCATCCTGACCATGATTTAATTGTCGGTATAACGATAGAATTTTTTACAGAGCATACTCATGATGCATTTCGACGTAAATTTCAACAAGTTTGCACTAGCCGATCATCCAGGCATAAATCCGTCAGATATGTACTTTATGGTTAGCATCGAGAATAATTCCTGACACTATTATCTCAAACCAACGTGTAATACCTCGATAATTAATAACACTTTTACGAATTCTACGTTTAAAAACTGAAGTCATAAACAATTGCTTCCAGTTGCGTTAGAATACGGCAGACTTCAACTTGCATTCAACATTTAGACTGTCGTATTCTAACGGGACTATCAATATTTTCTCTTCATCCAAAGCCTAGTTTTCATATGAAATTATTTCCTTCAGTACACCGATGAATACCTAGAACATTAAAATTATAAATTTGAGCATATTGAGGGTTTTTCATTTTTGCGCAAGTTTTAAAAAGGATGCAATTTATGAGTATAATTTCGTTCTTGGAAAACCGCATAATTTAAGCACACCTTCTAGCAGGATTCGTTCGACTTCACGACTTGAAAATCGATCAACTGGCATTTGCTCAGTTGTCAGATGTTGTCTTCTTTTTAAATTTTAATGTATAGTTTTTGTTTTCAACCGGTTCAGCATTTGACACAACCACACCAGAGAGTCAGCTGGACGAAAATCATCCGTTGTACAAATGCATACAGTTTTATGTGTAAGGCGTTCGAAATGTGCTGCTTGAACGTGTCCGACAGTCTTGGTTGAACAATGGGTCCTTGCGGTGCTGGTACGGAACATAATAGAACTGTGTTGGTAAAGCATTTAAGTTTCCTCAAGTCTACGGAATTTCCAACAAGAGTGATTCCTAAACATTAGTTTCAATTATTTCTTTCTTAACCACCTTCCACTTTCAGCCGTCTTTTGCCCACCTAACGGGTAACTCATTGTGAGCGTTTCGTTGGCCAGCCGGTCAACCGGAAAGTGATACCCAACACCCGCTTCATTGTCCCCATAAAAAAAAAAATAATTCGATAGTGGATAGTATGCTCTGTGCCCCCTCGCCAATCACATCTTTGGATAGCAACATCTACCGTCCACAGCTTCCAGATGTTTTTCCCGTCAAAGAAATCTCAATTCTATCAATGTCAACACGAGTATTCCAAGTTTTCTAACCCGCATACGATCCTGTTGCTCCTTGCTCCGGAAGACGTGGCCAACAAATTCAAAAAAATAAGCCAATTTTAAACAGAAAATATTATACAGAACTAATGATATGTTAATAAAAAAAAATAGTTTGATAAATAAATGTAATAAAACAATATATTTATTCATAAATATACTAATGAGAACATTATGATTAAACGAATAATCCGAGGTCCATTTGGAGTAAACAGTCCTAGTACAATCCTAGTTCAAAGATGGACTTCAAGTGTACTTCATCCAACTGCCAAAATTTGAAATGAACCGCTAGCTATTTTGACATTTCAAGTCCATCGGTTATAACATCTGAAGTGCAATTGAATTACGATTGTACTAGGACGGGAAGTACGATTGCAGTAGGAACGGGGACTTGGCTACTTCAATCGTACTTCAATTGTACTAGGCTACGCTATCTGGGTAGGGCTGAATCTAGTTTCCATGAGTTTTTTTTTACCGTACTCGAATAGCAGGGAAATATTTGTGAGATAACGAACCAAACCTACGAGAATGATAAATTAAGGAAAACAAATTTTGTTTGGGTCGTTCTTGACTAAACCTTGGTTCACTGCCGTCGGCCGTGTATTCTTGCATTTGTCGGTTGCTTTGTTGAAGTGTTGCATATGGAAGTCACTGAGCCGTTAACGAGTTGTGTGTTTATCGAAGTGATGTTTCAAAGCAGGAAGTGGTTCGATACTTTCATGCTGAGTTTATTTGACTTTACAATGATAACAAAACTTTTTAGCTCAAGATGATTATTGAGTTGATCGTCGATTGAAAGAACTCCTAAAATATGATGTTAATCTGTACACATCAAACCCTCCCCACTAACTCGATTTAATGACTGACAATTCCAAGGATCATTCAATCATCTTGCTTCTGACGCAAAGCCTTCGTTACGGAAAATTCCGGACTCCTTTCTTTAACAAACAAAACAGCACTCTGCTCCATTCTCATATTTATCTGATTCTGATTATCTATTTGTTCCGATGATATCAATACCGCCGCCACTTCCTCACCGGAATATTCCATCACACATGGGGGGATGGGAAAACACTCATCAAGTAGGGGATGCCATTGTTCGGATAAACCACTTTCGTAGCCTTTTCTTCGGGATTCCGTGAACACAATACAATGTATATAAACACGTACGCTTAGTCGCGTTCCGGATGTACTTTTGGGCGTCAAGTGGATTACACTTTTCGACTAAAGTTAAGGGATAAACTTGAAAATCCAACGCGTGTGGGATGAGTTCATAAAAAAAGCACTGGAACCCAATTGTTCCCAAGTTTTTCGATATTCAAACATGATGGTCAACAATACTGATTTCCGGTTTTTTTAGAATTCCCAAAGTTATTTTTCAAATATAAGAGGTGATGATTGTGAGGTACTATTATGCTTCGGAATATGATATATAGTGGCCTGTCTATAAATTTATTGCAGGAACTCGATTTAACGAAGAACAATCCATACACCTTCGGGGGAGCGACACAAATTTTCAAAGATATTGGGAAATAGTGGCTACACAGGGTGTGTGGAATTCCTGTCACTTCAAAAATGAGAAGCATGCATGAATTTTGATTCTCAATCTCATGTTCTCCTGTTTGATATATCTTTAACCTTTGTCTTAATTTAGCTCAGTACAAATCTTTCTCCCTTTGCCTTAATTGCCAGTCGCATGCGTTATTGGAAAGCGTTAAAGCTGTCACGCACGATGTCAATCCATATTGATATTGATAGGATGCTAATCCATATTGTCACCAAAAGTGTCTTAAAAGTTCCCACGGTTAGTTTTTTGTATGGATTCATTCTAAGGTCATCTTTCAGTTCTTTGGCCATCTTTCGGCCAGACTTAACAGGACTCCGCCGAATCCGCTCTCTCACTCGTTTGATGGTTTCCGGACACCCGACAGTGTGTTTGTGGCCATATCTGGGAGGTATTTTTCAAGAATTAGTTTCTTTGTAGCGTTCCGAGTGATTTCAATTTCTTTTAAACTGTACACGGTTCAAATATTCCAAAAACAGACTTATAACGACCTCCCTATTCATGTCCATGATTACCACGAGTCTCATACGAATGAAAATACAAAACAAACTTGCAAGCCATGTTGACACTTTGAAAAAAAATGTGCAAACATGTCTGTGACTCACCCATCCAAAGTTAAACATGTTTAAAAAGCACTGACAGGAAATACCACTCACCCTGTAAAACTCGATTCACTTAGAATCTGGACGCACTATTATTTATGTTTTAACAGCGCTCCTAGAGCTCGAATGTTTTGATATCAGACTAGTTGAGAAGCAAGGTCCTCTTTCAGTGGCAAACGTTTTCTTAAGTTTCATCAAGACCTTAAAAAGGTTTGACAAACGGAAGCCAAAAGAAGAAAGAAAATTAATTTTGGATTCTCTCGTTAAAAATCGTACGTTCCCAGGTTCATAAACATTGAATTTGGCTAAATCTACCGTGTGCAGTGTCCTCGAACGATTCTGTAACGGAAAACTATTGTTTGGAAAGATCAGGGTAAACATCACAATGATTGGCAACTGGTTGGAAGTTATTGTAAACAATTAAAGCAAATCCTGGACTCTTGGATTACGACATTGCCATAAAATATAATTACAAAAAATGCACCGCCCGGAACATCCGTCTACGCAAAGTCTATCGCTCTTATCGTGCCAGCAAGCAGTCAAAGTGGACACTGAATCAGAACTTAATGGCGCTTGGAAGTAATAAAGAGAGGTTCTCACGAAGCACCCAAGATGCATACAAATAGATGACGTAACGTTTAAGAGGGTTGAAAAAAAAATTCGGATATTGCAAGCGATTTGCAAGTGCGAACAAAAAACTCAAATCTTCGTTACAAATGAGTCTATGAACTTAAAGCTCTACATGGACGAATGCCTATAAAACCACATAAAGGGTGTTCCGATCAAAATTTGGTCAAACAGTAATGTGTGTGAGTCGATCAAAGTTTATATTAATAAGTTAAATTCTTTTTCTTTTTCAAGTTCAGTTAATACAGAATACAGGAGAAATATTCAGCTAAGCTTCCTTTTTACCGAATGCGAGTTGCCAGGTCTTTCGTTTAACACCTGCCATACGCTTTTGTACAGTCTCCTTGTCAACTTTATTCGCCGCAGAACGAACTATTTCTCGCTCACAACAGCTTTTTGAGTGTTCTTAAGGTTCCGCTTGACGATGGCCCAATATTGTTCGATTGGGTGAAGCTCTGGCGTGTTGGGAGCGTTCTTGTTCTTGGGCACCACTTGAACGTTGTTGGCAGCATACCACTCCATGGCCTTTTTTCCGTAATGGCAAGATGCCACATCCGGCCAAAATAGAACGGAACAATTGTGTCGCTTCAGGAAGGGCAGTAGACGTTTTTGTAGGCACTAGCTTAGATAAATTTCCTGGTTGACGGTTCCGGTCGCAATGTAAACGTTGCTCTTCAAGTCACTGGTACAGATGGCCTGCCACACCAGATATTTCTTCGCGAACTTTGACAGTTTAATGTGCTTGAAAATATCTGCCACCTTTCCCCGCCCGGTTGCCGTATTCCTGTCCAGGAAGCTGTTTAAAGTCTGCCTTGACGTAAGTTTCATCGTCCTGTACCACGTCGTGTACAACTTTCGCGATCGAGCTTTGGCCGACGTGTTTTGTTTATCGTCACGATTTGGAGTCACCACTTTCTTGTAAGTCGACAGTTCAGCTCGTTTTTTAGCTCTATCCACGGTTGAAGGCACCACTCCCAGCTTCTTTGCGACATCTTGGACGGAGAGGTTGGGGTTCCGCTCGAAACAGCTGTGGCCTCCGGCTTTCGATTTCCCCCCGATCCAGCTTTCCTGGCTGTCGACAAACGTTCACCGATCACTTTTAATACGTTGGTAACAATTGATTTAGCCACATTCAACAATTTCGCCAACTTGGCGTGAGAGTAGTTTGGATTTTCCCCATGCATGTACAAAATTTTGATGCGTTGCTTCTCTTCTTTCGACGACATTTTGATAACTGATGTGCTAATCTCAAAATCAAACACGCCCATATCTTCAAAATGAGGGGTTTGCAAAATGTTTTATTGTACGATGAAAGAAAATGCGTCAAGGTTAAGTCGACCAAATTTTGATCAAAACACCCTTCAATATAGAAAGGTTCTAATGAGATATCCGGAATAAATACTGATGGACGACAAAACGATTCTAAGGATGGACTTTGAGCAGCTTTCCGGACTGATATTCTCTATGAGCACGACTCGAGGACAAGTCCACAACATATAAATTCTTTTTTGCTGATAAGTTCTCTAAGAAAAACTTCAGATTTAGCAAGCTATTTGCAGCTGCGGACCAATAACTTCGTTTTCGTTACAAATGAGTCTATGAACTCGAAGCTCTACAAGAAAGAATGCCTGAAACGCAGTCTACCATTCATTAAATCACACACAGGCTTTGTAAGGTTTTGGCCAGATTTGGCTAGCTGCCTTTACAGTCGAGAGACACTTCAATAGTAAATACCGTGACATAAGTCGAGGATTTCATCGAAAAGGAGTTCAACCCACGCAATCGGTCTCAAATTCACCCGATTGCAAAATATTGGGTAATTGTTAGGCGGAAGCAGAAAATTACTGGAAAAGTTGCTCGAAATGCTGCAGACGTGAAGAGATGGTGGAATAAAATGGCGGGTCAAAATGACGAACTGAGTGCCCAAAAGATGATGGAAGGTATTTCAAGAAAAGTTCTTCATTTCATCAAGACCAAAATGTTTTAAGACTGTTGGTATTATTTCCTGAAAGGGGAATTAAATACCTGCTTCATTTAATCAAAACAATCCCAAGAAAGAACTGATTTCTTCATCCAGATATTAAACACAAAAATATCGTCAAAATGTTTATTTGTGTCCAATTCACTTCAAACTTACCAGGAATAACATTAGAGTTATGTTTCAATATCATTGCTTGATAGAAATTCTTTTTCATATCCAAATGCACGCACCTTTGTCTTGACACTGCTCATTGAATTATGAGCAATGGTGGCGACACCTTTTTTTTTCTTCCTTCATTATAGAGGTTATCAGGACCTAAGGCTGGTGAACCTCTTTTACGAAGAGAAATATATAGTTTTAAAGGAGTACAATTCAGTTCAATTAAATGCTAGAGTATAAGTTAATGTTTTTCAGGAAATTTATGAGGTTTGTTTCTTCAACGGGATCATTTTGAAGGATACTAGTGATACTGGTGTGTAAATTCAAGCTGACTCTTGTTGCTTCGTATTGGGGACAGTTAACTAGTATATGTTCAACGGTTAGTGGTACAGCACAAGTTGAACAGGTTGGATTGGGATTAGTTGATATATAATGCGGGTGAGTTGTTTTGGTACTTTCAGGTGGGACTATGTTTGTTGTTCTCTGCGATCCTCACGGTCTTTCTAAGGAAAATATCTCGGTTTGAAAGCCACTGTAGATGCCACGTACACCACGTATAATCGCGCTGCGTACATCGTGCCCAGGTACTTGGAGGTTTCACATTGCCGAGCCTCTTCCAAGAAATGCTTGGCGGTCTGCTTCTTCGTTGCCTTTTATGCCACAGTTTGCTGGTATCCAACAGAGCATAGTGTTAGAGGGAATCCGTGCTTCAATTAACTGTATCAGTGGATGCATTTGTTTGGGGTTTTCCAAGGCTGACAAAGCACTAGCTGAATCCGATAGAATTATTGTTTGCAATTTTGGATCGTTGATTTTCATCAGGGCGAGATAGATAGCGGCGGCCTCTGCAGAAAATACGAATAATTCATCAGGAACTCTTCGTGTGATATGAAGTGTGGAACTATAGACTCCTATTCCAATGGTTTCATTCGCTCGAGAACCATCCGTGAACATTTTTACGTGCGTACTGTACGTGTTGTTCAGTAGGTTGTTGAGTTCAGCGGAGATTTAAGTGACGAGTCCCCGGCATGGACTGTACGCTTTATTGTGGCAACAACTTGAATCGACAGGGTCAACCACTCCTTCGTCGAATCCAGTTCATTTTCAGCGTAAAATTGTGTTCCCAAATTTTGTTGGATGTTTATTTTGTTTATTGTTTATTGTTTATTGTTTATTGTTTATTGTTTATTGTTTATTGTTTATTGTTTATTGTTTATTGTTTATTGTTTATTGTTTATTGTTTATTGTTTATTGTTTATTGTTTATTGTTTATTGTTTATTGTTTATTGTTTATTGTTTATTGTTTATTGTTTATTGTTTATTGTTTATTGTTTATTGTTTATTGTTTATTGTTTATTGTTTATTGTTTATTGTTTATTGTTTATTGTTTATTGTTTATTGTTTATTGTTTATTGTTTATTGTTTATTGTTTATTGTTTATTGTTTATTGTTTATTGTTTATTGTTTATTGTTTATTGTTTATTGTTTATTGTTTTTCTGTTATTTCTTATTATTATGGTAAACTTGACTTATCATGGCATAAAAATATGATTTTTTTTTTTTTTTTGGTAAAAAAAAAAAAAAAAAAAAATTTTATAAGGAAGGAGGTATCAATACTAAGGTAGGAGTTATCAATGCTAAGAAGTGTCAAGTCTCTGCAATCATGGCGTTCAACTATCTATTTTGAAGATTGTTTCCATACAAAAGTACATACAAGAGTTTCAGAGTAAAATACAGAACATGTGACTTAGAGCAGTTCGGTATGTTAAGGAGTGTATCGAATATAAGCTATCCACATACATTTGCGTTGTACGCATGTATTTGTGATGGTTTTTTATGCTCTGAACACTGCATGCTGTGCGTTTGACTGTCAGCTTTCTTTTGTTTACTTGTTTGTGCGGTTCAAATTCTACGTTTTCAAAATGTCGCGTATTGAAAAGGAAGTGAAAATTAAGGTTCTGCGCACACGGCTAAGAGAGAAGGGTATTACTATGCGAAAATTGGCGAAGTGGTTTGGAATTCATCATGCGAGTGTTAAAACCATCATTAATAAGTTTGGAGAACACTATTCTTTGGATGAGCTACCAGGAAGAGGCAGAAAACCCGGTTCTTCCAACCCGTAACTGGAGCAGAAAGTGGTATCTCTAATCATGAAGAACAAATCAATGTCAATACGTGATTTGGCCAAAAAAGCAGGAACGAGTGTCGGAATGATCCAGCGTATCAAGAGGCGAAACCACCTGAAGACCTACAAGAAGCAGAAAATCTCGAAACAAAGTGCAGAACAGAAGAAGCGAGCAGCAACAAGGGCCCGGAAATTGTATTCGCGTCTTTTGCAGCGTCCGGATGCATGCGTTTTGATGTACGATGAGACCTATGTAAAAGAGGACTCAAAACCCTTCCAGGTCCACAATACTTTACTGCCGTCGTTGAGGAGGATGTGAGCGATGCGGACAGGTCGATTCAAGTGGAGAAATTCGGTCGAAAGGTACTGGTATGGCAAGCAATATGTTCCTGTGGTTTGAAGTCAACCATTTTTTACACTACCGGAACTATAAATGCGGAAATCTATCGATCTGAGTGTCTCCAGAAGAGATTGTTGCCTTTATATAAGAAGCATAGTACACCTCCACTGTTTTGGCTGGATTTAGCGTCGGCTCACTATGCCAAAACCAATCTCAATTGGCTTGCGGAAAAGGGTATAGATTTCGTTGAGAAAAATATCAATCCACCAAATTGCCCTCAGCTTCGACCCATCGAACGTTACTGGGCAATCGTGAAGAGGGTCTTCAAGAAGACTGGTAAGGCAGCTGGGAACATGCAGGAGTTCAAAAAAATTTGGGCTCAAGCGTCCAAAAAATGCGATGCAACACTTGTCCGGAACTTGATGAAGAGCATTCGATCCAAAGTTCGAAAATTCGTGAAGGAATAACTTAAATTTCATCCGGTCTTCATTATGTTCAAATTTAACCTCGTACAATAAAGGATCAATTTTTTGTATGAATAATAAAATATCGGTTTTCAACATAATTTGAAAGAAAGTTTGTGGATAGCTTATTTTCGATACACTCCTTAGATTGAATGAATTATGCTGGTTGATCAAGATGTTACGGGTAATTCTTTTGCATCTAGAAGGTATATGGCGTGCAACCAAGAGGGAGATTGGGATTAATTTAAAAAAAAAAATATTCAAATGTTGCATGAATTATTACGATTCTACTCAAGATCTGAGAGAGAAAGAACTGGCTCTAATGAACTCATTCTCTGGTTTTCCCTATTCTCACGCTGAGTTGAATCACCATATCGTTCAAACCGTCGCAGTTCATCTCGTGCGGAAATACTGGTACGAAAATTAACACTGTGAGTGATGTCTCTCAAAAACTGGTATTGAGTGTTCATTGATGTGAATACATGCAAATTTTTTTGCAGGACTGCCTTTCTGAATATTTTGAGGATTCAACATGTTGCAAAAGCATTTTAAAAATATAAAGGATAATCTGATAGCTTCCTCAATATTCCGAGAATTTGCTGAACACTCTTTTTATTTATAAAAACTCTGGATTATTTTAAGCAGTTTCAGCATACTAAAGCTAATTTGCCATTCGTCAGGAGCAAATTTAGTTTTGTTTTAGATATAGATTAAATTTCAAACTTTAAAAGCGATAAAAATAGCCTGAATTTTAAATTATACGCTACTGGTTACCCTGCTGGAAGCATGAAAATACTGTAACTAGAATAATGACCAAGTAGCCAAGGCAAGTTTGTACAGCCCTACATCAAACGAATGTAGTAGACCGGTCCAGATTGTGCCGGTAGTAGTTAACTCCTGCTCCAGAAGTTCTTATCGCGAGAACGATCTTGAGTAAAAGGCTCGTTTAGTTGAGTAATTTTTTCTACCACTCTGAATGTTCCAAGACTCGATGTGCAGTGAGTTAAGACTGGAGGAGTAAGGAGAGCTAGTCAAGTTAACATAAAACTTTCTCATTAAATGGATAAAAATCTTATGGATTCAAGTCTCTTGCCTAAAGAAGCTAGTTTTCATGGAAATGTTACATTGGTTTCGGTTCATTTACTATCAATGTCATGATTAACAAGATTATGTTCACAAATGCGATATGCTCTACAATCTTCCCAAATTTTTCCACTTGAAGAAGAATCTTATTATGCAATGATAATAAATTAAGAGTGAGATGATACTAAAACTTCTGACATCGTCTCAGAGCGAAGACAGTACCACTACAGTCGATTCTTTTACGTCTTTTATTTCGCACGTCGCAGAAAACGCACACGAACAGGCAACGACGATCAAATCTCCTACTAAAATCTAATGTTTATCGTTTGTTCAGATCTCCAGTCACACAACGAGAAACGGGAAAATGCCCCAGAGAGATTATTTCCACAACTACCGGTTAAATTCACCTCCCCGAAACTGACAACGAAATTAGCTTTATTTTCGGCGTTACAACTTTCATTAAGTGTAGCAATGCAATTGGAACTTCTCCCTGTGCGGTCGCCTTCTTTGTTTCATGGCAGGTGTAGGTATTAATCTACTGTCTCCCCTGTTCCAACGGAAAGCGAGCTTGTAGTTGCAAAACAGCCGGAGAAAAAATATCACAGATGGAATAAGGAAACAAATCGCAAACATTCACGGAGTCTGGGCACCAAACGTGGAAGCACACCCGCAATAGCTTAGTTAAGGTATTTATTCTACTTAGTGTTGTTATAAAGTATGAAATTGGGCCACTTAAGAAATAGTGATAACGAGTGTGGCAGAATTACACGGAGTATTTTATAATTTTAATCTACTATGGTGAACTGATCACTAGAGGAATTCAGACTGTTTCAAGAAATGCTGTTTGGTTTTGTGTATTTTGGTTCGTAACGGGTGGCCACCAAATAATGGAAATGACTTCAATACGTTTCAATCCTAACAACAATGCTTTCAGAGAAATATCACCTTATTTTAATGAATCCTCGCAATATTTAGCAAAATTGTCACACACACACTTTCACTCCAACATATTCATTTGTTTACAGCATGCCGCCAAAACAGGAAGTACTGCGGGCGCGCATTGTACAATTTTTTCAAGCGAACAAATGTCGTGGGAAAATATACATGGTGGCCAATTGTAAGCTTGAAATTTTTTTTTCAAAAACTGTCATTTACCGTACTCTGCCAACCATGGCAGAAGCCCGGAAGAAAGGTAATGGCTATCCAACGAAGACTATGGACAAGGAGAAGCTCCGACCACTGCGCACTATGTTTAACAACAAGGATTCGGTGAACCAGCGCGAATCGGCCAACAAATTCTAGTGTTCGAAGTCGTAAGACTCTGAAAAAGGAGTGAATCGTATGTCGAAAGAAATCCAGATCCCCAGTGTACACGGACGAACAAATAAAAATGTAAAATCTTAGTGCCGCTGCATGATCCGGCAATACGGTGGAAAGTCTTTCGTTCTGAACGACGAAAGCTTCTTTCCCCTGTCCAAGTCCCAGATGCCCGGAAACGACTGTTTCTACACCAAGGACAAATCTACAACCACTCCGAAGGTTGAGCACAAATTCAAGCACAAGTTCGAACAAAAAGTGATGCTATACATCGTAAGTTCCGATAAGGGGATTTCGGAGCCGTGGTTCAAACCAAGTGGCTTGGCCATCAACCAGCAAGTCTACCAACCAGAGAAGTTGCAGAAAATGCTCAGCACGTTCCTTCAGAAACATTACTCGGATGGAGACTTCATGTTTTGGCCGGACAAGGCATCATCACACTACGCGAAGAAGACGCTAACGTTCCTGGAGAGCCAAAATATACCATTTGTGCCAAAAGACCGGAATCCGACTAATCTGTAGCAGTTTAGAGGATTTTTTTGGTCTATTGAGCTCCACTGTATACAAGAGAAATTGGAAGGCCCAGGACACGAAGCAACTCATCAACAAGATCAGGAGCAGCATCCGAAAAAATGACGTGACAGCCGTCTAGCGGCCAAGTGCTACCATCAGGACCATGACCGCTAGACGGCAGGACCGCTATTTGGTGGCCACCAGTTATATGCCTGTGCAAAATTATCCACTGACTAAGACCATCCCCACCGGTGGGTTCGTATCTGGGTAATATTTTGATGGCAGAGAGCGTTCCTATTTTGATTTAGCCACCCACTTTCGCACCGGTCGTTCATAAAAAAGTAACACAATAAGACTCAAATTTATTCTTGCATCGGTTTCGTTTCGCTAAATATTTCGTGCAGTGTATAGTTTGAATACTCTTCCGTGCAGGTTTTCGACGTTCTGGTTTGTCGCAAAGATTGGATCTTGGGAAACATCCAGTCAAGCCCTGCAAAGCACTTCGTTGTCTTGTTGCGTCCAATTGCTTCCACGGAGTTTGGATGCACTCATTTTTTCACAACATATCACAATAAACGTAAAAATAGCAAATAACACTTTAAAAACATTTTAAATAGGAAACACTCAAATTGAAATGAAGGTCTTCCAAATGAAGATGTTGTGTTAACGTTTCAACTTGTTTTGCTTATTTTTCCTTAAATAGCAACGCTCGGCTCGGTTGGGTTGGGGTGTCAAATTTACGAACTGGCTGCTCACCGAGCGAGCAAATTGTCATTTTCCAACCCGGTTACCAACCACCGGTGCGGTGTCGAGTTGACGAACAGGGTAACAATTTACCAATATAGCCGTATTGGTGCGGTTGGTTTAAGAGGCAAGTTACCATAATCGTTTTTGAAAAATTCAATTCAATTTTTCTTCGAGCAAAGCCAAATTTCTGTATTCTGTATACTGTACAGGTGGGCAAAAATGGCTCACTATAGCGAGCGGCTCCGAACAGTTCCGCTCATTGAAAAGAGCTAGTTCTTCAGAGCCGTTCATTTGCCCTTTTTTTTTGGCACTTAGCTAATTCGGATCAGCGTACTGAGATTTTTTTTTTGAAAAAATAAATAGAGATTGGTTAACTAAAGGTAAGACGGACAGTCGTAACATTCATTTGTTGACATTCATGTTTGTGCTGATGAGCAGCCTATAATTATGAATATGATGGAAAATAAAGTTGAATATTAAAATAACACTATGCTGTTGCTGCAATCCAAGAAATCTGATACGTTTTCTTTCACCATACGTTCTTATATTTTCAGGCAAGTTTCTCTTTTCAGAGAGCGAGTAATGATGCTTTAACCATAGGTATGCCATATGGGGCTAGGCCTAAAGATTTGCTTAAGTCCCAACCGTTTGAAGATAAATGGAGCATCACTACACCTTCTTAGACTAGATGCTCCCAACGACCATTTTTAAATAATTTTTTGTTCTGTACACCTAACAGAGCATTCTGTATTACTGTGGGTTCCCCGTGTCTTCTTGAGGTAGATACCAAATTCTCCCTATCTCCAACGGTTGCATGGACGTGACCAGGTGAGCGATCGAGGAGCGTCTTCGTGGAGATTATTGCGTGATGAAACGAATCAGTAACTGGATCCGTTTCATGGTGACATGCAATGTGATCAACGAATTATTCCTCATCGTAGCTCCATCCACGAGGTGTGCAAACGTCAATGCTCATGCTAATGCTAAAAGTAATTACAATAAACGAAACATGTTTCGTGGTTAGCCTACTACGTTTCTCAGCAACTAGTTGTTCTGCTTTGGAAAAGATCCGTTGACAAGGTACAGCGTTGCAAGAATACACAACCTTTTCATCATTATCTGATGCCGATGCCGTTTGGGATTCAGCTTGCTGATTTTCATCCGAAGTATCAATATTGTTCCGCATTTTGTACACGAGACCTGGGTGGGTCGCGTTGTAAATCTCCAGAGCTCCAAAACCTTGCTTCCTAAACCGTGGATCTAGAAGGATGGCTTGAGTGATCAGTTCATTTGATTCTCTTTCCCCGAACCGCTTGATGAAACCATCTTCCAGTTCATCTACCAACTTTTCGATGTTTGGAGGTAGAGAATCGTTTGAATACAGTTTGATCCGTTCCCTCATAATGTGGGCAAGTACTGAGCTTTAGGTAACGAAACAATTTTTTCTGACGAAATTTCAATCGAAACCTCATTGAAAAGGCTGAAAATACAAAAAACTTCAACAATCGTACACGACGTTCCACCACCCCCCCTAGTTTTTTCTATACCCACCACAAAAACAGAGAGGAAAAAAAACCCCTTTCCCTCCTCTTTTCTAAAATACCTCCCCCCCCCTACTTATCAGCCAAACCCCCCCCATATCCCCTTACACGGCGGGACAATTTAACTCAATTTTGAATCGTTTTTGACTCACTTTCGTCAAAAGTGGAGTCACTCATATATGAGTAAATGTGACTGGGATTGACAAGTCGACATATCTAAGACACCGACTTAAATCAGATCGATGTTTTAGATATGTCGACTTGTCAATCCCAGTCACATTTACTCATATATGAGTGACTCCACTTTTGACGAAAGTGAGTCAAAAACGATTCAAAATTGAGTTAAATTGTCCCGCCGTGACCCATTCCCAAAAACCACCCCCCCATCCCATCCGCCCACAAGTCCCCCAATAACCTTCATTTCAAAAGAAAATAAAGACAAAAAACACGGAGTTTTACACAATGCGTTTCTAAATCTACAGAGAGTTCAAAGAACGATATTATTAAATGTATCCTCAAACTAAATACTAGTGAGTTGTGGCTGCTGACATGTAAAGTTGGCTCCGGTAATCGTGAAGTACTTAATTATTAACTGTGTTTGTTCAATCTAGATTTCTATCTACATTTTGATAACAACAAGTTGATACCTACAATTTGATAACCTACAATTTGTCAACCTACATTTGATCCGAGGCGCAACTGAAAGTGCTGTCGGTAGTTGATGATCCCTAATTTGTTAACTACGAAATCTTTGGATCCGTCGGTAGAGTGACGGAAAGTAAACATTGAACCGGGAATTTCCCTCTGGCTGACAAACTAGAGTGAAGAAAAACTAATTTTCCAGCTGTCTAAACGAGACTGCTCTGAGGACGTTTTTGATCAATCCGAACAATTATCTTGAAACAGCAAGCATTGATTATATACTAAAAAAAAAGGAAAAGAATATGACAACGTCCACCCCGTGAAAAGAGAAAATGCTCTCTGTCTGGTACACTAAGCAATGTTCCATTTACTTGATTTTTTTTACAGCTAGGAAGTGTATTTTCAAGAACATCTGCCTTCAATGCAGACGAACTGCTGACGTGCGAGCTAATTAAGACGTGATGACCGGTCCCTCGTATAGTACATCTGAAACGGCTTTGAAATATTGTTGATAAATAACATGTGCTCTAGACTGGTTCATAAAGCCTCTACGGCACATTACTCAAACTGTTTCTAATTTTCTTTTTTTTTCTGTTATCTAGTGTCATTACTGGATAAAGAATTGAACTACCATAAATGAACTAACTAGTTTGTTTGCCAAGAACTCTAAACAATGTTAATTTTTAACGAAACTTGAACCCATTCGAAACTTATACGTTCATTATTTTATATTGCATCAGTCTAATGTACAAATCCTATTATTGCCATGCTCCATGCTATTACAGTAACTGCTTGTTTTACTTTGATGCGAGGAAGATTTGGTTCGTTACTTTTGTGTATAATTGGAGAGCGTTGTAGTGTGACTTAAATTATTGCAGTAAAATTGTGAAGCTCATCAACCATGAAGGTATGAACGTTTTATGGTGCATGCAATACCCAATTGGCACTGCAGATATGAATTATGTATGTGTGCATATGTAAGATATGTAAGTGTGCCAGTTTTGGAACTAGCGCTTTTTCTAATTAAGAATGAAGAGGCATTAAGGTTCTCAATTCCAATTTCAGAAACTCACAATCAGCGATTATACAAACGATGATCGATGAGTCATGGAACGTGTATATTAGTGTATATTATATTAAAACAAGCACAGTTTACAAACTACCCAATCAATACCGCTTGTTATAAAGAAATTGAAAATTCTCTACATGAAATGCACAAACAAATATGCAACGTTGTTGGACTTTTTCCGTTTCATTTTATTAGTGTGACAACGTTAACTGCAATGGCAAAAACACGCCTACAACATTTTACCAATGTAATCGGGTTAGTGGCAGTCTCTCTCCAACCTCGTTGACGATCCAAAATCGCCAGATCTTGCTCCACCTGATCCAGGTGGAGCACCAACTTGCTCGCTGCGCTTCACGTCTTTTTGTATCGGCCGGATTGGAGACGAACACCATCTTTGGTGGGTTGTTGTCCGGCATGCTTGCAACATGCCCTGCCCAACGTACTCTTCCAACTTTCGCCAGATTTAGGATGCTGGGTTCACCGTAGAGTTGGGCGAGCTCTTGGTTCACCTTTCACCGCCACACACCATCCAGGTCCTAAGAACGCGAAGTTCTAAAAGAAAAAGGTGCTTGCAGGTCCTCCTCAAGCCCACGACCACGGCACCCTTGTCCACATCTCATTAGATTGTGTCGATTTAAAAAAATATTGAATTTACAAACTTGCGATGTTCCAAAAACCATCGCTGAAAAGTTCAAAATTATTTAATATCGTTTACGATCCCATACGAAACTTGAAGTCAATAGCCGTCAACAATTGACTTGATGTTTCGTAAGGGATTTGACCTTTTTCGATGTCTGATGCCATTTTGGCATCCAAGATGGTGGCTCTTGTTTCGTATGGGATTTGACTTTTTTTTCATTGAGCGCAACGTCTTCTTCTTTCCCCACGGCTTATTCCAAGCTTATGCCTGATGATTGGGTACGAGACACCACAGACGTAATCCGACCGATCGTGTCTCTAAAGTATATTATTCAAATACGATATAGGATATTAAAATTTTACCGTATTTTCACCATGAAACAGAAAGTGTGACGATTAAAAGCAGGTAATTTTAACATTAATTTACGACTCTACTAATAAGAACCCAAAACACTATCCAGATAATGTGAAATTTTGGTACCTACACTAGATATAATAAATATAAGTTGCACACATAGAGAGGGCAGGAAATGGTTGTTTGTACCCACTTGTAGTATGAAAAGTGCAGACTATCGCAGAATTTCTTCTGCCGAGTCAAGTACAAGTCATTAACGATGAGCTTATAGCTTGGATCGAAACAGGCGTACAATTTAAAGGAAACAACTAAGGTAGGTACTAAATCATCTATCTATCTATTCACAGATATTTGTCTGAACAGCCTCTACAGCTCTAACAATGCTTTCTTTTTCCTGCTAGTATACCTCCAGTAAAGAAAACCAGGCAGAGGAATTCGACACTTATGAGTAATTTTGTAGTTTGCATTTCTCTCACTTTTTTTTAAAGACTTCACAAGTCAAATTGAAAAGATGTTTGAACAGCTACACAATTGGAAATTTATATCCCAAGTGAAATTGACAAAACCATCCAGCTTTATTAAGTTATATTAATATTTTATGAAAGCCACAAGAAATCAATTTGGTTTTATTTGGGCACCAAGAGGTGCCAAAAGGTTTCATATTTTAGTCAGGTTTATGGGAACCTACACAGCTTGCTTACAACGATATTAAAACCTTGTTTTTTCAAATTCCTTTTGACCCTATCAAAGGTTTCATTTTGACTTTATGAACTCATAAAATGCTGTTTTGAAATGCCGTTTTAGGACTCATTCATATTATCCTATTATGGTCAGTTGAAAAAGCGTTTTAAAATAATTTTGCCTTCAGTAAATTCATTAAACGGCAAATTAATGATTTTTGCCAATTGCCTTATTGAAATACAAGAAATAATTGAAATGTGGACAAATAAATGCACCAAATTCAATGTAATTCAAATGAACTGTAGTTCGGAGAGCAATTTCGGCATTCTTCTAGATAACCTTATTGAATTCCATCAATTTTCAGGAAGTTCACGATTAATATATTGTGTTTATTTGTTTTAATGTTGGTTTTGTTGCTTCAAACTCGCATAATTTCCGAGGCACGTTTAATTTTGGCTTTTATCATTTTTATGAAATTTAACAGTTTATTTGTTCATCGAACTTCAAGCCGTTTCTTAATTGAATTAAAAAGGAATTTGGATTGGATTTAAGTTGCACTTGGTTCAGATTCTCATTCTTCTTGAATTGGTTTTGTAATGTGTGTAGATTGTTTCTGGATTGGATTTTAAACTAGATTAGATTGTATTTAAATTGGATGTGGATTGGTTTTGAATAGGATTTGAATTGGATATGGATGAGATTTAGATTGATTCTTTGGCTTTGAATTGAGATTGGATGGAATTCGGAGATTTGGGATTTTGATTTGGATTTAATTTGGCTTGAATTTGCAGTAGATTTGTATTAAGATTGTATTAGATTTTCTTTTGATTTAGATAAGATTTGGATTGGGTTTATCGTTCGATTTGGATTTGACTGAAAATAAAATTGATTTGGAATGTTTTTGAATGAGATTTGCTTTTTGTTTACATCAGAATTGGATTGGTTTTTAAATGACTGGGATTTGGATTGAGATTGGCTTTGGATAGGATTTAGATAAGATTTATATTAGATTTTTATGAGATTTGGATTGGATTTTATTGGAATTTTGAGCTGTTTGTATTTTAAAAATTTGTTCTTTATTATTTTTTTTTTTACCATAATGTTTTTGTTATCAAAAAAAAAAAAGAATTTTTTTTTTTCTCAGATTTTAAAATTTTAAATTTTTATTTTTTTTTTATTGTTTTTTTTTTTTTTTTTTTTTTTTCTAATTTATTTTCATCTTAGTTGTTCTTAGAACAAAAAAACAACAACCACCCCCCTCAGTTTGAACTTGCGACCAACCACAAAATCAAAGACATCACAAACCCCAAAAATCCAAAAATCAGAAAAACGAAAAACCCAAAACCCCCAAAACCGCCTCCGCTAAGCCAAATCGTTAACAAAAAATATCGTATAATTAGTTATCATAACATTCGACCATGCACAGTATTATCAACAATCAATGTGCAACTAGCGATTTGGTTCACTGTTGTAGAACCCCTAGGTACGAAGTACACCTAGCAGTCTGCACCTTGCTATACACTCTTGCGCTTTTCAGTACTTTTCGATACTAGTATCTTTATTTTTGTTTTGATTCGCTGTGTCATTTTGACAGAATATTTGAGGGTGTGTTGGTGTGAGCTACGTTATTAGGGGCGAATTATTAAGCTTGGGACCGGTGTGCTAGTACCTCCTGAGCCAAAAAATATATTCCTTTTCTTCATGACTATCCATCCGCTGATAGAAAAAGAAAAAAAAAAAGAATAATTTAATAGTTAATTAGAACACTTCCCTTCGCCCCTCCTCCCCTTCTTTTCTTTTTGTTGGATGATGGAAAAAAAAGCGAAACCGGAAAGAAGATGAGGAAGAAGAAAAAAACACTCCATAATACTCAAGATTGTTTCCACAGAATTCAGCAGTTGTCCTTAGGATCGACTGGTTGATTATTTTCATTGTTAGTATTATGTTCTACTCGTTGCCATGGTGATGAAAAATCATTTTATCAGTGAAGTGATTGCAATTTTCAACACCAGTAGTTGTCAGTTGTGATTGACATATTAGTTTAAATCTCCCGAATCTAATGCTAAAGTTTGTGCACAGGACTGCTTATTCCTATCAACTCCGTGTATTTTGACGGACTCCATCATTGATTCGATATCATCAACTGATTTTACTATCAAGGCTGAACAAGGAAAGGTCCAAACGCCCAGTTGTCTCAAATACCTTCGATTTGTCCAATTGGAATCCACTTCGATCCATCCAGCAAGCCGTTACTCTATTAAATTTATGGCAGTTCCTATTTATGAGCAATCAAAAATTGAGATTATAACAGTCTTCCGTCTTTTCTGTTTGCCTGTCAATCGAAAAGTGGAGAGCCCATGATGATTTTAGAAATTTAGATTTTTCTGTTTGCTTCGATCGAAAGATGTTGACAACTGTCACTTGTCGTATGAACATAATGAGGTCTATACAGGTGGAGAAGAAGTGGTTAGTTTGTATTAATGTAAGACAAAATTCTGTCAGTGTGTTTGTGAGATGATGCACAGCCTTTTTTGTAAACATGCGTGACGTAGATCGCCAAAAACAACAATTCACAACACCAGCAAATAACCAGGTGGAAAGTATATTTTCTGTAAAGTTTTTTAAAGGTTTCGGCTGAAAAATGCCTTCTTGTGCACTAAAAGGAAGCTAAACTTGCTTTGTTATTATTCTCTTGTTTTTGGAGTTTTACGTCACTACCCGAGATCATGGATTGTTTACACATTTTTCGTTACTAATACCGACAAACACCTTGCTCTTCTCCACCTGTATAGACCTCATTGGTATGAACATACCCCTGGTTTTGACGCACCTACTATGTTCAAAGACAGATTATAACCAAACCCTTTCAAATCCGAGCCAGCCTGACTAATCACATTTTCAAATATCAATCATTCACATATAATCAACAATTTACAGCTCTGTCGAAACTTTCTGTTTTGCAAAATCCTCATCCTGATACGAAAGTCGGTACTTTCCGCCCGACGAAAATAAGGTAAACACGAAGCAAAGATCACAATCACTCTGTCGTTGCCGTCGCAATCGTCGCCTTTTCGAACCTCTCTCCGGCAGGGACTGGCAGCGGGATTTTGGCAAAGGACTTGCGCAAACTTCAAGTCCAATATTCACCATAAAATTAAATGCGTATATGATTTGGAGCATGACAAAAAAAACTCAATTTGTTTTGGATATTTTGCTATCAAACCAAATTTTGAATGTAGTTTTATCAACAAAGCCGGGAGGAGTGCTATACGGCTGGAATTAAACTAAAATTGTTACTTGGCATGTCGTCCAAAACAATTGTACCTCAAAGTGCTATTATCGGATTGCTAGAATATATTGTCAACAATCTGTCTACTGATAAGGCAATTAATACGTATGAACTTCCCAAAAATATTGCTAATCTCGAACTACGCCGGTTAGCCACTTCCGATGGTTGACAACGGCGAATAGATTTTGTCGAATTAGGGTCTCTAATGCAACTAATAGTTGAATTCGTTATTTCCATCTGCATGCTGGTTTCAAATAAAAGTCAAACAGTATTACCAAACACATCATTATTGATAGTGCCTGTAGAGACGAAACTTTTAAATTTTCGATCACAACTACAATTGGCCTGCCAAATCATATACTTCTTCGAGAATTTGGACTCCTTTTTTGTCCTTAAAAGCTCGGCAACAATGTTCCTTTGCATTGCGGTATAAAAAGCCAGACTCTGAAGCTGTTTAAAGTCTTCAAGTACGTATGTTTCGTCGTCCATTATGATACAAGAAAATGTTTGCAAAAAAATTGTGTAAAGCTCCTTAGCACGACTTTTTGCAGTACAATTATGCTTGTCATCACGGCTGGGCACCTTTTTCACTGTTTAGGCCTTCAGTCTTTGCCTCTGCTTCAGTCTTTGCCTCTGCTTCACCTTTTGCACGTATGATTTTGACTTCCCAACTTTGCGAGCCACATTTCGCACAGAAAGATTGGGATTTTTCTCAATAATGGCTACCACCTTCTTGTCCGTTTGTCAGGAGCATACTTTTCGGTTTGTCCCACTTCCAACCTTCCGATCCACAGTCGAGCGCTGGTCAAATGATTTGCAAACACAAAACACGGTACTTTTCGGTAGTTTGAGTTCCCTGCAAGATCGCGTGCCGATAAATTCGGATGTTGCTGCAGTTCGCACAAAATGCGTTAGCACACTTCCACTTGATTCGATGCCATTTTTTGTAAGAAAAATGTTTATAGAATGTAAGAAAAATGTAAACATGTTCTACCACGAAATAAAGTGGAGAGTTTCAGTTGTCATAAAAAAAACGTTTCAGCGATCCATGAAATAATTCAAAATCTACACTGAAAGAAAAGTGTAAGAAATTTAACGTAGACAGCCTTTATGCAAAATATGAATCTTTAAAACAAATGATGACTGTATATCATTAGTACTTTGCAAAGACTGAGTTTAATATTCCTCGGTAGGAACTGAAAAAAAAATATTTAAACACTCAACAAAGACAAAAAATGCAAGCACTTTACCAAAGATATTTAATGTTATCATTGTAAAACGGCCAACTGAGTTTGACGACTAGTTTTAGGAACTTTTTCGTTTTTGTTTGAAGACGAGTGACGGGTCCATAGTTTTTCGAGGATTACTCAAAAACAAAAATAACCCATCGCCAAAACTTCACAAATGTAAGCTTATGAATTAATAAAGAAGATAATATTTGTTTCAAAATTTTCCATGGCTCAGAATATGGTTTTTCTGCCTTTTCCAAGAAATTTTCCTTCATTGTGGAATTTTTTCCAAACTCTTGAGATAATTTCATTAAAGTTTGCTAAAAAAACAAAAAATCTTGAGTTATAAATTTTTGAATATAGTGATGTTGGAGAAAATCGGAATACTTCAATTGGCGTTTGCCAGAAAACTGGCAACCCTGATTTTTTTTAAAATATTGTTTTTTGTTCATATAGGGGAACTGCCCCCATGTTAATCTCATTGTTCCTATATTCATCCTACGATGAATCAAACAATTGGGCAGTTGAAGGATTCGTTAGTAATGTTTGTTGTAGTTATATAACGTAAGCAAACATTATTAGAAAACGAAACCGATCCTTAAACTGCCCAATTGTTTGATTCATCGTAGGATGAATATGGGAACAATGAGATTAATATGGGGGCAGTTTCCCTATCCATGAATCCTACGCGTGGGACCCGTAACGCTGGTAGATCACCTTTTCGTGGTGCGTTACGAGGTATCAGATCTACCACCGAACCCTAGTCCTTGGAGTGAGACAGCTCTACTCTGAGTTGCTTTGATGCACCGAGTAACTCGCGAGTAACATGCGAGTAACTCAATATAGCTAAAAATTGAATCAATCTTCATCGGTTCTTATCGGATGCCAGGGTTTCAAAAAGTTGGACTTCCAATTTGTTTGCAAAAATAGTGGACATTCTGCTAATAGCAATAGAATATGGAACAACGGTGAGCCCTATGCCACGACTGTGAGGGCACTAGGCAAATTTAATGGTAATTTGCTAAACATCGATTCTAAGAAGCTTGAAAGTTGGGTCGAAGTGCAATGGGCTAAGCTTGTGTGTCTCTTCTCCTGTCCTTGTTCCGCAGCACCAGTTAATAATCTGACCACATGGCGGAATGATGTTGCAATAGCAAATAGAAGGTCAAGCCCAAACTGATGGGTTTATTCAAAGTATGACTTAATTGGAGACATGAAAATAACTTCTTCTCGAAAAGGGAAAGGCTTACACTAATAGTAGTAAATACAATATCAAATTGTCCGAGCATATCAGATATGTAGTTTGAGCGAATATAGGTTATTTTCAAACAAAAAAAAAAAAAAAAAAGACAAAAAAAAAACAAAAAAGGGGGGAGTTACCCCCCGGGGGGTTTTTTTTCACCCCCCCCCCCCAACAAACCAAAAAAAAAAAAAAAAAAAACAAAAAAAGTAACTCAAGGTACCTCAAAAATAACTCTGAAATTGTTCGCGATGAGGAACTGTCTTGCCCATTGCCCTAGTCCGAATTAATTAAAACTAGGGAATATATTTGTTTTTTTTTTTTTGTAGTCAAAGGAACATATCGGCAAAGGGTAAATGCACCCTTATTTTTGGGGAAATGCTCCTTAGATGCGTTTGCCCGGCATAATGCAATCGAAGGTATTAACCTTCTGGTTAGCGCTTGCCGGTCAAACATTGCGGCGCGAAGCTCCGCTATACAATCTTGAAGAAACTTAAGACCCGTCAAAACAACCGGCAAGCGCTAACCAGAAGGTAAATACCTCCGATTGCATTATACCGGGCAAACGCATCTAAGGAACATTTTTCCTAAGTTTCCCCAAGAAGAAGGGTGCATTTACCCTGCTGCCGGAACATATCTTAGTCCTTATTACATTTCATGTCTTGTGAAAAGTGAAAATACTCGGATTGTGCCACCGGGATGAGCTTGGGACAAGGAAAACATGGTTAGTCTTCATTTATCTGAATTCTCATTTTCTACTTGATATTCTATAGTTTGATTTGGTTATGACTAGGGTTCTGATGCATGGTCAGTATCGGAGTCATTGTTTGTTTTCTTTGCAATGAAACCGATTTTGACTGATAAAGAGGCGCGCCTTTGAAGAGTGCTCTCACTCCTCAAAGGGTTTAAATAGCGAAGACTTTCAATAGAAGTCAATTCATTGCCAACAAAACAAACAATGACAACTGTAACAACACCGAATACTTTATCATTTCTCAATAGTGATGAAGTAACTCGACATGCACTAAACAAAGGCTACGGGATACAATAGATCAAATTATTGATCGCGGTGGTTTATGTCTTGAACAGAGGAAAAAACAATCCTAAGCGTGGACAAAGTTTCGTAACAATCTGAGACCCTTCGGCCAAAACCTGTACGATAAAAAAAAATCCCCAGTATTGATTTAGTTATAATCAGATGGATCTCACCGAAAATTGTGCTGCAGTTCAGTCTTCATTTGAGTGGCTTCCTCGTGATGCTAAAGGATGCATTTATGATTCTACAGAAGTAGCACTCCGCTATTCAGCAAAAAAATTCACATCATCGTTTTTGAATGGAACAACACGAATACAATTAGTACTTCGCAAACAAATGGAATACAAAAAAAAACACTTTCAAGAAGAAATTTAACTTGAAAATCACATTCACCGTGCAACGAAAGAAAAAAAAAATTACAGCTCTTTTCGCGAAAACGACGCAGCAAAAACAAAACACGTCAGTTTCAAAGGACGGCTTGCTGCGATCTTTCTTGTTTGATATTTGGGCCTGTTCATAAACCACGTACTCATTTTTGAAAATCTCAGACCCCCTCCCCCCTCGTAGAATTTTCTCCATACATATTTTTGAAATTTTGTATGGAGCGTAGACCCCCCCCCACCCCGCTTCCTCCCCCCAGAAAAGTCTACGTGGTTTATGAATAGCCCCATATCAAAGTGTGATCGGTGAATTGTTTGAGCAAAATCGATACAATATAGCCATATCACCTGTTCAAATAACCTTTCCTTTAAGCTTTATCAATTCCTCGCCCTTGTCTAATCGAGCTAAATTGTGCTTAGGTTTCAGAACAAACAACTTCTTCGCTTGATTTTCGGTGAGAAACAAAAAAAAAACCATAAAACCATTTCAACCGTAGCCACCCTTAACAAATTTACGATTACTCGATTGACTTTTGTCGTCTTTCTGAACCATTCTGGCGCCTGGATAGCCGACAAAAAAAAATCATAACGACACGAAAAGTAACGAAAACATTCACAATCACATGCTGCTAAGGTCGACTGAAATTCCACAAACGAAACGTAGCCCATTCATCAGTCGTTCGCGGGGTTTAATCGAAATAGTTGTATATTTACGGAACAAAAAACGTGGAATGAGGCCTGTTAAATTTGAAACGACTATGACATGGCTTCACGCTGATTGCTATACCTACGTTCGAGTTTTTCGCAGATCCGACCTTGAGTGTGGTTGATTTACCTGAAAGAAGAAAACAAAAGAAATCATGTTAGTTTAACTCCACGCGTGAAGATACTTTGACTAGTTTTCGAACGACGATTTCCCTAGCAAACAATTTCGACCTCCATCAGTTTATGAACTTTCCGAAACAGTAAACAAACAAACTCTCCACAGCTGTCAATCTCTTCTTAAAATGTGATGTCACCGGCCTGCTTCAATCATCCCCATATTGCACTCGTACGTAAGCCTGCACTGAAAAAAAATCTTGCAGTAAAAACTACCATTTTGCCCGACTATGACTATTTTTTAAAGCTACCATGAAATTTCAGTCAAATTTATTACGGCCTTCAACATATGTGGTGTATTTGACAGACCTCGTGTTAATGGTTGACTTCAATCGCAGACAAGGTAAAATTAAACGCATTTATAGTCAGGTGAAAATTGTTGGTGTTTGCGCTTAATTTCACCCTCGAAATGGTAGTTTCTACAGCGGATTATTTTTTGCGTGTAAGCATTAGGTTAGGTTCAAAGCCGCTGCCCGGACAAGCGACAAACAAGTTGTATAAATATTTATACTCTCTCACCCCCCACACCGCACTTTTCCCCGAGCGAACTGATTTTAAAAGCAGTTGAGCGCGGTTCGATCATATTTTAGACAGTTCACCATGCGACCCCATACAAACAGCACGGTTCGGGTGCCTGAAAGAGAGCGCCTCACACGCAATGAAAAATGCAAAGAAAAGCGCCAACCATTTGTCGGAGGAAAATGAACCACTGACCAACGAGAGCAGTGTCGCTGTGTTTACTCGTGTTTCGCTCTTGTTAGTGAGACAGTTTTACTATTATTCGCCTTGCGCCAGATGGTTGACGGAGTTGAGTTTTTTTTCTTCTTCAGCTTGCAATATTTGAGTTCACAGCGAGCACCACGATAACAGGGCGAGGAAACTACAGTTCAAGTCGTAAAAATGGCAAGTTTAGTGCCAGTACGGTTTACCAGGTTGCTTGCAACCGCTTTTCGTGTGGCAAATAGTTTGGAGGTGTACTATTTGTGGGGCAGATGTCTTCGTCGGTCCAGAAAAAAAAATCACAGGTCGACAGACCGGGTTTTACGACGCTGGTGGTACTTGTGTTGTTTGTCAATGAAGCATTGATTTTATTCGCCCCGATGTTTATTGCAGTTTTACACAAGTGGAGCAAGATTCCGGATACCTATCATGTTTGATTGCATTGAGTCAGGAGGATATCAAATGTAGGAAAATAAAAGTACGCTGGGGTGGTTAATTGAAAAAGTTCTTAATAAGTCAGTTACAAATCTTACAAAAATTGATAAATATTGAGAGCTTTCTAATGAAATAAAAATTAACCGATAAGCTTTCATAAACTCTCTGACTTAAAAGCAATCATCTAATGGAATGACAGCTAAAATTGCATGCAAATAAATTCCAACCGTCAACGCAGCCAAAGAATCGACCTGCACTGTACCAATACATTATCATATATTCGAATGAAGCCTCGGGCCAATAAAATCGAAACATACAAATCACATTTTCAAATTATAAGTTCACTAAAATGACAGGAGTTTTGAAATGAAATGATACTGCTGTCGAATATTTTATGAATTAGCCATACAAAGGCTGGGCAAATCGTGTCTCAGAAGCGTTGCTTTGAATGGTAAAGATAAAGCACATAGAAGCTCCTGTATTTTCATGAGAAAATTCGAGGAGTGCTTTACCGGCCTCAAGGAGCGAATAGCCTCTTTAGAACTGAGACTATCTGTAAAAATGAAGCACTGATTCGGTGTTAGTGAGGCAATGTTGCCAGTTTTGCCGCTGTAACATTTTATCACCTCGGAGTAACGCTTGAGTGACGCTTAGAGCATTTCCACGGTGATTTGTAATATGGAAGTTTGCAATAGTTGCTCATTAACCATGAGCAATGTGGAAGTTGTTTGCGGTGGTTTTTGCAAAGCAAATTTCCATTTCAGCTGCGCCAAGATTACAGAAGCACTTTACAAGGACGTCAGAGACAAACCGGCGCTGTTTTGGATGTGCAAAGGATGTCGTGATATTATGGGAAACGCCCGCTTTAAAAACACACTGGTTTCCAATAATGCGGCAGTGAAGGAGGTCAATGACGTGTACCAGAAGCTCGTTGAGGATCTGAAAACGGACATCAAGCAAAGTTTGATCGTGGAGCTCAGACAAGAAATCCAGGGAGGATTTAACAAGCTATCACCGGTAGTTTTATCACCGGTACCTCGCCGTTTCCATTTCGGAGACCGATCTGCAATACCCACGCAAGAGTCTAAGTCTAAGTCTAAAATTTTTCGAGGTACTGCTCATTCCGTCAACATTGCGCTTGCAGGACCGTCAGCGAGTAATGACGACAGATTTTTGGTGTATCTGACCAAAATATCCCCGGATGTTAGTGATGCAGACGTTCAACATCTCGTGAAGGAATGCTTGCGGACGGATGACGTGATCACTAAAGCACTTGTACCCAAAGGTCGACCATTGGCTCACCTTCGTATCGTACAAGGCAGGAGTCGATCAAGGCTTAAAACCTAGAGCAATGGATCCTTCTACGTGGCCCTCGCAAATAGAGTTTCGAGAATTTGTTGACAATGGATCGAATGCTAAACATTTGTGGAAGCCTCCTCAGGTCATCGATCCGGGAACGGCATCATCGAACCGTCCACAGCCATCGATCATCCCGGAGCTACGTCCACCCACAACGGCATCACTGACTCTGAATCAGCAATAACGATGCGAGCAGAAATATCCGAGTCACATCTGCGTCATCCTACGTCGAATGCAAGTGTGCCGCATTCGATACCAATGCCTTTATCCTCACGCCGTCGTTCAAGCTCCTCGCCAATAACGATCTACTATCAGAACGTCCGTGGATTAAGAACGAAAACCAACACTTTGCTGCTTTCTCTGCTGGCCAGCGATTTCGATATTGTCGTTCTAACGGAAACATGGCTTCACACCGAAATTGCTTCCGCTGAGTTGGCGTGTAATTATGTAATTTATCGATGCGACCGCAATGCTTCCACCAGCAGTTTGCGAAGAGGAGGTGGTGTGCTAATTGCAGTTAAATCGGAGCTTGATTGCAAAGCTGTGAATCTTGTGGATAGTGATAGCCTGGAGCAAACTGCCGTTCGGATTGTTCTGCCGCAGTTTTCCCTTTATGTCTGCTGCATTTACATTCGGCCAAACAGTAGCCCGGAGAATTACACGAGGCACGTGGAATCAGTTAACCAAATTCAACGTCTTGCCGATTCCCGTGATGTTATCGTCTGCCTTGGAGACTACAATCTGCCGAATTTAATCTGGCAGTTTGATGAACAGTTTCTGGGATACTTGCCAATTAACGCGTCAACTGAACAGGAACTTGCCTTAGTCGAGTCTTTGTTGTCAGCTGGTTTCCATCAAGTAAATGATCTTCTGAACGCGAACGGTAAGCTACTTGACTTGGTGTTCGTAAGTGATCCATGTATCATAGATCTCTTCGAGTCGCCATCTGCTCTATTAAAAATTGACGCTCATCATAAGCCGGTTATTGTAACTGTGGACGCCCGTTCCCGTGAGGAGGAATACCAAGCAGACATCACGACACGACACTATGATTTCACCCGCTGTGATTATGAAGCCGTAAATGCGAGAATCGCTTCCCAGGACTGGAATGAGCTGTTGAACCATGGTTCTCTTGATGTTTCCGTGACGGCTTTCTACGGCACTATTGATCGAATCATCCGTGAAACTGTTCCCGTTAGAACTTACCGGCCTACAAGGCAGTTTAACCAATCTTGGTGGACACCACAACTCCGTAACCGTCGTAATCGCTTACGAAAGCTCAGGAAACGTTTCTTTCGCAACAAAACTACCACGAACACGAGAGCTCTGAAGTTTGCTGAAGAAGAGTATCGCCGACTGCAAGATGATCGTTTCCGTGAGTATATTGATCGTATCCAAATGAATTTCCGACAAGACCCTTCATCTTTCTGGGCCTATATCAACAAACGAAAGAGCTCGACCAGGGTTCCCGTTGAGGTTACGTACCAATCTCGTAGTTCTTGCTCACCGGTCTCTACCGCAAATCTTTTTGCTGAGTTTTTCCGTTCCGTACACGACGACAACTCACCTCCGCTGGCGCAGCATTACTTGGAAGGGCTTCCGTTGTATAATCTTCATCTTCCTTTGGTCACTTTCAATAATGACGATATTCGCGATGCTCTCAGCGCAGTCGATGCATCGAAAGGCCCCGGCCCTGATCACATTCCACCTGTCTTCGTCAAACAGTGTGCTCAGTCGCTGTCTTGTCCCATCGCTACGATCTTCAATCGATCCTTGACCGAAGGAGTGTTTCCTGCCGCTTGGAAGCTGGCATCAATCACTCCTATCCACAAGGCTGGAAAAACACACAGCGTTGAGAACTACCGACCGATATCAATCCTCAACTGAAAAGCGGTCAACGACATCGAACCAAGGTACCTCATCAACTGGCCATTGAAAAACTGAACTCAACAACCTAGAGCTTGCCGAGAAGATCGTAGAGCAACACGATAATAAGCACGAGTTTGTATTTGACGGGAAGTCCTACAAGTTACGTATTGTGATGGAGGACGGGTCGGTGGAAGTGAGATTTTTGGATCTTCCCGAGGGCGTCTCAAATGAGCAAATTGCATCTTTCCTTGCCGAATATGGTGATGTCATCGACGTTCGTGACCTACTGTGGGATAGCCGCTACAGTGACTTTGGTGGTATCACAACCGGGGTTCGTGTTGCGCGTGCAGTGGTAACGAAGAATATTCCTTCTCTCGCTACAATTCAGGGCGAAGAAACTGCGGTGGCTTACAAGGGACAGCGGCAAACCTGTTTGCACTGTCATGAATTTGTACACATTGGCATCCCATGTGTGCAAAACAGAAAACTACTGGTGCAGAAGCTTGCATCAGGACCAATCGTACGCGAATGTTACGAAAAGGAAAGCAAATAAGCCCTCACCTATCAAACCTCCATCCAATACATCTGCTTCGAATCCGATAGCCTCACGAAAAGCGCCATCGGCTGTGAATACAGTACGGGGTACAAGTGTAACCGATAAACAAGGCCCTTCGGGACCGGGACCAAATCTCCTTAGTGCAAGTGAGACACGAGCTTCGTCAACAAAACCGAAAAGCACGATACCGCCTCCCGCTACACCTACTACAACAAAACCCTCTGCAACGCAAGCTGTCATTCAGCTCTCGTCGACCTCAACCGTCTTGTCCCATCGCAAGATCGATGGCAACGAAACGGATAGTTCACACACATCGCAAATCTCCAATCACTCGGTACGACGTTCGCGTAGACGCCTCCTGGCAAGAAAATGATCGACACTCAGACGAACAAACCAGCGCCATCGATCACGAACACGTCCAAATCTCCGATGAAGATATGCAACAATGATGGAGTACGTCAGCTGTAACATCGGAACAATCAACATCAACACTATAACCAACCAAACCAAGCTAAACGCCCTGCGTACATTCGTTCGCACTATGGAACTCGATATCGTATTTCTACAGGAGGTTGAAAACGAACAGCTTACCTTGCCCGGCTATAACGTAATTTGCAACGTCGACCAAGCAAGGAGAGGAACGGCAATTGCGCTGAAACAGCACATCAAATATTCTCACGTGGAGAAAAGCCTGGATGGGAGACTTGTCGCGCTACGGGTACACAATACTACGCTGTGTAATGTATATGACCACATCGTTTTTGGAGGTGACTTCAACTGTGTGATTCGGCTAGGTGATGCGACGGGGCACAACTCGAGTCCCGCTCTTAAAGCCACCGTTCAGCAGCTTCGTCTGCACGACGTGTGGCAATATCTTCGGCTACGTGAAGTAGCGTACACATACATTACACACAACTCCTCGTCCAGGCTCGATCGGCTATATGTCAGTGCCAGCCTCCGAGATCAACTGAGATCGACAGATGTGCATGTATGCTGCTTCTCGGATCACAAAGCCGTCACCGCGAGAATTTGCCTTCCTCTCCCTGACACAGCCCATGGTTATGGTTTTTGGTCCCTTCGTCCCCATCTCTTGACTGCAGACAATATCGATGACTTCCAAATACGGTGGCAATATTGGACTCGCCAACGCCGAAACTACTCGTCGTGGATGGAGTGGTGGCTGTCGTACGTAAAGCCGAAAATAAAATCGTTCTTCCGATGGAAATCAAAAATCGCCTTCGATATTTTCAATCGAGAGCAACAGCGTCTACACGAGCTTCTCCGGCAAGCGTACGACAGCTACCAAAACAACCGTACAGTGATTACTACAATCAACCGGTTAAAAGCAGAAATGCACCAACGTCGTTTCTCCGAAATGTTCGTGCGAATAAACGAAACCTATGTTGCCGGAGAGCCGTTGTCTACATACCAGCTGGGTGAGCGAGTGCGACGAAGAACTGTCATCGAAAGGCTGAGAAACGATAGAGATGAAATAATCGACGATTCTGCTGCTATACAGGATCATATGGTTCAGTATTTCTCCGATCTTTACGCTCGTGGTAATATAGATGTAGTGGAAGAAGGGAACCCTTTCTACTGCGACAGAGTCATCCCCGAGCACGATAGCGTAAACGAAGCATGCATGAATGACATCACAACATCCGAAATATTTTCTGCCATCCGCACTAGCGCATCCAACAAATCGCCAGGTCCCGACGGCTTGCCAAAGGAATTTTATCTTCGAACGTTCGATATTATGCACCGTGAACTGAACCTGATATTAAATGAGGCTATCAGTTCAAACTTTCCGACACAATTCGTTGACGGGGTGATCGTGTTGGTAAAGAAACGCGGCACAGGGGACACTGCACAATCATACAGACCAATCAGTTTGTGCAATTACGATTACAAGATTCTTTCTCGGATCTTGAAGCACCGGCTGGAAAATGTTTTTCGCACCCATAACATTTTGACCGATTCGCAAAAATGCTCAAACAACGGACGCAATATATTTCAAGCTACGCTTGCTGTCAAGGACAGAATCGCACACCTGAAAACAAATCGACGAAAAGGAAAATTGATTTCCTTTGATCTCGATCATACCTTTGACCGTGTGGACCAGCGGTTTTTGTTCAACACCATGCGCGCTCTAGGATTCAATGCATCACTCGTGGATTTGCTTTCCCGTATAGCAGGAGCTTCATCGTCCCGCTTACTCATAAATGGGCACCTTTCTAATTCTTTCCCTATAGAGCGATCAGTTCGACAAGGAGACCTACTTTCAATGCATCTGTTTGTCCTGTATCTTCACCCCCTCTTGCGACAATTAGAACGAGTGTGTGGAGCAGATCTAATCGCTGCTTACGCTGATGATATCAGTGCGATTGTATCCAGTGTTGATCAACTTAACGCGATGCGGGATTTGTTCAGGCGGTTCGAGTTAGCAGCTGGGGCGCGCTTAAATGAAGCCAAAACAACAGCAATCGACGTCGGTGTAATTAATAACCCGCTATCCGTACCGTGGTTACGTACGGAAAACACAATTAAAATTCTTGGTGTGTTTTTCGCCAACTCTGTGCGCTTAATGGTTAAGCTGAATTGGGACTCCCTAGTTACAAGCTTTTCTCGACAAGTATGGTTACACTCGCTGCGCACCTTGTCGTTACACCAGAAAGTAACGTTGCTGAATACCTTGCTGTTGTCGAAAATATGGTACATGTCTGCGAATCTACATCCGACGGCTGCTCACGTGGCTAAGTTGACAGCCACCATGCGGAGCTACCTATTCCGTGGAGCATGCGCGACCATTCCGATGCAGCAGCTAGCACGCAGTAGAGAGGATGGCGGCCTTAATCTACATTTACCTGCGATGAAGTGTAAGGCTGATGGTATACTGAAAGCGTTTGGAAGCGTTCACGCGGGCGAACGCGTTCGCGTCAAAACACTTTTGATGAAAATATATGCGTATCGCGTAAACCTGATATAGCCAACGCGACGCGATGCGGTGCGAACCGGCTGCCAAACGCGTCTAAGCAGCCCGAGTGGTGTTTCGACGCGTCTAAACGCTATACGCTATTATGAAATAATAGCGACTGAATAGATTGTTCTTATTTTTGCAAGCAGTATGGAGTTGTCGAAAAATGAATGAACTGGTTTGACTTCGATAAGTGAAATCTACCTAGATTTTTGGTAAATGATTAAAACAACAATATTTCGTCAGTTCAAAATGGCGAACAATGGAAATGAACTTGTGATTTTTAGCGCAGTGACACAAAAATTATTTTTTCAAAGTACATCAATTATAATTGTCTTTTCGTAATCACTTTTAAATTGAAGAACTAAAAATCCCTGAAATACGTGAAGAAATTTCAACCCAATAGAATTATTATGGAAGGTAATAATTTATATGCGTAATAAAAAAAAAAGCATTCTTAAAACACAATTGGTTTTACCTACTACTCTGATAAAAAAGCAACAATTAATGTGTCCACACATAGATTTTTGTCAATGTGCTCAACAAATGACAATTATGTATAATCGCACATACCTCGAATGTTTTTATATAATCACTATGTGCGATCGCACATAGTTTTCAATAAGCAATAAATTTAATGTGTGATACTACGGAGGTTCTGTTTAAGTGTGAACACATGAATATTAAAATGAATATTAACATGAATATTAAGAATCCAAGGGTTTGGAAGGATGACTCTGTAGCAAGAAACCTTTATAAAAAGTACAGTGTATATCAGTTGAAGCATTAAAATTATGATCTGATTAATTACCTTCGAGTGACAATTAGCCGTTCACAAGGGTAAATTGGTTCACGGTTCAGATTCGTCCTATTTTTCATAAGCCTGCCTTCGATCAAACTCAACACCATGTCAAACGTATCTATTGACATTCTGGTGTACACGGTGTTCAATAAGTTCGAATACAAGTTTTCATCATTGCGTAGGTATGCGCCATGTACATATTCTGCATTGGTATTGGTGTCAGCTTTAGCTTCATTCATACGCTACCGAATGTGCGCGGTGTTGACATTCTGTTAGTTGTTGTTTGTTTGTTACGCGCGATGAAAGAGTATCGGGACTTCGTAATTAAGCGTTTTTTGAACGGTGAGCGACCCGGCGATATATTCCGGCTGCTGAAATCGCATGGGGTCAAGCGGAACTTTGTCTACACGACCATCAGGCGATACCGGGAGACGTCCTCGACCAATGACCGTGCGAGATCCGGTCGGCCGCGTTCAGCGAGGACGCCACGGGTCATCAAGATCGTGAGGGAGCGAATTCGGCGCAAAAAGAACCGCTCAATCCGGAAAACGGCTGCAGATCTCAACGTTTCCATTGGAACCGCTCACACCATACTCACCAAGGACCTTGGTTTCAGGCCTTACAAAAAACGTAAGGTCCATGGCGTTTCGGAGGCTACCAGCAAAAAGCGGTTGGATCGAGCTAAGAGGATCCTCTCTCGGCACGCTGGTCAGGAGTTTGTTTTTTCGGACGAGAAACTGTTCGTGCTGCAGCAGCCGCACAATGTGCAAAATGACCGGGGTGTGGGCGCCATCGAGGGACAGCATTCCTGAATCCAATATAAACATCCCTCGGTTCCAAAGTGCCGCGTCGGTGATGGTTTGGGGGGCAGTATGCAAACGTGGTAAGCTACCCTTGGTGTTTATTGAAAAAAACGTCAAAATCAACGCGGCGTACTACAAAACTGAGGTTTTGGAAAAGGTTGTTGCCCCCAGTCTCCGAAGCCTCTACGGCGATGAGCACTACGTGTTCCAGCAGGACGGTGCACCAGCCCATACGGCAAATGTGGTTCAAGCCTGGTGTCGGGACAATTTAACCGACTTTCTGGACAAAACTTTGTGGCCTCCCAGCTCCCCGGACTTGAATCCTCTCGACTTTTTTGTTTGATCCTATATGATGGCGAAGCTGAACGAATACAAGGTCAGCACTTTGGATCATTTCAAGACGGTAATTCTCAAAATCTGGGACGAAATGCCCATGCAGTCCGTGCGTGCCGCCTGCGACGCGTTCGAGAAACGTTTGAAGCTCGTTAAGGAGTACAAAGGGGGGTCATTCCAAGAGAAATGTTGTAAACGTTCCTTGTAAACATAGCTTTCAATAACATAAATCCAAAAAAAAAAAAACATGTTTTCATTTTTTTAACAAATTTTGAAAGTGTATCCGAACTTATTGAACACCGTGTATGATCGGAACTTGTCCGGGTATTTCCTCAACTCCGGATAGAGCCGATGGGATTCTCCATCCCTTCTTCTGTTCCGATTAATTTTATGCACTGCAAATTCCCTTTTATTAAAAATTATATCAATTGTACGCGGGGAGGCATAATATTCCTCGTCTGACGAATCCATCTCGAACACCTCGAATAACAACAAAACAAGTCACCTGCACCACGCGTGTTCACACTGAACACGCTCGGCCAAACGCGTGATAACGCGCCCCCCTTCCCCTCCCTCCTTTTTCCATCCGTTTTCTTCCCCCCCCCCTTCGCTCCCCGCCGCGCCTCTCCTATTCCATCCCCCTCCCCCGTGCTCTTCAATCGCCACCTACACGAGATCGAATCCCTTCCATATTTCTTATAGATCCTACCTCAACCAAATTAATCCTCACCAAGCAAATCCCATCCCAGATCTCCCTTGCCTGAAACAAATCCTAAATAATCTTTCAATCTTACCTTTCCAAATCCGCCAACACCCTTCCGCCGATCTCATCTATCGTTTTTTCACAAAACGCACAGACAAACCGAAAGTGGAAACATCAAACCTCGCAATCAACTGGCCCCGAGTGTGGAAGAATATTGCTGCCCGAGATTTATTGCCTACGCAACGTAGCGTTCTGTATGTATGGGTAAACCAGAAAATATCACACCGTCGACTACTGTTTACAATGAGACGAGCCGATATGGAGCATTGCGCTCACTGTACTACGCCGATGGTTGAAACGATCCAGCACAAATTTTTCTACTGTTCGAGAATGAGGGATGCCTACAGGCTACTGCAACAAAAACTGTTAGCGATCAATGGCAGTCGCAATTTACAGGTTGAAGAACTTTTGTTTCCCTCACTAGAAGGGATTCCATCAAACACGAGAACAATGATATTAAAAGTTTTAGTGATTTATATCACCTTCATTCAGAATTGTAATGATAGGATAGATGTAGATGCATTGAAGTTCAATATTGAAGTCGGAGTTTAATTAATTATGTATTTAATTTTTACTTAACAAGATCGACAATAAACGTACTATATAAAAAAAAAAAAAAAAAAATGTTCGGTTACATGCACCAGTTTGTCGGCTCCGGAATCGTCAACTGTTTTGGATTTCTGGCTACCGTACTCTTTATGGACGAAATAACCCGTTAGATTCATGTTGTAGGTTGTTCAATCAAGTGTGTGATCCTTTTGACTTTAACATAAGTAAATTAGTATATAAGAATAGAATTAAAACAGTTTTGTGATCAGTCTGTGCGATGTCCTTGTCGAAGATGTTGTGTTTTTTTAAATAAATTTCAACCTGGCGATGGACATCACTTTATGACTTAAGGTTTGAACTAAACTTAAGATCCAACGTTAAAAAAAAACAAAGTTTTTTCCACTGCAAGTCACCAGATTCAAAAAACGCCTTGATTTGAGCCATGATATCATCACTTTTGGTAGTATTTTCCAAGTCACAACAGAAAAGAAACTCCTCCTTTAAATCGTTCTCCTCTCTCCTTTTCTCTTAAATATGTTATACAATATCCAAGAAAACGTCTTTAACAATTTATATTATCATTTATCTAACAGGTTTGTTATAATTTTGTTATTTTTATTTATACCTGCAGAGCGGATACGTACTTCACAAACACCAACAGCTGCGCACAGGAACTGACGTCCGTGGATTCATCGAGTTTAATTGCGAATAAAGGAGATTGTTTTATTTCTTCCAGAACTAGCTCTTTCCCGTCTTCGGACATATGGGCAATTCGTCTTTGCAGAGTGTTGTTTTATAATGACACTTGCCGCATTTTCTTTTCACTTGCTTCCCCAAGAACCAAATTCACCATTTTCAGCATGCTAGGTTTGATTAGAGTTTCTAGCGATTTCCAGTGCTGTCTCATACTGCTGTGTTTTGTTGTTGAATGCTGCCAGTGCCAGTGGCATCGAATCTCTGCCGTTTCAAGCCAGCTTCATGACGTCGAAAAAGTCCACATCCTTAGTACTATGCTCGGCATGCTTGGTATCCAAATGCCGTTTCAATTTTGATGGCTTCATTGATTCAACACTCAACACAACGCCACAAAGCACGCACTGTGGCTTATCGACGCCATTAACGATTTTAGTTGTGAAACTACCTCGGAAAATCCTAGGAATACTTGCGTTTTTTTTCCATGGTGAGGCCGTCTATAAAGTACAACATAATCTTCTTCTTTTCTGTAACTATTTTAAATTTATTGAATACTTTACCTATTCAAGTTGACAATATTTAGTTTGCAGCGGTAAACCAAAATCTCAGCAAAATTTTAAATATGGAAGCAACAAATTGGTCGGTTGATTGATTCGGGACTCGACGCATGAATGGCCAGTTCAGTTGTAAAAGAAGACAAAACAAATGAGCCAACTACTACTGCGCATTCATTGAGTTTTTCTTCACGTTTAACGACGCACCAGGACGCACACTAATACATCAACTCACATCTCAGTAAGAAGGAAAGAGCAACTAAAAATGAATCCATTCAATCGCGTGAGCTAGCAAGAAAAAGACAATGGAAGAAACAACTGTCCTTTGTTGCCGTCCGTTCACCACTACTCTGCTCTACTCGAACGAATTATAAGACGCACGAAGACCAAAATATACTCGTTTATTCTTTAAATTCATGCACTTTATAAGTAGGTTGCATTTTATTTTATGCAGCAGTTTTTTTTTTTTATTCTGTATGCATAAAAATTTTCACGCTGGTCAGACGCCCGCGACTTCCCTAGAAGGCCCCCGGTTGGGAAGCCCTGCCCTAAGTGATCTTAGGAAAACTTTCCTGATGAAGGTCTCTTGTTCCGATATTATCTAATAAAACAAACGTATCTTTCCAGCTAAATTCACATTCAAGATTACTGTGCATTGGTACCCACCGATGAAGACACCTGCAGAGAGATACAAATGAATATTTTTTCTTTTACTTTGGACCCAAAAAGACGCTTGAGGTATGTGCACTGCAAAATCGACCCATGGTTTATCAGCCACATATTTTTTATTTGTCAATATAAAGATGTCACCAATACAGCTTACGCAATGTCATTGTGTGTGTGTGTACGTTTTGACATACGGTTTGCAGTCACAGAAGCATTGGACTGATAACGGAGCCGAAAGAACAACAAGCGCGTGAAAAAAATTTGCACAAAAGTGTGGAAAATCCGTCTATGTCACATCATGACATAGCAAAATCACTCGGAGTCCCCCGTTCAACAGTAAGTAGCATTTGGGAACGCTTCCGAGATCGGTTGACTCTCGATCGGAAACCAGGATCTGGTAGCAAGCGGAACGACAACTTCAAATCCCCGCGGTATGTAGTGCTTCGGCTGATTAAGCAAAATCGGAACCTTTCCATCCGAGATTTAGCCACATCTAGGCACATTGTAGGTCAAAACATCGTATTTTTTCGTTCAAAAAGTGAAGAATGCGGCAGGATATAGGTCGGACAAGGCAATAAAAACCCCAAACATAAACAAAGACGCAGGAAATCAGTTCTAAAACAAGAGCGCGTAAGCTGTACGACAAAATGCTGACAAAATGTAACTGCGTGGTTATGGTTGATGAAGCAAACGTCAAACCAGACTTCAAGCAGCTTCCTGGTGTTGAGTTTTTTACCGCATTACAACGTGCCAACTATAAATTCAAGGTCAAAACAATGTCAATTGACAATTAATTCATACATTAATTGTTATGTTTGTGTTCTCCGTGCGTGGAGTAACGATTATGATGTAGAAGGAGATGTCTCGCTCATCGCCATGAGGCACCAAGAGTGGACAGCAATGTTTTTTTGCTAGAATGAAAGATATGAAGAGAAAGTTGAAAGTTCCGTCAGTGTACGGTAGGCTAGAAATAGAACAGAGGTATTGAAAATTGAGTGAAAGGGCATGGTAAAGTAGTATTCGAACCACAGGCGGGATGTTAGGCAAATGAAGCGCCTGTGGTTCGAATACTACTTTACCATGCCCTTTCACTCAATTTTCAATACCTCTGTTCTATTTCTAGCCTACCGTACACTGACGGAACTTTCAACTTTCTCTTCATATCTTTCATTCTAGCAAAAAAACATTGCTGTCCACTCTTGATGTAGGGTATGTGTCCCTTAACTCAGCCTATTATGCAATGATCGATTACATTTTTTATGATAACTCATAAAGTTTTTAAGCTGTAAGCGACATTCAACTAGTAAGACACTTGCTAAGATAAGTTTGATAAGACATTTGGTAGTATGTTTCACGAAAAGTTACACAACTCTTTTTATAAAGTCAGAAACATTCGAGTGATATGGATTTAATGTCGGTCTATGTGCACCAAATTGGGTCTATTCATGGATACAACTTCGTCCCATTCGATGGATTTGTTACTAAATGCAGTCTTTGTACGGTTTTTTTTTTCAAATTTTATGAATTAAGGCATTGCTAGCTGGATTTGATTTACTAAATACAACATTTCACAAAACAAACTAAAGTAAAACTGCCTCGAAACACTTAAGTGATGTTCATATATGATTTATCAGCTATACAATAATGAAAACATTATAATTCACTGTACAATGATTTTGTTCCTTCGGTTTGTGTTTAGATGAGCCACTTGAATATGAACAACCGCAAATTCATGCATTTCCACTTGAAATTTTACCAATAACAACCTTTCTACTATGTTATTGATACAACAGGCCATAGTTGGGAACATACAAAAAAATATGTCCCCAACATTGGGTCTATGATTTTCTTGTAAAATCATTGTTATTTTAGCTATGTGAACAGTAATTTTTTAACGTGTAACTATTTTCTGCACATCCAGACTGCATTACTTGCTTTATCGATTCAATTCAGCCAAATTTAGATCACTTGAAGATCGTGTAGATCATCTGTTCAGCTTAACCAGTGAAATCATGATGCCCCAAAAGTTCAAGAAATCGACAATTACGCGGAAGTGAACAACTATAAGTTGACTAATATTGTCTCAGTTGCTTCGGATAACATCGGTCATCCTAATAGCAACATGATTTTGTTGATTATCGCTAAATTAATGACATATTTGGTACATAGGCCGAATGAAGGAGCTAGGCTAACATTACATCCCCTTACCCTAAATGTACCATGGATAGTATGTAAATAATCCCACCGGAAATCCAGTCCCCACAGAACGACCGCCTCCCCCCCCCCCCCCCCCCCCCCCCCACAGAACCCCACAAAAAACACAAACCCCCCCCGAGGTAATATCCGAGAGCACACTCGCCGCCGCCGCAACAAACAACCCCCCCCCCCCCCCACCCTTTTCCTCGTACCGCCCCCCCCCGATTTCCGGTACCCAAGGCAAATCATACTTATGCCAGGGCAAAGAACTTTATTTTCAGATAACTTTAACTTTTTATGAAACTTTTTTTTTTCAGAACAACTTCCCCCGCTCCCTTGAATACCACAAAACTTTTATTTATTTTATTTTCAGTGCGATGACGAGAGAAACCAACTTCCCCCCCGGAGGTTCTTTGTTACCCTCCTAAAAAAAAACAAAAAAAATTTTATACGGCAGCATAATTAATCATCAATTAAAAGAAATATTTGAGTAATAGAAAATGAAAAAAGTGCCACTAAATTATTAAGGCCTGTGCCAACAAATAATGTGTGATCAGCATTAGAAATTTAGGAATGAGCAATAATAGCTGAGAGAAGATCTTCGGATAATCTAATTGTGACCGGTAAATCTGTCAAATAAAGCAACAGCTATTAGTATATGTGCAAATAAATATGGCTTGATTTCCGCCAAATGATGTAATTTGCGCACTAAACTACTCGCATATGTCTTGGATTTTTATTTGATTTTCCCATTAAAATAGTAAAATGAGCAAAACCTAACTGGATAACCACAATAAATAAAACTCAAATGTCCTACGTAGTAGATAAAGTTACCCATCTTTAAATTCAAAAATAATTTGATATCGTGAAAACTTTTCCATGAAATAATCAAAAACACCAAGAACCATGAATTCCTGCTGGGAGAACCGTCAATAGTCGACACCTGAATTTGAAACTTTGGGATTGCGCAGAGGAATTATTTAGGCACTGCTTACTGAAAATATTTTAAATGTTAGCGAATAATCTATAACAATACCCTTTACAGCTTAAATCGTATTTTAGCTAAGAAAAGGGACCTGGAGTACTTGGGCAACTCTCCCAAGATTAGATTTCTCAAGCATTTTACCCTTCGTTCGAAAAAAAGTATTGCGATCAATTGAAAATTCACTTTTGAGCCGAGTGCCATACACAATTTGACTAAGATTAACGAGTTTGAGTGATATGGCACAGTAAACGAATTTTAAAGGAATTGGAATTGATTTACAAGAAACAAACCACAAATAGATTGTTAAGATTGAACATCTCAGGAACGTGTTCTTGTGAAGATGGTTTGTATGTGTATAATTGGCCTCAATCATAATATAATGCGATATGTTATATGTGATATGTCGAAACTGAGTCTGACAGGAACAGCCTCTCCTATTTCTTTCCAGCTTTAAATAAAATGTGAGGGACTAAAACTGTGCCCTCCCGCCGGTCCAGCCGGTAGTTTCTATCATCTCTTCAGTCATCCTATATGTAGCTTTGAACTCACCATTGCATTCAATGACAAACATAGACTTCAACAAAGTTTTTCATTAGGACTCAACTGACAAACGTAAACATGGATTCATTCGGTAAACATCTCGGTTTCGAGCACGAACTTTGCCGGCCACCAAAGGACTTACTTCGCTGCTGATAAGTAACAACCAAAAAGTGCAATTAAGCCAAACATAGTCAATTGTCGATGCACTGGGACACCATTCGTCCTATTCTTCAACGTCTTCAACGCTTCACCGCTGGTCAACACTATGTCCCTTCGTAAAAGGGCACTTGGTTAAAACATTGAACTGGTTTTCACTACTGAAACTGTTAAATTTTCACTGTAAATATCACACTAGTGAAAGGAAAGATTGACCACAAGACCGTGATAATACATTAGACCGTGGACAAATGGCAGGCACGTTCGATTGATCTGATTGTTTGCAGTGTACTGATCTCTTGTTTCTAAAAGGACTATTTACAAGGGAATAGGTACCGGAGCAAATGTTTATACCAAAGTGATAACAAGTTCAAATATCTAATTCTCAATGTTTGATCACTAAATATGTTATCATTCAGGCTGAATAAACAGCCAAAATAACAAAAAAAAAACAACAAATTAATATTAATGGGAAGTCACAACATTAACTCGTTTTGTTATCATTGAGTTCATTTCGATAACAAACTTTGTGATGTGAATAAATAACTTAAGATAATATACAATTATGTTATCAACATGATATCAATTTCATACACTAATAACTGAAATAGTGCTTCTGGTGAATAGGTCAATTTCATATCCAAGACATGCTGGCAATATTTAGCATTTTTCAGCATGCTGGTAGTATTCAGTAACGTTCGTCAAAAATCGTCTTTAAAAATTGATAACAAACGATAAGGTGTGGCCCAGTTAGAATTGGAACATAGACTATTGCGCATATTTCGGATAAACATCAACAAAATAGTATTCTGTTTTAACTAAAATGTTCGACTTTATGTGAACTTTAGAGAGAAAATACAAACAAAAATTAATCATCTCGATTTCGAAGAAATTCGCGGACTTTTCCCGGAATACGTTTCATCAACCGGCGCACATTATTCTCAAACATCGTTTTGGCAATCTTATTCCACTTGGTTCTCAATTCATTGATGCTTATGACGACACTGCCATTCACCTTCAGCTTCCTCTTCATAATAGCCCAAAATTTCTCTATCGGTTAAATCTCGAATTCATTTAATCTGAATTAAATGTCTTATAAGTGATGAAAAAGAGCAAATTTATCTGCAAACACAAACTTCAATTTGGCAGGAACATCTCCCCGAGCCGTTGCCAAGTAAAATTTTGGTCCCGGTAGCTGTTTGAAATCGGCCTTTACATAGGTTTCATCATCCATGAGGAGACAGCCATTGAATTTTGTCAACGCCTGATCATACAGTTTTCTGGCACGGATTCTGGCCACATTGTTCTGCTTTTGATCCCTATTTGTTTGTCTACAGACATGGTATGACTTGAAGCCTTCCCGGAGACGGATCCGTTGCACGGTACTGCGTGCGGCGCGAAACTTTTTGGCCAAAGCGCGGTCTGAGATGTTGGAGTTTGCCTTAATGTTCTTGATGACTTTGTTCCGCAGTTGACGGTTGACGGTTGACAGTACCCGTCCGACGCTTACATTGAGGCTTGCGATCCGTCGACAAAGTTTATCTGTACTTTTTCAAAACACGCCACACGGTATTTCATGGAAAACCCAACACTTTAGCCCAATTTGGCCCAGACCACGAAGGGTTTTCCAAATGATTGCGCAACATTATTTTTCTTCTTTCTTCTTCCATTTTGTATTTCTCTGAAACACGTTCGAACTGCACCACGAAAAAAAAACTTATGATGTTGTTATTGTTATAGGGAACACATAAGATGTCAAAGTTTACAAATACGACCACTAGGGTCGCTGTAAGAATTAAAAAAAATTTGTTCCAATACTCAATGGGCCACACCTTAGAAATTCAAAATCACATCAGAAAAAACGCCATATATGTCCACATCTTGCGAAAGCATGTAGATTTAATATTCCGTATTAAAAATTTCCTTGTCAGCAATCTCATTTGAAACTTCATTATTATGCGCTTCTACATGCGTCTAGAAATTTTAAATTTTAAATTTTGAAGTTAAAATGTAAAAGTTTCTATCACTCCTTATGGACCGAGATTCCTGGACATCAAGTATCTCTCGTAAAATTAAGAGTTTTCAGAGGTTTATCGATCGGCAAAAAAATAATCCAAGGTCCTTTCGAAAACGGATGGTGTGTGTGTGTGTGTGTGTGTGTGTGTGTGTGTGTGTGTGTGTGTGTGTGTGTGTGTGTGTGTGTGTGTGTGTGTGTGTGTGTGTGTATGTGTGCGTGTGTGTGTGTGTGTTTACAATCAATCTACCACTGACCGCCAGTGCTTTTATTTAAGAAACTGCATTTCTTCAGTAATTTATATGTGATCACTATGTGCAAACATTTTTAGCCCTGGAGATTGAAGGTGACAGCTCTATTGAGATTGAAGGTGAAAGCCCACGACCCATTTCAAGAATGCTTGTTCATACACGTACATCCTGAGGTCATCTTTATAAACAATAAGCCCCGCATGAATATCTTCACAAATCAAATGGATATGTGAAGAGTTTTCACACTTCCAAAATCAAAAATCGAAATTCTTGATCCTCGCGTGTATATAGTTAAGGTATATTTTTGAAAAAAATAAAACGACCTCACCAATGTTCCTTATCTGATGCAGGAAAGCTCGTCCGGATTCAGGAGTGGGGCACTAAAAAACATGGGAAAAAACTACCGACGCACATTCCATTAAAAAAAAACACGACCATAACACACTATGAGAGGGATTCCATTCCCAAAGTCCTACGCAAAGCACTGGGAGAAACTTTAAATTCACCATTTATTTTAGTTGAATGAAGGAATTTGAACATGTGCAAACCAAGATTTTTTATATATATATATATATATATATATATATATATATATATATATATATATATATATATATATATATATATATATATATATATATATATATATATATATATATATATATATATATATATATATATATATATATATCAGAGTTCATCCGCGTCGAAATTAAGCAAACTGGCGTTTTCTCAGCCAAGCTCATACCGGCCCAGATGATTTTCATTCCTCCACCAAACTTTCGTTTCTCCTTTTTTGGTGTCTCTTGCCTGTTATCTACTAACACCATGTGGTCCATCAAGGTTGAACTTCTTCTCGTCACTGAAAACCACGTTCGACCATTCGTCGTCCTAAAACCGGTATTTCTCGGCGAAGGCAAAACGGGCTTAGGGATTGGGATCCTCGTTTAAAACTTGACGAATCTGATGGGCAGATATCGACATCAACATCCTTGCTTGTACCAATTCTGATGACTGTTTCACGCAAGCTCAACCCTTATTGTCAAAGTTCACCTACTGTCTTTCCTTCTCAATGTTGGTCAATGTGCTGTTTTTCGGCATTTTTCCTTTAAATAGCGTAAATAATACGTGTTACATTATAACATTTTTGTTTTCGTTTCTTTTTACCTTTAATTCTCTATTCCATCCTTTACAAACCGCACTTTTCAATTTACACCAAAAATATACCGCCAGCAAGACAAAACAAGGTGAAGCAGAAACTTGTTTTCTGGCAACATCTTCAGACCACGAATTGATGTTCATTCTACTTTCACAAATTTGATGTTGATTGCAAAAAACAAAACCTTTTTCTGGGACTAATTCCAAGAACTGGCCACTTTTACGAAGGTTCCGGATCTTCCGGGTGGCCACACCATGACCTCTGAAGGGACATCTTCAGACCACGAATTGAGGTTCATACTACTTTCACAAACTAGATGTTGATTGCAAAAACGTCGTCGTTTTGAGACTAATTCCAAGAACTGGCCACTTTTACGGTGGTTCCGGATCTTCCGGGTGGCCACCACACGACCTTTGAAGGGACATCTTCAGACCACGAATTGAGGTTCACGCTACTTTCATAAACTAAATGTTGATTGCCAAAAGTCGTCTTTTTAGGACTAATTCCAAGAACTGGCCACTTTTACGGAGGTTCCGGATCTTCCGAGTGGCCACCATACGGCCTCTGAGGGGACATCTTCAGACCACGAATTGAGGTTCACACTACATTCACAAACTAAATGTTGATTGCAAAAAGTCGTCTTTTTGGGACTAATTCCAAGAACTGGCCACTTTTACGGAGGTTCCGGATCTTCCGAGTGGCCACCATACGGCCTCTGAGGGGACATCTTCAGACCACGAATTGAGGTTCACACTACTTTCACAAACTAAATGTTGATTGCAAAAAGTCGTCTTTTTGGGACTAATTCCAAGAACTGGCCACTTTAACGGAGGTTCCGGATCTTCCGAGTGGCCACACCATGACCTCTGAAGGGACATCTTCAGACCACGAATTGAGGTTCATACTACTTTCACAAACTAGATGTTGATTGCAAAAACGTCGTCGTTTTTAGACTAATTCCAAGAACTGGCCACTTTTACGGAGGTTCCGGATCTCCCGGGTGGCCACCACACGACCTTTGAAGGGACATCTTTAGACCACACATTGAAGTTCATTCTACATTCACAAACTAAATGTAGATTGCAAAAGTCGTCTTTTTGGGACTAATTCCAACAACTGGCCACTTTTACGGTGGTTCCGGATCTTCCGGGTGGCCACCACACGACCTTTGAAGGCTCTTCAGACCACGAATTGAGGTTCACGCTACTTTCATAAACTAAATGTTGATTGCCAAAAGTCGTCTTTTTGGGACTAATTCCAAGAACTGGCCACTTTTACGGAGGTTCCGGATCTTCCGAGTGGCCACCACATGACCTCTGAAGGGACATTTTCAGACCACGAATTGAAGTTCATTCTATTATACTTTCATTAACTGAATGTTGATTGCAATAAGAAAATTTCATTCATATGGGACTAATTCCTTGAACTGGCCCACTTTTACGGACGTTCCGGATCTTTTGGAGAGCCATATGATTCCCAGCATGATTTTCAATGTTGATCAAACAAAAATTGTTTTTTATTTTCAATGCTTGGATACAAACCACGCGGACTTTGAAAGCAATTCACAAAGTGAGCTAACATTATTTTTGTTATGATTCTGGGGAGGAAGGAAAAACCTGAAGTCCGGTCACCAAATTTGATAAGACTCGAAATTTACAAAATATTTAAAAACAAATTTCACACCATATGAGAGGTATTGATAATAGCTAGAAACTGTCGTGCGTGAAATTCTGGTTTTCTCAGATTTTCCCTAACAAATAATTTAAAGACTTATGATTTCGTCCCGCTGAAACGGCTACTTTAAGGAAGCTTACACGGTAAACGTAAAGCAGTGAAATATACGTTGTCTTTATACTTTTTTCCATCAGTGTACAAGAAAATACAGACGCACACGCTGCGCTGCAAAATTTCACAATAAAATATATTCACTGGGCTTGAAAAGCTATTTGACTATACCTAGCTGGTGGCGTCAATAATCTCGACCATCATTCGATCGAACACGCCAAACAGCAATCCGTTTGCCTGCTATTGTGATGTGACTATTTGGGTTTAGATTAATGTTTTCTTGTGGTGACAATTTATGGTGCACTACGATGCGATAAAGACTCAGGAAATACAATGAGCTTCTGGGGCAATCGAACCCTTTCACTCTAACACTGTGTTTTATTGATCGAAAAAAAAAACCTTGCCGGGGATTCAAATCACTCGCAATCGAGGCTTGTGGTGAGACACGGTACATCTAGTCCGGCCCTGCGCTCGATACGGAAGCAATATTCTTTTTGTTGATGCTGACTTTTTATGAAAAGAACTACTCTCTGGTTCACGTCAGCAACAACATACTTCTAGCACATCATTCGGAAATAGCATAAATTGTAAGAATGATTGAGTACCCATTCACCAAATGCCATTACACAGCCTTTAATCCATTTTCCTGTTAGCCATTTAGAAATTTCAAAGCATGAAACATTCTAAAAATAAGTTTCCCCATGTCAAACAATTCTATTCAGTTTCATGAAAATCAGCGCTGATTGAATATACAACAAGTTGCATTTGCTATTTGACCTTAACCAACTCATTTAGAAGAATTAAATATTTAATCAATCCAAATTTTTCAAATTAACCTACTCGCCTATCCCAATCGACCTGAGCAGCGCAATAAAAAATATTTCCTTCTGAAGAACCACTCACTCCATCCGCACTCTAAACTTTCTCCAGCCAACTAAGAATCCACTGCACTGGCCGCTGCTGATGCTGCTGCTGTTGTTGTTCTTGTGTTGCGGCAGGTTCGTCCCTTTTCACAACATACCATGCCTCGGAAAGGAGTGTGGGACACACGCTTTGGCGAAATTAATAATATGCGCGTTCAAGGAAGCGAGAAAAAAGCATCACCCAATGAGAGGATGAGGAAAAGTAGGAAACATGGAAAAACAAAACCAGCGAAGAAAACGAAAAAAAAATCATAATAATAAGGACGGATTCGCCTCGGCAGCCGTGGCTGAGTTGTCTTGGAGCCGTCGTGGTTCGAAATGAGCGCAAGGCAGGACTTTGGGTGGGTGGATGGACCAGAATTAGCATACAAAGCTTCGCCATCAGCTCCGGGTAATTTATTAGCGAGAGTTTTCCACCACCGTCCAGAGCTCAACGAGATGAATGTGATGTGGCTCCACTTTGCTCGGCTGTGTATGTATTTATGCTTCGGTGGAAGAACCGGAGCTCAAGTGTGTACATATCCTGCGATGCGGCGACGAGGATGTGTTCAGAGCAATGAAATATACGACGACCATGACGACGACGACGACGACGATGGAGGTATATGTTTATGAGAGTCCATGAGTATTGCCATTTAAATTATGATAATTTCCAAGTTGAAAATTTTATTTGCCAAACAAGAGAAAAGTGCCCTCTCGTGGATATCGTCTTCCGCCGATGGCATGGAGCAAGGGGCGATTTTCCTCCCGCAAATGCAACTTTCCCCAATGCGGAGGGTTTCTCGAACCAGTCGGTCGTCGTATAGGTGGATGGGCTAAATAAGGCAACGCGAGCAAGAAGCGAGAGAAATTATAAAATTTATGAGTGTATACGCAAAGTCTTGGAAGAGTTTTTTTCCCTCCTGAGCCGCATACGATCCGGTTCGTGCGAAGTGGAGTTTGGCTTAGTTGAATATGTGCACGGCCAGGATTATGAGTGCAAATGAAAGATAGGAATAACCGTCATCAGCAGAAGTAAAATTTACTGCAGCTGCTTGCGGGTATCATTAATTATGTGAGTTTGGCAGACTTGTGTGATTACTTCGGTTGATCTTTCAGATGTGACGAACGTGTCCCGTAGAGGTTACGTGGTTTCGCTCAAATAAAATATTTTGATTTCGCTTAAAACAAATTCTGAGCATAAAAATGTTTGTTTCTCGTTTATAAGTCTGAACTAACTAGTTGTCGTAATCAATAAATACAAAACAAAACAACACAATATGAGTACAAAGTGATACAAAACTCAATTATTGTTTCAACGTAGGACTACCTTTCTCTTTTCTATACCGGGTGTCATTAAAAAATTTGGATAATGTGAGCGTTAGGCTTAAGTGAAAGGTTTTTGAACGCAAATAACTCTCGGTCGACTAAACAGAATGACTTCATTTAAACATCATTTGATCAGAAAAACTTAAATTTTTAAACGAGAAAATGAGAAGAGAAGTAATTTCCATTAAACTCAAACTACCTTAATTGCTGATCTTGACAGATACGCGTATTTCGGCGTATTTTTTCATTTCAAGCCGAACTGAACAACGTAAGCAAAGGTTTTTCCACAAATTTCTCGACATTGAGACCTTACCTCATTGATTCACCATATTATTTAAAAAAGGAAAAAACCTCCTATCCGATATATATGGTGTCTTACATGAGTACACATCATGTTACGAGATTGTTGGAGATAGAACGTGCCTGCTGTAACCGCCACACAACACCCTATCCGATCATCATCGAATCGGTGAGCACCGATCGAGATCAGCGATCGCTCAACGATCAGATCATCGTTTACATATCCCACACCATACCCTAGCAAAGTAAAATAACAAACTGATATCAAATAAGTAACAAGTTTTGTTATCTCAGATATCATTTTGAACTCACTTGTTATCGCATAACACATTTAGTTATCAACATTGACTTATTTGTTAAGGTGTGGCCCATTTAGTATTGGAACAAACATGTTTGATTCTTACAGCGACCCTAGTGGTCGGATTTGTAAAATATGACATCTTATGTGTTCCCTATAACAATATCAACATCAGAATTTTTTTTCGCGGTGCAGTTCGAACGTGTTTCGGAGAAATACAAAATGGAAGAAGAACGAAGATAAATAATTGTGCGCAATCATTTGGAAAACCTTTCGTGGTCCGGGCCCAAACTTGCTAAAGTGTTGGGTTTTCCCTGAAATACCGAGTGGCGTGTTTTGAAAAAGTACAGAGAAACATTGTCGACGGATCGCAAACCTCAAATTAAGCGTCGGGCGGGTACTGTCAACCGTCAACTGCGGAACAAAGTCATCAAGAACATTAAGGCAAACCCCAAGATCTCAGACCGCGATTTGGTCAAAAAGTTTCGCGTCGCACGCAGTACCGTGAAACGGATTCGTCTCCGGGAAGGCTTCAAGTCAGACCGTGCCTGTAGAAAACCAAATAAGATCAAGAGCAGAAAAATTTGGGCAGAATCCGTGCCAGAAAACTGTATGATCTGGTGTTGACAAAATTCAATGGCTGTCACCTCATGGATGATGAAACCTCTGTAAAGGCCGATTTCAAACAGCTACCGGGACAAAAATTTTACTTGGCTACGGCTCGGGGAGATATTTCTGCCAAATTCAAGTTTGTGTTTGCAGATAAATTTTCACGTAAATACATGATTTGGCAAGGCATCTGTAGCTGCGGTAGGAAGACCAAGGTTTTCATCACTGGTAAGACATTTAATTCTGAGCTGTACAGAATGGAATATTTCCAAAAGCGAATATTGCCATTCATCAGATCCCACAATGATCCTGTCATGTTTTGGCCAGAACTTGCAAGCTGTCAAAACAGTTAAACAGTGCTACAGTGGTATGAAACCAACGAGATTCAGTTTATACCGAAAGAACTCAACCTACCAAACTGTCCCCAGCTCAGACGGATAGAAAGATTTTGGGCTATTATGAAGAGGAAGCTGAAGGCGAATGGCAGTGTCGTCAAAAGCATCAATTAATTGAGAACCAAGTGGAATAAGATTGCCAAAACGATGTTTGAGAATAATGTGCGCCGGTTGATGAAACGTATTCCGGGAAAAGTCCGCGAATTTCTTCGAAACAGAGATGATAATTTTTTTTTTTGTATTTTGCCTCTAAATTTCACATAAAGTCGAACATTTAAGTTTAAATAGAATACTATTTTGTTACTGTATATCCGAAATATGCGCAATAGTCTATGTTCCAATTCTAACTGGACCACACCTTATGATTTCAGTGGATGTAAATAAACTACGAAGAACGGTGCTGAACGTTGCAAGACGAAAAAAAAGTTTATCATGGTGAGACTTTAGGTGACTTTCACTGGTTCAGTTCTTCCAAATTATTTAAAATTAAATGGAGATTTTTTCCGGTGCACTTGTATGTACAGTGGGTATAAAATTGTACCAACTGCAAAAGGCTGGAACATATAGCCATTCATTGCGGCAACAAACGGACACCAAAATCATGCGCGAAGCCAAGATGAACCATAAGGTAACTGTTCGACAGATCCAGGAAATCCTTCAGCTATTAGTTTCCATTTGAACTGTTCATCGTCGTCTTGTAGCACAGAATCGTTGAGTTGTAAACTTGCCTGAAACGCCCATTTATCTGCAAGGCAAACAAAGCGAAATGGCTTAAAGAGCATGCTGATAAGCTCCTAGAGTTCTGGAAAACGATTTTCTGGACGAACCAATCCAAAAGCCATTTTTTTTATCGAGCAGATCCTGTAAGGAGCACCATATCCAAGGCACGGTCCCAAACAACACAGCTTGTAATAAACAAGCACTGTCCAATGACAAATGCAGTGTAAATTTAAGTGTTGAGGGAAGCGTGGCAGGGACACACAAATCCGGATAGCTGTCTTACTGTGCAACTTCATAGCTGCAAATATATTTCCATGTTATTCAATCCTATTGTACATACTGCTTTATTCTACTTACATTTCTGTGTGATTCACGTTTCTTTCCCTTAGCCTAACTTCTGACTTCACTCGTCCTAGCTCGCTTCTAAAACAAATGTAAGATTAATAAATGTTACACCAAAGGATGCTTACTTTTTATTACAGATAATTATCGATTTTCATGCACGAATCTACTATCGTTTCTACAGAAAACTGTCCCTGTTTACCTTTTAAAAAATCGTGAGCTAGCTATAGACATCACCTCTATTGTAAAAGGCAGCACTGTGTTGGTCTTGTTTGTCCGGTACTGCGAGGGAATGACCAGTTGCTTCACTGAGTGCCAGTCTGATTGTTTCGCACGGTGGGTGCCACAACGATAAGTGTTTAATACGTGTATCATACTTTTATATGTCGCAACAAGTGTAAAAAGTGAAGCCTTATAAAATATAAAATGGAATAAAAATATCTTCATACAACATTGAAGATTTGAATACGAGTCCTTGGCGTTAACGGTTTATAGCTTCTTTGCTAAGCCAACTCCGATAGTTGAAAAGTCAGTTCCGACTATCTACGAGTATCCGAGTATCTATAAAAAAAATACGAAAGTTTCCAATACCTTTTTTGGGTAGCTTTAAACATTATTTTTACTGTTTTAATGCGTGTGTGTAATCATCTGACTCTAAACTCTGAGAGGATGTAAACAAAACAGTGGTTCGTGAGTAACAAAGTTAAGAAAAATGTACGCAAAGGAGGCTGTGACTAGTTTCCCACCCCTTAAAACAAATTTGGAGAAGCTGCTCAGCTATTCTAGAAGAAACAGCTGAATAGTTTCCCAATTTATTTGACCAAGCTCTATTTCACCCCCCATTTTGTTGGGTTGCTGCTCGCCCAAAAGCCCGTAAAACATTGCAACGATTGTGGGTTGCCACCTGGCTACCGTTTACCAACGTTCCAACGTTCACCCCTTGATGGACTACGTCCAGGGAAGCCGGGAAGTGGCCGTCCACGGTCCGCTCGCGCACCGCAGCAGGATTGCCACATTATTTTTCGTTCCCATCTTTAATTTTTGCCAAAAAAATCTTTTTTATCTGTGTTTAACTGCAAAAAATCTTGGTAAAAATCTTTACTTCAAATTTTGTGTAGTAAAAGGAAAACAGATCAGTAAACGAAAGATTCATGTTCTCGGGGGAAATCAATCATTGCACTTAAGCCCTTCTGACAGACCAGTTTTGACATGATAATGAATTATGAGGTGTTTGTGTTGATTACTTAAAGTTCCTTGATAGGTGAACAGAATCGGAACGGAATTAACAATCAATTATTGTGATAATCCGTGAACATTTATTTGTTGAATTTAGAATTTAGTTTTGATGTTGATATTAGCCGATCAACTCCTCCTTTCCTCCTTTGGCCTCCATGATGTCCATACTCAGGCGGTTCCGGATTTTGGACTTATTTAGATTGTATTCCGAAAAAAATCGCTCCGCTGCTGCAAAAGAATGCAGAATTAGTAAAAAGTTCGCAACGAACTTTCTTAGTAAGTCAGATGGTTATCGTCCTCAGCTCACGAAAATCATTTTCAATGGCCTGTTCCTCACCGCTTTCAAAGAAGTTCGGATACTGTTCAATAATCAAGTTGAACTCCTTCAAAGGGCGCAGCTTCCCCGTTATATATTTCCGACTTCTTACCAAGATGTTTTTCGAAATCCAAGACCCCTAAATCCGTCATGTGTTTTAGGTAATCATCCACACAACAATTTGCAAGAAGCTTCATTCAGCTGATTGCACATGTTCAGGAATTCCATTTGACAACTGACTCCGACGATAGCCATCTGGTGGCTGACGGATGCAGAACTGTGTAATTTGGAATTTTTTGGATCGTTTGAGGCTGCAGGACAAGTAACTGCAGATATATCGCATCAATTGTTCCAGGTACAATGGCAGTTTTTTGCATGCGTTACTTGCAAAAAGGGCCAAAAAGTGGCAAAAGTGATAATTATCAAACGAGGACAGTCCAGTTTCAGCAGCTTCTTGATGGATCCGTCAGAACCCATAATTACCGAAGCTCCATCTGATCCAAAGCCCATATACCTTTTTTTTTTGTAATCGGTGCCATCGATCTGGAACTGTTTTGCACAAAATATTTATAGGTTTTTGCGATGCAAGATTACATTAAAGCTAACAAAAAATCACGGGCGAAATAAATATGTTTAATAAAGCAAAAATAACAATCGAGAACATAGTTCTAACTTCCCATAATGTATACTGCATAAATGCATAAAAATACTTTTACATTAGAAGAATAGTATTTTACGAGACATCACTGCAAGAAATTCTGACGAAATTTTTGGAGCAATCTCCTGGAGAATTTTGAAAAAAAAAACACGTCTGCACCGGAAAACCTGAAAAAAATATTGAAGTAATATCTGGAGAGCTATATAAATCCTTGAAGGCATCCTAGACAAAATTTGAAAAATAATTCTACAAAAACCCATTGTGGAATTTTTAAAGTTAACAATTATATTTATGAGATTATGGAATTCATGCAAAAAAATCTTCTTAGATTTCTCCTACAAATCAGGATTTTCTCCAAGAATTACTTCAGGAAAAAATGTATAGTTTTTGTGAAGTTCTTTCAGGTGTCCTTCAGTGATCCTTTTAAAATCACAAAACTTCACAAGATCAGCATCTCCAAGCATTTCATCACAAGAAAGTTTTGAAAAACTGCCGATGCAATGTCAGAAAAAAATTCCTTATAGAATCCCTGGAGGAATGCCTACAAACGCCTGAAGAATACCTATAGAAACACCAGAAGGAATATCTAAAGGAATGTCTGAGAATCTCTGAGAAATTCTATGAAATTTTCTTCAAAAATGATCAAACATCATATAATCATAAAATTTATGGCAAAATCACTTGTTGGCACACACACACAAACTGACTTCAGAGTGTCCTCTGTCACTGCACTTTGGTACGAATAGCAAAATTTCGCGACAAAAATCGATAACTTGAAAACCATTAACTTTAGACATATGATGTTTTAGGAAGATTTTATCTTAAAAATAAGATCTATCTTTTGGTTTGAGTGTTGACTGTAGCACACTTTTTCCATCTGTTCAGCTTTATCACCCATCACAGCGTTCTCAACAGATGGCGCATTTTCAATGTGTTATGTCTGTTTGTCTGTGATATAAATGTTTATTAATAAATGGAGATGGGTTAACATAAATGTATAAACATTTTCATAAAAACCTCACGTTGTTAGGCACTTTGATGGTAATTGTTGATGCTACTGATCAAAAAATATGCAGAAATAATGCAAAACTACCAATTTTAAAATGAGTTTTACTGCACAAGGAGACAAAAGAGGACAAACGATTTTGCAAAGGTCTTGTAGATGGTAGTTTTTACTTTTAGTTCAAGTATATTGTGCACGCAAATATTTGCATATAAGTTAGTAAGATATCTTGAAAAAAAAATTTTTTCAAGATATCTAAATTTAACTTTTACAACTTTTTTCATACCATAAGTAGCAACCATCTCGTATCTTCAAATTCTATCTTTTATTTTGAACATAAGAGGACCACCCTAGGCAACACTCAAACCAAAAGATTTTCTAGTTACAGGTATTCCACTAAACAGCTCACACTCTCCAGGATTCAAAAGATCTTATTTTAAAGATGAAATCTTCCTAAGACATCATATGTCTAGAGTTAATGGGTTTCGAGTTATTGAAACCTGGTCCTGGTCTACAGTAACGGCAGGTCATGAAAATTGAAAGATACAAGTGGAAACGAGCGGAGGGCATATGAAGGTAATATACAATCGGGCGCTTCCTGGGCTACTGTTTTGAACCTCCCAGCAAGGCATCTGCTCATGTGGCAAACGGAGTGCGCCGTTCGTGACTACCGAGACTGATCTACCTCAAGGAGTGTCTACAGAAGCGTCTGCTTCCTCTGTTTAAGCAACACGAGGGCCCTACGATTTTCCGGCCGGATCTAGCATACGAAGCTAACGGGGTCAGTTTCGTACCCAAGGACATGAACACCCCCAACGAACCGAAACAAAGACCCATCGGAAAGTACTGGGCTATTATGAAGCAGGCACTACGGATACATCCGAAGGAGGCCAAATTTGAGGAAGACATGAAGAAACTGCAGCCAGATGTTGTACAGAACCTAATGAGTGGAGTTAAGCTTAAGGTGTAAGCGCACGGTTATGGTATTGACATTGAATGAAACTTATATGCCAGAAGCTTACTAATGGGTTATATTTTATTGTCTGCAAGTTTGAAAAGATCGGTCGACTAGGTAATTTTCTACAGCGTTTTTTTTTTTTTTTTGTGATGCAATTTGATGTGGAGCACCCTTTACTTCAGGCAATTTGAGCGCAAATAGATTGGTTTCCTCTCTTAGCAACATTTGCTCCTTTGTTTTTATAGTAAGTAGAATGAATTCCAAAGTGATCAGATTAATATGGAAACGATTATGCACTGGTGAACCTCAAGATACATGTGAACTAAAAATTAATATGACCGAAAAAATGGTCTCTCTCTCTCCCTCACAAATTTCACACTTGATGTCCTGTTTCAGCTGGAGCTAAGAAATTGAAGACATTGAAATGGACGGTAGTAAAAGTTCAGGACAAGCGATGTTGCTTAAACTCCTAATCATTTGTAATGTTATATAAGTCAGAGCAATTCAAAAGGCCACGTCTTTCCGAATTTCAATTACCCAGAAGATCTGAGAATCGCTGTTCAATATTCCTACTAAACAACGTAATCCAACTTCAACGAATGTTGACATTTTCATCACGATACGTGTCCTTTTGCTATTTCTAAGTATTTTATAAATATCACGACCCCATTTATCCGACCGTCTCCTGGCCAATTTATGTCCCATCTGAGCAAACCTTCACACCGTCATGTACTGGAAAAGAAAATAACTCCTCATCCTATCCTTGCATGTCCTTAAAAATCGATCACACGCGTTTTACCAGGGCTTCGTATTTCTGGACGATGAACCACCTTCCTACCATTTCTGTTTCTCGTTCGTCTCCCCCCTCCCCCCTCCCTTCGTCACCTTACCATCATTTTGCGTCTCAACTTCACCCATCACTGAACGGACGCTATTTCCGGGCCGTAACTTCTCCAAACTCATATTCATTAGCATCCTCGAGACCCAACTCATTGAACTGAACCTAAAACCCCCATCCATTGACGTCGTGTCGGAGGGAACCCGGCAGAAACCGTCTTCTTAGAGTTCGATTTTCTCACTCTCCTCTCATCATTACCACCCTCTCGGGACGTCACACGCATACGACCAGCAGATCCCTTACGTGAGACGGTCGGTAAAGCGAGCAAAAAAAAAAGTAAACAGGACTAGAGAAAAAAAAACTCCGGGAAAAGTAAAATAAATTAAAATCCCGAAATGTGCGTCATTAATTCCAAAGTCAAACAAAGATGAAGCAATAAAGTTCCTCAGCCGTGCATGTGCTACACATACAGAGAAACTCTCACCCAAACCGCGCCGGTTTTCGGAACGTGTGTGTGAGTGCTACACGTAGTCTAGGATCTCCTTTCCCCCGGTCCCCTCGCCGGTGGTGTTTTGTGTGTGTAAATTAAAAGTGTAAGGAAAAAAAAACTTCCTTGGGACGTTTTATTTTTCTTTTGGTCCACGATTGCGGGAGAAAAAAGCCTAAAAGAAAAGATTCATCGTCATCAGCAAAGCAGACTCATTTTCGCTTCCTTGGAGACGTCTTTCGATCCCTTTGCGTTGGCTGGTGGGGGGTTCGGTTTATGGTCTGCAAACTGTCGGCCGTGCGTCCCTTCATTTGTTTGAACTTTTGGGGTTGGATTTTTTTTTCTCCATTCATTTACCTTCTCTTCATTTGCTTTGCTCTACATATTGATTTTATTAATAAGCTGTCCCTCGTCATCGGCGTGGCGGAGTTCGACATAATTATCGCCGTTAAGCATTTAATTTATTTTTCTGTGTTTTTCAAGATTGAAATATTCAGGCATTACTCAGAATCACTCATATGTTTTCAAAGGAATTAAGACAAATGCTCCAAAGAGGTATTAAATTGGAAACTTATTTAGTCCAAAATCAAGAAATCAAGAAAAATTCCACTAAGGTGTGGCCCATTTAGAATTGGAACAAATATTTTTGATTCGTACAGCGACCCTAGTGGTCATATTTGTAAACTATGAAATCTTATGTGTTCCCTATAACAATAACAAATTCAGAAGTTTTTTTTCGCGGTGCAGTTCGAACGTGTTTCAGAGAAATACAAAATGGAAGAAAAAAGAAAAAAAATAATTGTGCACATTTGGAAAACCCTTCGTGGTCTGGGCCAAAACTTGCTAAAGTGTTGGGTTTTCCCCGAAATACTTTGTGGCGTGTTTTGAAAAAGTACTGAGAAACATTGTCGACGGATCGCAAGCCTCAAAGCAAGCGTCGAGCGGATACTGTCAACTGTCAATTGCGGAACAACGTCAACAAGAACATTAAGGCAAAACCCAACATCTCAGACCGCGCTTTGGCCAAAAAGTTTCGCGCCGCACGCAGTACCGTGCAACGGATCCGTATCCGGGAAGGTTTCAAGTCATACCATGTCTGTAGACAAACAAATAGGGATCAAAAGCAGAACAATGTGGCCAGAATCCGTGCCATAAAACTGTATGATCAGGTGTTGACAAAAGTCAATGGCTGTCTCCTCATGGATGGTGAAACCTATGTAAAGGCCGATTTCAAACAGCTACCGGGACAAACATTTTACTTGGCTACGTCTCGGGGAGATGTTCCTGCCAAATTCAAGCTTGTGTTTGTAGATCAATTTTCACGTGTATAGATGATTTGGCAAGGCATCTGTTGCTGCGGTAGGAAGACCAAGGTTTTCATCACTGATAAGACATTTAATTCAGAGCTGTACAGAACGGAATGTCTTCAAAAGCGAATATTTCCATTCATCAGATCCCACAATGAACCTGTCATGTTTTGGCCAGAATTTGCAAGCTGTCAAAACAGTGCTACAGTGGTATGAAACGAACGGAATTCAGTTTATACCGAAAGAACTCAACCCACCAAACTGTCCCCAGCTCAGACCGATAGAGAGATTTTAGGCTATTATGAAGAGGAAGCTGAATGTGAATGGCAGTGTCGTCAAAAGCATCAATGAATTGAGAACAAAGTGGAATAAGATTGCCAAAACGATTGATGAGAATAATGTGCGCCGGTTGATGAGACGTATTCCGGGAAAAGTCCGCAAATTTCTTCGAAATCGAGATAATTAATTTTGTTTTGTATTTTCTCTCTTCAGTTCACATAATGTCGAACATTTTAGTTAAAACAGAATACTATTTTGTTAATGTATATTCAAAATATGCGCAATAGTCTATGTTCCAATTCTAACTGGGCCACACCTTATGCCTTGTAACTACGGAGTGTTTAAAAAAAACGATCGCGAATAGAATAGAAACGTAACAAGATAGCCTTATAATATATTGCAACTAGTCCAAACATTACTCTTTTGGGTCTCAAGAGATTCACAATACACTAGATCAACTCGCAAAATTGTGTTGTGAAGGTTTCTTTAAAGTTCCAAATTCAACCGGCAAGTGTTCACAATAAGGCCTGTCGTCGAAAAAAATGCACCATTTTTAACAGTGTGGAACTTTTTTGTTCGTCGGAAAGATTTGATGAAAATCTGAGGGAAACTAGTAAATTGGAGTAAATTGTTTACATTTGCAAAATTTCATAGCAATCGGTTCAGTGGTTATTGAGATGTCATCGAAACAAGAAGAAAATCACCGGAGAATTTTGCCAACGTCATGGAAAATCCGACTGCGACCACAAGATGGATCGGAAGACAACTGGGAATCACCCATACAACTGTGTCTCGGGTGGTAAAATCATTTAAGGAGTTCCAGACGACCGAGCGGTGGGCTGGAAGTGGAAGAAAATCGAAGACAGCTGACCCTGTGAAGGCCCGGAAGGTGTTGGATTATTTCAAGTGTAATCCGAACCTTTCGATTCGCGACGCGGCTCTGAAGGCAAAGTGTTCCGCCTGGTTCGTTCAGCAAACCATGAAACGAGCTGGGCTTCGTGTATTCAAGGTCCGCAAGGCACCGAACCGGCGTGATCAACAAAACACGGCGGCCAAATCCCGCGCAAGGAAGCTGTATCGAGAGTGGTTAACGAAACCGATGTGTGTGGTTATGGATGACGAAACCTACATCAAGGCAGACGCAAAGCAGATACCGGGGCTGGAGTTCTACGTTGCCAAATCACGGTTTGATGTACCGGAAGACATAAGGAAGAAGAAAGTGGACAAATTCGCCAAAAAATACTTGCTCTGGCAGGCCATATGCCAATGCGGTAAACTGAGTAAACCGTACATCACAACGGGTACCATCAACAGTGAAATTTACCGCACCGAGTGCCTCCAGAAGCGTCTGTTGCCCTTCCTGTGGTCCCACGGAGGCGAGACATTATTTTGGCCGGACCTGGCATCATGGCATTACGCGCGATCGACGATGGATTGGTACAGAGACTATAACGTTTTTTGCGGTTTTTGCCAACCCCCCAAGTTCACCAGAGATTCGTCCGATGCAAAGATTTAGGGCCATAATGAAGGCCAAAGTTCTTAAATCGTCCAAGATGCTTAAGAACGAGCTAGAGTTGAAGAAATAATGGATGAAAGTGACCAAAAAGGTCGGCTCCACCATTGCACAAAATGTAATGAGAGGTCTACAAAGAAAAGGTGCGGGCTTTCAGCGATGGAAAAGAAATTGAATAAAGTAATTATGCCAAAACATAATCCATATAATTTAGGTCCTTTCCTGGAAGTTTCAAAAAAATCCAATTTAAAATAAATTTTTGGCGAACACTTTTGTCTGGTGCATTTTTTTTTGAGTACAGGCCTTACATAGAAAAAAATAAGCTTAATATTTTGAACAGATTCAACAACATGTTGTTCTAAGCACGAGATGTTTTCATTTCAACGATATTGGCAGCATAACACTCCATGGCCTTTTTTCCGCAATGGCAAGATGCCAAATCCGGCCAAAATAGAACGGAACAATTGTGTCACTTCAGGAAAGGCAGTAGACGTTTTTATAGGCACTCACTCAGATAAATTTCCTGGTTGACGGTTCTGGTCGCAATGTAAACGTTGCTCTTCAAGCCTCAGATACAGATTGCCTGCCACACCATATGTCTTCGGGAACTTTGACAGTTTAATGTGCTTGAAAATATCTACCACTTTTCCCCTTCCGGTTGCCGTATAAAACTCCTGTCCAGGAAGCTGTTTAAAGTCTGCCTTGACGTAAGTTTCATCGTCCTGTACCACCCAATCAAACTTCGTCAGCATCGTCGTGTACAACTTTCGCGATCGTGCTTTGGCCGACCTGTTTTGTTTATCGTCGCGATTTGGAGTCACCACTTTCTTGTAAGTCGTCAGCCCAGCTCGTTTTCTAGCTCTATCTACGGTTGAAGGCACCACTCCCAGCTTCTTTGCGACATCTCGGACGGAGAGGTTGGGGTTCCGCTCGAAACAGCAGGCAACTCTTTTTGTCGTCGCTGTGGCCTCCGGCTTTTGATTTTCACCCGATCCAGCTTTCCTGGCTGTCAACAAACGTTCACCGAATACTTTTATTACGTTGGTAACAGTTGATTTAGTCACATTCAACAATTTCGGCAACTTGGCGTGAGAGTAGTTTGGATTCTCGTCATGAACGTGCAAAATTTGGATGCGTTGCTTCTCTTCCTTCGACGACATTTTGATAACTCAAGTGCTTATCTCAAAATCAAAATAGAGGCATGATGCTACACGCACACATCTTCAAAATTAGGGATATGCAAAAAAAATTAATGCTCGATGAAACGAAATTCGTCAAGTTTAAGTCGACCAAATTTTTATCGAAATTTATGGGCAGCCGGCATAAGAAGCAAGTGCAGAGAAAAATAAACAAAACTTTTCAGGTTGTGTGCTAGGCTTTTTATTGATAAAAATTTACATGATAGTTATCGCAAAACTGCAGCATCACATACCAGGAGCATAACGACACACATTTGAAATTTCAGTTTAAAGTTTTACGCAAGAAACAGATCAAAGATGAACGTCTGTTCTCTGTGGTGTTTTTTTAAATATTAAGTAACCCATTGTGAAAATAACATCTTTACAAAATCCCATGGCATTTTTGTTTTAAATTTTCAACCCATTGTTATTCGACAAAATTAACATTTGACTAACTGTCCATTCGACAAAATTTATCGTTCGCTTAAATATCTTTCAAAGAAATGTCACTGAACGAAATGCAATGTGTCGACATGCCCCAAAGCCGTTGTCAAATGGAAAACATCCCTTAAGGACGTCACGTTTTAAGCGTTTTGGAATCTGTAACGATTCGTTGATAAACTTTGTGAGGCATAAACAAATATTTTTTTACAATCTATCGGTATATAACCGACCTTAAGTTTACATTAGAGTCAAGTTTACAATTTCCAGGATAGTAGTTCATGCAAGGTCAAGCGTTTACAATATGTGCAACAGGTATTGTTGAAATTTACATGTTTCCGTAGCATGCAACAATACACTGGTGATGAAATTTGTCAGAATCGGATCTGTTTTTCCGGAACAGGTTTTGTGGCTAGTTTTGTTCATGGCCACTCGAGGCCTCACAGGAACCTGTTCCGAGATGACCGTTCAGAGGAAAAATTATCAGATGGCCACAAAACGTTGAGAAATATCCTACTGGCGATATTTCATGAATTTTGATACCCATATTGCCAGGGTTTTCTACTGAAATGGTTCATTGCCACTCGAGGCCCCACGGGAACCTGTTCCGGATTGACATGTCTCGAGAAAAAATCATCAGATGGCCACAAATTATTGAGAAATATCATACAGGCGAAATTTCATGAATTTTGATACCCATATTGCCAGGGTTTCCTTCTAAATATGTTCATGGCCAGTCGAAGCCCCACGGGAACCTGTTCCAAATAGACAGATTCGAGGACAAATCATCAGATGGCCACTAAAAGTTAAGAAATGTCCTACTGGCGAAATTTCATGAATTTTGATACCCATATTGCCAGTGTTTCCTTCTTATTATGTTCATGGCCACTCTAGGCCCCACGGGAACCTGTTACAGAATGGCGGTTGCAGGAACAAGTCGGCTTATGGCCCACAATGGAATAGAAATAGTTTCTAGGATTTATTTCTAAAGATTTTGACATTCATTCCCGGAGATTCAATAGATGTTTCCAAATAGTGTTTCCGTACCGGACCATTGCCCCGGAAACCCGGATTTACGGGACCCAGATGAATTCAAATTGTTATTTCTAAAGCAAATGAGTTTTTGAATCTAACGGTGCCAAAAAAATTAAAATCGGTCAATAATAGCCAGAGCTATAATCATTTGAGTTTGGTGGGTACCCGGGTACCCTGCCGATCACTTAAAGGTGTTTTTTTTTGTCGATCACATAAGGGTTAAAAATATTTGCTTCTCTGTGCTTGAGTGTTTTGAAATTCATCAAACTTAAATTTCAAACTCCTTCACACAGTTTAATAAACTTATATAATTATGCAGGCAATTATGCGATATGCACGTATTTTGAATGCTATGTTCGGCATAAGATCACGTGAAATTTTATGTAAATTTAAATGGGATCAGGGCCATGTCTGTTTGGAACTCGAAAATCTAACTAAACTCGATTATTTCATTCTTTCGCGCACACTGTACAGCGCCTCATTTCGATAGCACTACAGTTGCCGTTCAGCTTGAAACGAATATGAGAATGAAAGGCAGTAAGAACGAACAACACCTCTTTCATCCCCCTTCCAGTGCAAGGACTTTCAGTGGTCGAGTTGAAGCTCAGTATACCTTTTCAATGACGATCATTGATACCCTAGGAGCACATTTGTTGCAAACCAGTAAACAATACTTCAATGTAACGTTTGCATTAAAATAAATGGACTTTTTTCGGATGGTGATAAAAAAAAGCTAGGACAGATAATTGCTTTTGATGAATTTCCCATGGAAGGTAATTATTTAAGCTTACTTGCATAAAAATTCTTGGCCCTTGCGAGCGGCCTTCCGGCAGTTAACCGGAACATTCGCCATGGCAGACGAAAACATGCGTGTAGGCATGTTTTTGAGTTCTTTCTTCGTTTTATTTGTCAATTCCTCCTCAGTTTTCGCGACAAAATTGTTGGAGTAGATCTTACGCTTCAGGTTGGCCCAGAAATTCTCGATGGGACGCAGCTGGGGGACGTGGGGCGGGTTCGCTGACTTGCGTACCACATCGATATTCAGCCGCTCCATCTCCTCCAACGATCGCTTCGAGTAGTGGGCCGACGCCAGATCCGGCCAGAACACCGCGTCTTCGCCCTTATGGTATTTCTTGATGAACGACGCAACTTCCGGCATTTCGTACTATAAATTTCCCCGTTCACGGCCAGTCCGGAGCGAAAGAAGAGCGGCTTTGACATCCCCTTCCCGCTGATTGTCAGCCACAGCAGCACCTTCTTGGGGAGCTTGGTGTGTGAAATGAACTTAACCTCGGAGCTCACTTCCTTCGTGGGGGAAGTAAAATACGAAGTGCCCTGCCAGTCGTTGCCATCCAGGGTGAGATAGGTCTCGTCGTCCATCACCATCGCCACGTCGTGATTCGCCGGGAAAATCGAGTTGACCATCATGTTCAGCCGCTGCCGCTGCGTCATTGCCTTCAGCTCCGAAACCAGTGGCCGCGACTTCCGCTTCCTGACATGTATGTTCATGTTCGCTGTTTGGCCGGTTGAACCGACCTTCCCAAGTAGCATCAAAAACATAAATATTAAAGTTATATTTGTTATGTGTGGTGTAGGTGTAGGTCTTTAAAAATTCAATTTGACTAGTTTTGTCGTGTAGATGTACGTTTCATGCAATTTGAATCTAGAATTACTTATGACTAATTGATTTGTCATACATGTGTTTAATATTTTTATGTTAGGACATGTTTGTTTACATCTGACATGTTGCCTGTTTGCATATTATGTTTTATAAATGTAGCAGCAAAAGTCTTCCGTATTTTAAGAAACAAACATACTCATGAAATGTCAAATTTCTGAACAATTAGATAGGTATGTTTTTTGTGTGTCGTATTCGACGACGGATAACCGTTTATGTACTTTGAAATAAGACTTAGAACGATCAAATGTCTATGTATATCACATTTATGTTTACCGCTGAAACATTCAAGAAACTTATTCAGTTATGCCAGTATGATGAAAAAAATAATACTGCTGTAGTCTATTCCTTGTACCTATTTGCACGGGTACAATTCTTAGTATGATGACGTATTAGCAAAAAATGATGAGAAATCGACCGATCATCAAAGTATAGGAGATCTTTTTAAGTAAGAGTTTAATTACTTTCTTACGCCAGAAGTCTCATATGTTAAAAAGAGTAACTTTGTCCCCTATGACATTAGGGCAAGTTAAAATAATGGTGGTATGGTTCAGGAGGATTCTAATTGTTCAATTTCTAACATGTTGAAATGGTCGAGTGATAACAAGACCGATCTAGTGAGCAGAGAATTCATGTCTCAAACCTAGCTCACGAGTACCTTTTTGAAATCCGACAATAATTTGTTTTGCTGAAGCCTAATATTTGTTAGTTTATAACCATTGTCGAACTTAAATTATATTTAATAGACTACACCTTCTGTGCCATTATATTTCTTAAGTATATTCTAAAAAGTTTCCAATCACCGAAGTGGCAACATTATTATTAGTCACATTAAAGCAAAAATGCATACAGTTCAACATTTCATGTTACTAGGGTCTCGGCCAAGCGCACGCAGCGATGTAGCCACTATTTCCTCGGTCTTCCTCTTCAGCATCCTTCGGAGCTTCTTGTCGCTCAGCGTCGTCGGCCGCCCGGAACCGGGCTTTCTTTCGATGCTCTGATTGTTGTCTAATAGTGCCAAGACGTTGTAGATACCGGAACGGGCGTATCCAGCGTCCACAAAATGCCGCACAATGTCCGTTTTCGACGCGGCGGGGTGCCGTTCTTGGAACGCGCACACTTCTGAACGGAGTTGCTTCACTGTTTTTGCCATCACGGTTAGAGGTCGACTGATAGAGCTGTCAAATTTTGTCTGCTGTTTCATGGATTACTATGATTGATGCTGCATGGGTAGTTTCGTCAGTGCGGGTGAATCGGCAATTTTTGTTCATTTTTTTGAATGCAAACGTTACGATGAATGATTCACTAGAACTATCAGCTAACCTAGGAGATTCAGAAATGAGAGTAACAGCTGTTAAAGGCTGCCCTCAAGGTGGTGTTCTATCCCCCCTTCTGTTGTTCCATGGTTGTTGATGATCTTCTTCTAAAACTAAAGCATCAAGGTTTTGAGGTAATTGGTATTGCGGATGACATAGTCATAATAGTTCGTGGAAAATATGATGAAACGGTTTCTGACCGAATAAAAAAGCAACAAAGCATTTCCAGCTTATTGCTTGCTCTCAGCTTAGTGTTCTAAATGCCTTTCGACAGTTATTAATTGAGAGCTTTTGATGCCAAGTACCATTTTTGCATCAGTATGATTGTGTGGCAAGGACAATCATACGCTATGCCCAGGGAGTCGAGAAATTTTCCTCTGCGAAAAATTCCTAGACCAGACCGTGAATCGAACCCAGCCACCTCCAACATGATGTTGCGTTGTAGCTGGGCCTTTACCGACTGAGCCAAGAGAGGACCCTATAAATCTCACAATATCGTGGTGTAAACGTGAGGGATTCAATATAAATCCTACAAAAACAACTATCGTACCTTTTACTAAAAGACGTACCATTTCAATAGCTTACCTTAAATAAGATTATGTAAAGCTTTCAATGTCCACGGAAGTTAAGTATTTGGGGGATATTTAGATAACAAACTTTACTGGAACAAACACATTGAACAACAAATAGGGAATTGCTTTTCTGGATCTGTAAAAGAACCTTTGGGAAACAATGGGGTCTGAAGCCGAATATGATTCATTGGATCTACTCGACTATAGTTAAACGTAAATTCACCTACGCGTCACATAAAGGGTGACGCGGTCAAAATTTGGTCAAGGGAAAACGCGTGTAAATCCCTGAAATCGTTTATTTAAAAAATCAAATTAAATTTCTTTTTCAAGTTCAATTAGTATAAAATTCAGGAAAAATATTCAGTTAGGCTTCCGCTTTTCCAAATCCGAATTGCCGGGCCTTACGCTTGACCCCTGCCATCAGATTTTGTACAGCCACCTTGTCCACCTTCTTCGCCGCAGAAAGCCAGTTTGCCTTGAACTGCTGCTCGTCCTTAGCAGTTTTTTGGTCTTCTTTAGGTTCCGCTTGACAATAGCCCAGTATTTCTCAATTGGGCGGAGCTCTGGCGTGTTGGGAGGGTTCTTGTCCTTGGGAACCACCTGCACGTTGTTGGCGGCGTACCACTCCATGGCCTTTTTACCGTAATGGCAAGATGCCAAATCCGGCCAAAACAGTACGGAACAACCGTGTTTCTTCAGGAAAGGCAGCAGACGTTTATTCAAACACTCTTTCACGTAAATTTCTTGGTTGACAGTCCCGGAAGCTATGAAAATGCTGCTTTTCAAGCCACAGGTACAGATGGCTTGCCAAACCAGATATTTCTTTGCGAACTTTGACAGTTTCGTGTGCTTGAAAATATCTGCTACCTTTCCCCTTCCTTTTGCCGTATAAAACTCCTGTCCCGGAAGCTGCTTGTAGTCGGCTTTGACGTAGGTTTCGTCGTCCATTACCACGCAGTCAAACTTCGTCAGCATCGTCGTGTACAGCCTCCGGGATCGCGCTTTGGCCGTCGTATTTTGTTTATCATCGCGATTTGGAGTCACTACCTTCTTGTAAGTCGATAGTCCGGCTCGTTTTTTGGCTCGATGCACGGTTGTAGACGATACACCCAGCTTATTTGCGGCATCTCGGAGAGATAGGTTAGGGTTTCGCTTGAAACTACCGGCAACTCTCTTTGTCGTCTCAGCGGCTTCCGGTTTTCGATTTCCCCCCGATCCAGACTTCCTGGCTGTCGACAAACGTTCCCCAAACACTTTAATTACATTTGTAACGGTTGATTTGGCAACTTTTAGCGATTTTGCCAACTTTGCGTGCGAGTAGCTCGGATTTTCGCGATGCGCGAGCAAAATTTTGATACGCTGCTCTTCTTGCTTGGACGGCATTTTGACAACTGAAGAGTGAATTCCAAAATCAAAATAGGAGCAACATTCTACACACACACACCTTCAAAATGAGGGGTGTTCAGGTTTTTTAAATGCAAAATTGAAAGAAATACGTCAAGTTGATATTGACCAAATTTTGACCGTATCGCCCTTTATCAGGCGGCCGAAAACCAAACCAAAAACGGCACCAATTGAACAAGTTGCAAAGGCTTGTCATCATTTCCATAACTGGAGCAATGCGCTCCATCTATAGCTTTAGAATATTGACTTAATCATTTTCCTCTGAATCAATTTATTGAATTTGGTGCATTTAAAAGTGCTCTAAGGCTCAAGCGGTCCATCAATTTCTTCGATGGGGATCTTATTGGACACCTGAGTATCGCAAAAGAGTTTCAATTAAGTCCACTTATAATGATTAACTACTCTAACAACAATTTCCAAGTTTATGACGTGACTCGTCTGCATTGGCATGCAGGAGGTCGGAATATTCGGCCCGGATCATTTGTCTTTTAGACAGATGGCTCTAAACAAGATAGTATGTTATTTATTTACATGGCATAACGTCACAATACTATAACATAGCCTTATACACAATATCCCTCCATTATGCCCGATTCGTGGCTGCTCCTCTCCAATCCCTTGGGCACCCCTAAGGTCTTGCTCCACCTGGTCTGACCATCTTGCTCGTTGCGCCCCACGTCGTCTTGTACCAACCGGATTCCCGTCGAACACCATTTTTTCAGGATAGTTGCCCGGCATTCTCGCAACATGTCCTGCCCAGCGTATCCTTCCAGCTTTTTGCCACCTTATGAATACTGGGTTCGCCGGCGAGTTGCGCGAGTTAAAAATTCGCCTCCATAGTCCGTCCTCATGTACTCCACCAAAGATGGTTCTTAACACCCGTCGCTGAAAAACTCCGAGTGCTCGCAGGTCCTCTTCAAGCATTGTCCACGTCTAATACCCGTAGAGAACAACCGTCTTATTAGCGTTTTGTACAGGATGCACTTCGTACGGGAGCTAAGTCTGTTTGACCGTAGTTGCTGGAGGAGCCCATAGTAGGCACGACTTCCACTGATAATCCGCCTCCGGATCTCACGGCTGTTATCGTTGTCCGCAGTAACCAGTGAGCCGAGATAGACAAATTCATCGACTACCTCGAACTCATCGCCGTCGATCGTTACACTGCTGCCCAGCAGTCGGGTCCTGTCGTGCTCGGTTCCGCCTGCCAGCAGGTACTTCGTTTTGGACGTATTTATCTTCAACCCAATCATCTCTGCTTCGCGCTTAAGTCTGGTGTACTGCTCTGCCACCACCTCATGCTCTGCAATGTTCTGCTGACAATATCCACGTAATCGGCAAAGCAGATAAATTGACCGGATCTGTTGAAAATCGTGCCTCGCATGTTAAACGCCGCTCGCCGCATAACACCTTCAAGAGCAATGTTGAACAGGAGGCAAGAGAGACCATCACCTTGACGAAGCCCCCTGCGGGATTCGAATGAACCCGATAATCCACCCGATATCCTCACGCAGCACTGGGTTCCATCCATCGTAGCCTTGATAAGTCGGGTCAGCTTCCCCGGAAAGCTGTTCTCGTCCATGATCTTCTATAGCTCATATCGGTTAATTGTATCATATGCGGCTTTGAAGTCGATGAATATTTAGATGATGTGTTGGGACTCTATATTCACGGTACTTTTCGAAGATCTGCCGCAAAGTGAAGATTTGGTCCGTTGTAGACCGTCCTTCGATAACTTCCCACAAATCTATTTGCTAGTGGCGACAGTCGCTGGAAGATGATTTGGGATAATACTTTATAGGCGGCATTAACGACAGTGATCGCACGATAGTTTTCACAGTCCAGCTTGTCGCCTTGCTTATAGATTGAGCAGATAACCCCATCCTTCCTCTCCTCCGGTAGCTATTCGGTATCCTAAATTCTGACTATCAGTCGATGCAGACAATTTGCCAACTTGTTCGGGCCCATCTTGATAAGTTCTGCTCCGATTCCATGCCTTCCAACCGATTTGGTGTTCTTCGGCTGCTTGATGGCATCGCTAACATCACCTATCGTCGGGGTGGCACATCTCCGTCACTTACAGCATCGACTACGTCTCTTCCATCGCTGTCTTGGTCCTCTTCCTGCCATACTCCATTCAGATGTTCATCGAAGTGCTGCTTCCACCTTTTCGGTCACCTCACGATCGTCCGCCAGGATTCTCCCATCCTTATCCCACGACACATTTCGGCTCGTGGCACGCAGCCTCTGCGGGATGCGTTGAGTTTCTGGGTAGAACTTTCGCGTTTTCATGTGAGCGGTGCAGCTGTTCTAGTTCCTCCCTCCCTTTCCGGTTCCTTTTGGTCCCCCTACCCCCCCCCCCCCACCGTCCCTCTCCCCCCCCACAGACCCCCCCCAGCCCCACCACTTTGTACAACATACTGAAAAAGAGGGTCCCACACACATATTATTGTTCTTTGTCTTTTAATTTCCATTACCACCTTTTCCATCCTTGTTTAAGGGACCACTGCCAATAAGGAGTGTATCGAATATAAGCTATCCACATACATTTGCGTTATACGCATGTATTTGTGATGGTTTTTTATGCTCTGGACACTGCATGCTGTGCATTTGACTGTCAGCTTTCTTTTGTTTACTTATTTGTGCGGTACAAATTCTGCGTTTTCAAAATGTCGCGTATTGAAAAGGAAGTGAAAATTAAGGTTCTGGACACATGGCTAAGTGAGAAGGGTATTACTATGCGAAAATTGGCGAAGCGGTTTGGAATTCATCATGCGAGTATTACAACCATCATTAATAAGTTTGGGGAACACTATTCTTTAGATGAGCTATCAGGAAGAGGCAGAAAACCCGGTTCTTCCAACCCGAAACTGGAGCAGAAAGTGGTATCTCTAAAAAAAAAAAAAAAATCATGAAGAACAAATCAATGTCAATACGTGATTTGGCCAAAAAAGCAGGAACGAGTGTCGGAATGCTCCAGCGTATCAAGAGGCGAAACCACCTGAAGACTTACAAGAAGCAGAAAATCTCGAAACAAAGTGCAGAACAGAAGAAGCGAGCAGCAACAGGGGCCCGGAAATTGTATTCGTGTCTTTTGCAGCGTCCGGATGCATGCGTTTTGATGGACGATGAGACCTATGTAAAGGAGGACTCAAAAACCCTTCCAGGTCCACAATACTTTACTGCCGTCGTTGGGGAGGATGTGAGCGATGCGAACAGGTCGATTCAAGTGGAGAAATTCGGTCGGAAGGTACTGGTATGGCAAGCAATATGTTCCTGTGGTTTGAAGTCAACCATTTTTTACACTACCGGAACTATAAATGCGGAAATCTATCGATCTGAGTGTCTCCAGAAGAGATTGTTGCCTTTATATAAGAAGCATAGAACACCTCCACTGTTTCGGCCGGATTTAGCGTCGGCTCACTATGCCAAAACCACTCTCAATTGGCTTGCGGAAAAGGGTATAGATTTCGTTGAGAAAAATATCAATCCACCAAATTGCCCTCAGCTTCGACCCATCGAACGTTACTGGGCAATCGTGAAGAGGGTCTTCAAGAAGACTGGTAAGGCAGCTGGGAACATGCAGGAGTTCAAAAAAATTTGGGCTCAAGCGTCCAAAAAATGCGATGCAACACTTGTCCGGAACTTGATGAAGAGCATTCGATCCAAAGTTCGAAAATTCGTGAAGGAATAACTTAAATTTCATCCGGTCTTCATTATGTTCAAGTTTAATCGCGTACTATACAGGATCAATTTTTTGTATGAATAAAATATCGGTTTTCAACATAATTTGAAAGAAAGTTTGTGGATAGCTTATTTTCGATACACTCCTTACAATAATTAAATATATAAAAGTGCATCATAATTATTATTTTTCAAATAATATTATCATTTCTCATTTCATTGTTCGTTACCAAAACAAATTTTAAGTTTGTTTTTTTTTTTTTTTTACGTGCAATAATTTGAATCGTTTGCCTTTCATTTCAAACAAAAGTGAGTTTTTTTCGAAAAAAAATTAATAATATAAAAAAAATAATCAAATTGAATATCAGTTCTAAAAATTTCACTCAACAATACAATATTGAAAGTTAACCTTTATTTATTCACCACAAGCAATTTTTAAACCAAGCTTCTTCCTCTACAAAGATAGCACCAATTTCATCCAAGATCATCCCCTATTTATCTCATTAACCAAACCGTGTATTCAAGTCTCCAGTTATCATCCAGCATCAATTCCAAGTACGCATGTGTTCTACATCCCATCAGTCCTCATCGTCGTCCTCCTCCTTGTATGGCTTCCTTCCGGGCCCACCACATCCTCACTTCCACGCATCCCGTTCCATCTCCCATCAACAGGGTCTCCGCAGATGTGTAGTATTAATTTGAATATTTTAAAATAAAAACAGGGTGGTTTGAATTAATTTTTTACGATCCTCTCCCTCCCGGTGCCGGCCCCGGTTCTAGCGCCAGCCTCAGTCCGTGTATGTCTCCTGCTTCGGTGGTTCGCTTAACGACAACAACACATCCCTTCGCCTAGCTCGGCGCCGTTGAGATGATGCTCGAAATAGGATCGGATGCTGCGCCTCGGCCGGATCTCGACTGGCTGCTGCAGCAGGAGTGAAAATAAAGTACGTATAATAAAAATCCAGAGAAGCAGAAATAATTTGATTCGCGTCTTAAATGTATTTACGTCTTGCACTCGCACTTGCCAAGCCTCGCCGGTTCAGTTCACATATTATATAAGAAGCGGCCCTCTATATTTATATTGTGCGGTGTACACACTCAGATTCACCACCGGCTAAGACAGGGAACGAGTTGGATGCTTCCGTAGCCGGCCAAAAGTTTTATTTTCCACTCACTACACTTGTGTTTGTGCTTTTCCGTGTGAAAATGAGGATTTTCATTTCGCATGCTGAAAAGAAGTGAAATACTATTCGCTTGAGGGTCTCACAATAGAATCCCAGGTCGGGGAGCATCTACAGACCAGTCGTGGATCATCTATTGCGCGCGAGAGAGCGAGAGTGTGTGAAGCAAAGGTGGGGAAGGGGGTAAGGTGGAACACACAATTATTCGAGAAATAAAATTAAGATCTTTCCTTCCTGTATTCCGGGTGCTGGATTGCTCTCTTTCTGTCTTGTTTAGTTGCTTTGGGTGTCTCTAGGCTGCTCAAATCATGGGGCGTAGCGGAAATGAACCCATCATTTTTCTAATCATATTCAAATTATTCACTGTGAATCTTTTCCTTTAGAATCCTTATTAATTTCTCAGTTTGGCTGACTCTGACAGTCCCTAGCTACGCCAACGTTTCGAAAACTAAGACGCTACAGCACTTGCGAATGAGAAATTAAATCCCGGCAGAGGCGGAAGACTCATGAAGAACTGGAAGAAATGCGAAATGAGATTGGGAATACACACGCCGACGACACTGACGCCGACGGGTTGAATTGGTCGCATTCGCATGCGAACCGAGAGTTGTTGACTTGACGTGGAACATGCGTTCGGACCCGGAGTGAGTGAGAAAGTTGTTGATGCTGGAATGGGGAAAATCGCTGTGGAAAATTACAACTGCGGAAAACTTTTTCTTCCTCGCACTCGTTTTCCCTTCGGAAGCTGGCCACCACTGCACTGCTGACTGGGCTTGCTGATTGCCGGGCAAGCTGCTTCCTAGTGATTTGCCTGTGAGCACGAGCTCGCTCACGGACGCGCAAACAATGCCAGAAATCAAGTTGTAAATGCAGATGTAAGTAATGAATGAAAGTTTTGAACAATAATTTAAAATTCTTGTCGGTAAATATTTTCTTCAATTTGAAAATTCAAGCCCGGCGGAGAAAAGCAGCAAGTAAGATAGGGCTAAGCGAGATTACATCATAGCGCAAAGCGGACGCAAGTTTTGAATCGGGGGCTTAGCAATCCTCCGATTTTGTTTACAAGTTGTTCTCATTCTGTGTTACGTTTTTACACTTCAGTAACTACTGATTCACCCAAGTTGACTCGCAAAATTTCCATCATGGAAACCATCTTGAAAATCGCTTAGCACGACAAATATGGCGCATCTCGCATTTATTCCGCACCATAAAAATCCTTTATTTTTCCCACTTAATTCTGCGAGCACACATGCTACTTCTCATTTACCCTAGGCCAACGGTAGCAGCACCATAAGATCGCTATCCCGTGGCATCGCATAAATATTCACTCCACACAGCCCTACATCAGCCATCAAGTGTACTCGTTCCCATTCCTAACATCCATTTTTCACAACGACCAAGACTATGATGACGGTGGTAGCAGCAGAAGCAGTGCACATATATCGCACCACTTGGAAAAACACACAGCAGATTTCCACCCTCTCACTTTCGGCGCCCTTCGCGACGCGCACACGTTACCCTCATATATTCCATCTTAATGCGACCGAGCGAGCAGCAGCAGCAGCACCACCCTCTTTCTGCTCTAATGTGCAATAAATTCTTATTTTATTTCCTCCTACCCAGCCCCTTTGCAATCCATTGGCACAGCAGCAGTCACATTCAGCGCCATATTTTTCGCTTGCCAGGACCACGTTTTTCCTCCTCCACGCGTCCGTTTGTCAGTTTTGCACTACTCATTTCAACGGATCTTAACCGCTTCTCAGCTAATGCATACCGCTTTAACTTGAACGGCCATTGAGTCCGACTCCTATTTTAATTTCATTTACTTGAATTAGCAAGTCACTGAGTAAACTTTAGACAGATATCTGCCTACAAATCGAAAAGGAACCGATCCATGGCTTATTTTATTAAAGAGTTTGACCGAAACTTCAAAAAGGTAAACACTCCAAAAGTAGTGGAACGTTAGTGTAACAATAGTTATGTATGGAGACTTTTTAAACACTAACGCTTCTGACCTACCGTAATCTGGGGGGAAATGATCACGTTTGAGACAATATATGCAATAACAATCCATATTTACATTCTTCATTGAAACAAATATGTTCAAGACATGTGCTGCTATACGTTAAACTGATCGGCATATTTGGTTTCCTAAAATACATTCGCATTTATTGAAAAAAAAAAAAAAAAAAAAATTATCACGCAATTTTTCAGTTCACCAGTGGGAGTGAAGTTGATCACGAAGACTATACCAAGATCACCTTGACCTAGTAAAGCTCGATTCAAAGTAAATCTGGACGCCCGGTTTAATACACCATCGCGTCCCTGGTGATTGGAACACAAATCGTTTGACAGGCATTTGTTGATGTTTCATTGACAAAGAAATTGGTGAAAAGTTTTTTTCGATTCATCGACGCATCACGAAATTACGGATCATGAAACTTGAGAAAAGAAAATTAATTGTGCACAAACATCTAAAGAATCCTTCGTGGCCTGCCTGAAAAATAGCAAGAGTCTTAAAATTCCCAAAGTCAACGCTGTGTCTTGTAATCAAACGTTACAAGGACACTCTGAGTGTAGATAGAGCACAGCGCATCCATCATAAAAGTGGCACTAGGGACAAAGAGCTGAGGAGAAAGGTGTTGAGGTACGTGAAAGGCATCCCAGGTGTCTCCATACGTGATTTGGCAAAGAAATACGATTCCAACTTTTCCACCGTGCGTAACATCCTTTCAAGAGAAGGATATAAGTCATTTTGTGCCAGTAAACATCCGAATCGCTCCCTGAAACAACATTTAGTGGCCAAAAAGCGAGAACGATTACTATACGAACGAGTTTTGACGATTTTTTTGGAAATTAATGGATGACGAAACATGTGTCAAAATGGATTATAAACAAATCCTCGGACGAAAATTTTACCTGTCAACTCGTCGTGGGGATGTCCCTTCCAGGTATAAATTTGTTTTTGCTGGAAACTAATGATTTGGCAAGGAATCTACAGTTGTGGCCTTAAAACCAAGGTTTTCATGACATCTCACACAATGACGTCGAAGCTTTACATTGAAGAGTGTCTGAAAAAGCGGATTTTACCCTTCATTCGGCAACACAAGACCAATGTTATGTTTTGGCCGGATCTAGCCAGCTGCCACTACTCTAAAGAGGTACTAGAATAGTATGCTGCCAAAAATGTTAATTTCGTTGCCAAAGAGATTAATCCTCCGAATTGCCCTGAGCTCAGACCAATGGAAAAATATTGGACAATTGTCAACCAAAAACTTCGAGGATGCGATAAAGAAGTGACAAATGCACAACAAATGCGTTTAAAGTGGAATAAGTTCGCCGGTACAATGTCACCAGCGACTGTGAAATGTGATAACGTTTGCATTAAAAAAAATGGGCTTTTTTTCGAATGGCGATAAAAAAAAGCTAAGACAAATAATTGCTTTTTATAAATTTAATTTTTATTAAATTAATTATTTTAGCTTGCCTGCAAAAAAATTCTACGCCCTTGCGAGCGGTCTTCCGGCAGTAAACCGGAACATTCGCCATGGCGGACGAAAACATGCGTGTAGGCATGTTTTTGAAGTCTTTCTTCGTTTTATTTATCAATTCCTCCTCAGTTTTCGGGACAAAATTATTGGAGTAGATCTTACGGTTCAGGTTGGCCCAGAAATTCTCGATGGGACGCAGCTGGGGGACGTTGGGCGGGTTTGCCGACTTGAGTACCACATCGATATTCAGCCGGTCCATCTCCTCCAACGATCGCTTCGAGTAGTGGGCCCACGCCAGATCCGGCCAGAACAACGCGTCTTCGCCCTTATGGTATTGCTTGATGAACGACGCAACTTTCGGCAGGCATTTCGTACTACAAATTTCCCCGTTCACCGCCAGTCCGGAGCGAAAGAAGAGCGGCTTTGACAACCCCTTCTCGCTGATTGTCAAGCACAGCAGCACCTTCTTGGGGAACTTGGTGTGTGAAATGAACTTCACCTCGGAGCTCACTTCCTTCGTGGGTGAAGTAAAATACGAAGTGCCCTGTCAGTCGTTGCCATCCAGGGTGAGATAGGTCTCGTCGTCCATCACCACCGCCACGTCGCGATTCGCCGGGAAAATCGAGTTGACCATCTTATTCAGCCGCTGCTGCCGCGTCATTGCCTGCAGCTCCGAAACCAGTGGACGCGACTTTCGCTTCCTGACATGTATGTTCATGTTCGCCAGGTACTTTTTCACTGTTTGGCCGGTTGAACCGACCTCCCCGGCCAAGCGCACGCAGCGATGTAGCCACTTTTCGTCTTCCTCTTCAGCATCCTTTGGAGTTTCTTGTTGCTCAGGGTCGTCGGCCGCCCGGAACCGGGCTTCCTTTCGATGCTTTGATTGTTGTCTAATAGTGCCAAGATGTTGTAGATGCCGAAACGGGTGTATCCGGCGTCCACAAAGTGCCGCACGATGTCCGTTTTCGACGCGGCGGGGTGCCGTTCTTTGAACGCGCACACTTCTGGATGGAGTTGCTTCACTGTTTTTGCCATCGCGGTTAGAGTTCGACTGATAGAGCTATCAAATTTTGTCTGCTAAATCATGGATTACTATGATTGATGCTGCATGGGTAGTTTCGTCAGTGCGGATGAAGGTTAACCCATGAATAATCGGCAATTTTTGTCCATTTTTTTAAAAAAGCAAACGTTACAAGAAAATGTTTGCAAAAACTTTGTGATAGGCTCCTTAGCACGACTTTTTGCAGTGAAATTTTGCTTGTCATCACGAATGGGTACCTTTTTCACTTTGAGTCTTTGCCTCTGCTTCACTTTTTGTACGTATGATTTTGACTTCCTAACTTTGGGAGCCACATTTCGCACAGAAAGATTGGGTTTCTTTCAATAATGGCTACCACCTTCTTGTCCATTAGTCGGGAGCATACTTTTCGATTTGTTCCACTTCCAACCTTCCGATCCACAGTCAAGCGCTGGTTAAATGATTTGCAAACACAAAACATGGTACTTTTCGGTTGTTTTAGTTTCTTGACAAAGTCGCGTAAATTCGGACGCCATTTTACTGAACGTAACAAAAATGTTAACATGTTGCAACACGAAATAAAGTTGAGAGTTTCGGCTGTCATATAAGTGAAACGTTTAAGTGATCCGTGCAATATTTCAAAATCTACACTGAAAGAAAAGTGTCGGAGGTTTAACGTGGACAGGCTTCATTGCCTGGTATTGACACTTGAAAATTGTTTTGAATCTATATTTTTCTCCTTTTTTTATTGAGATTTTCAGTCCTGGGCTGGTTCATCTCTCGTCGTAGTTACTCAAATACCGTTTGGGTATTTTTGTTACTTGTCCGGGGTTGCGATTCGAACTCGTGACTTTGGCGTGAGGTATGAATGTAAACCACTAAGCCAGGGCCGCCGCCCTTTGAGACTATAATTTTGCATCCTGAGATCAATCGTTGTGAACAAACAAAGATGACAAGGCACAGTTCAGAGGATGGTTGATTAATTCAGTATGAAGGAGGCTTGGTTGAAGTGAAAATTGAGAAAATAGGGTAGGGAACGACTTAATCAGGGGTGACTTTTTTAATCAGTTGTTAGGAAATCGGTCTAAAACTCTTACATTTTCCAAATCATTTAACGTTTAATTAAATGAAAATAAGCTCTTTCTATCGGGCTAGTGATTCGATGTATAAATCATTATTGATTACAAATTTATTACTGTCATTTTGAAGATATAAAATACATCATTTGGAAAACCATCAGTTTTTTTACCAACTGAAGAAGTTCGCTCAAATTTTGCCTTTGTGTATTTTGCATTTGATCGCGTGTACCGTAGGGAATGTTCATCTCCGCCCCCTCCCACCTCAAATTGTTTCCCCAAAATGTTATTTTAAACTTTGAGAAAAATTTTTTTTTTTTTTAGGTGCTGAAAACCCACTTTATTTTTCATGTTTCTTCCAGTCATTTGAGGTTGATCTATGCTTATGATTATATTGTCCATCATCTGACACTTCTTCCTCAGCATTTCAAGCTTATTGCTTTCATAATTAGCTTATTGCTTGCTCTCAACTAAGTGTTCTAGATGCACTCCCACAGTTATTAATTGAAAGCTTTCGAAGCCAAGTGCCATTTTTGCATTAGTATGATTGTGTGGCAAGTACAACTATACCCTATGCCCAGGGAGTCGAGAAGTTTTCCTTTACGAAAAATTCCTTGACCAGACCGGGAATCGAACCCAGCCACCTCCAGCATGGTGTTGCTTTGTAGCTGCGCCTTTATCATCATCTGGCACTATCATATGAAATAAAAAATATGTTTTGGAGCTGTCCAATAGTACTCAACGATAAATAATGCTTCGCTGTTGAGCGGCAACTATGGCATCACTGTTGCTTTTGAGAGAGCCCATGTTTCCTCTCTTCTTTGTTAACCATGGATATAGCGCACCGGTATTGTAACGTGAAGCCTGCTGTCTCTTACAGTTGTGTTCAAAATAATAGCAGCGGTTGGATAAACAAATAAAAAGTGGAATAATTCCAAATTGATGAAATATTCCGAAATATGTTTCACAGTCAACATTTACAAGGACCTTAAATAATTTGACAGTGGGTTTCATTTCAAGAAATTTATTTATTTTTTTCTCAGAATTTTTGTTTATTAAAAAAAGTCAGTGTTCAAAAAAATAGCAGTGTTATAAGTTAACCACTAGGAAATCATAAGTATAGCGATAATCGGTTGTCAACTTGTTTTAGCTTTCAAATATACTTTAGTACTTTGTTGCATAACCACTGTTTTTAATAACAGCCAAGCAACGTTTCTGCATTGAGTCCACGAGTGCTTGACATCGAGAGACAGGTATTGCGGCCCAGGAATCGCGAACTACCGACCACAGCTCTTCCACATTTTTCGGCTTGGCTTCAGAAACTGCGTATTCAACATCTCCCCATAGGTTTTCAATAGGATTGAGATCAGGAGATTGGGCTGGCCACTCCATAACCTCAATCTTCTTTGTTTGAAACCATGCCTTAGCTCGTTTACTGGTGTGTTTTGGGTCGTTATCCTGCTGGAATACCCATTTCAGCGGCATTTCCTCCTCAGAATAAGGCAGCATAACTTCATCAAGTATTTTGATATATCCATGTTGATCCATGATGCCAGATATACGGTATACCGGTCCAACACCATAATAGGAAAAGCATCCCCACACCATAATTTTTGCTCCACCATGTTTTACAGTCTTCACCGTATACTGCGGTTGGTATTCCGTGTTAGGAGGACGTCTAACATATTGACGACGACCCTTTGTCCCAAATAGCACTATTTTAGACTCATCAGTCCACAAAACATTTCGCCATTCTGGGCCAATCGACATGGAGCTTAGCAAACTTCATGCGATTTGCAACATGACGTTTTGTCAACAGCGGTACCTTCCGAGGGCTACGGGCATACAATTTCGCTTCCATCAATCGTCGTCGAACAGTAACAGTGCTCACGCTCAGGTTCAGATCATCTTTAACCTTTCTGGACGTCGTATATGGATCAATCCGTGCCAATTTTACAATCTCTCTGTCCATTCTGTTGGAAGTACAACGCTTCCGGCCTCGAGTTTCAACCTTTGCTGCCCATTTTAATGCATTGCTTATCATTTTCGCGGAACATCCAACTGTTTTTTGTATTTCCTTGTAGGACTGACCTTGCCTGATTAGCATTTTTATTGTATTCCGCTGCTCTTCGGTACAATGCTTAGCACGACCCATTATGCTAGGTTAGATACAAAAGTCACATATCTTCATTCCCATCTTATGATTTTGAATACTGACTGGTTGATTTAATGTAGAAAACCTTTCTTAAAATATGGTTGAAAATGAAATTTAGCCAGAAGCAATTACCGCTGCTATTATTTTGAACAGTTCAAAATGGACGTTGCAGCATTGAATCTGCAAAATGTAAACAAAGAGAAATCGTAACGCTACAAACAGTATCTCGTATTGACAAGAGATGTCACTAGTATGAACATAAATGATTGGTTGGTTGAATCAGTAACGCATACATGAGCTATGAACAAAGTGTTCAAGCATGACGTGGCACTGCTATTATTTTGAACACAGCTACATTTGTTTGTTTTTAAATGAAGCATCCCGTTTGTCGTCACAGTCGCTTAGGCTAACATTACTGTAAGCGTAAATGAAAAAAGAAATATACATTGCCAGTCTAAGGATCAATGACAAACTAAAAGTTTGGTTGTGTACGTCTGTCTCATAACCTGCTATAGTAGACGAGTTTGTGATTGCAGCAATCGACATGTTTTGGTTGACTGTTTTCGTGAGCGGATAAAATAAGACGAAGGAGTGGGTTGAAGAAATTGACGTTTGCAGCAAATCGTGAACTGGCCTATTTCAGTTTGCCTTCGCACACATGCACGAAATCGTACTCATACAATATTGTTAGTTTATGTACAGATTGCGGAGCTGAAGAAAACATTTTCTTGATCGGAAAGCAATCCGCATGCTTTTAACAAGTCCCTGCAATTGGGAACTTTATTCCAGGGATATGAAATTTTCTGATTCTAATGCTCGTTTCTGAAGGTATGTTTCGAAAGATCAGATGTAAGCAGAGGGATTAACTTCTATACATAGACAGTTCAGATTATAGATTACTTACCACTTCATCGAATATCCCAGGTGCTGAATAAATTGCTTAAAACCCGTCCCGTACCCTAATTGGAGTTATTATTGGAAGCTTAGTTTCTCCAGCAATATAAAAGTAAATTTTATGATCAGAGCATATCCTGATATTGGAATAGTAAGCGCATGCTTTGTAATGGGTTGCAATTTAATTTCATATGTTCATATCATACATCAAATCAATTGTTTGAGGTTGATAAAAATCAGTGGAAAATTTGAGTGACATTTTTCTCATTTTTTACATATATTAGACTTGATTTGTGTTCTAGACAATGTATCAAATCAATCATAAGAGTATCATTACATGAACAGATAACATGGTTGATAAACCAACGTTTAATCATACAATTGAGGCACTTCAACCAGAAAGTGCTGGAGAAACTTTTACCCGACGCACAGTTATTCTATTCCCTGCAAGAGGCGGAAAAAAGTCTACAACTGGATTTTACATTTCTAAGTTATGTGTTTTCAAGTTATTTTGGGCCGCTGATATCAAATATGCTATCTCAATTGGTATATTAGGCCACACAGCCGAGATATGACCACTATAAAGTCCACTAAAATATTTGGAACATCCGGTGAAATGGAAAATTCAATAGCCTCGTCCTAAAGCAACACGATTCTTTTCAAAACTGTTTGTACATAAAATGTATGAAGTAATGTGATGTGAAGAGCTACAAATGGTTCTGAGTGGCCATTGCATGGTCTTCTGATAGTTTCGGAACATCCGTGAAATTGATAATTCAGCAAATCCATACCAAAAAGCTGAAGTGAATCTTAAAATTTGCAAATATTTGGTAGGTTTGTTCTTTTACGCAAAATATATGACACGAATTTATCGTTAGCACTAAATCAAAATTATGAGACGAATTTATCATTTTGTCATAAGGGTCATCCATTTTAAAATAGGGTGGTTAAAAAAATGGAATTTTTCGAAAATATTTATAATTTTCAAAGAATTTTAACTTCTGAACCGCAGGTTCGATTTTCAATTTATAATGATGAAAGAATGTGAAAAATAACGAGTTATAATTTATAAAATAAGTATGAATATAGGATATAAAATGTTTTTTCATCAGTTATAGAAATATTTTATTATTTTGGTAGCGACTAAAATTTTCATGTAAATATCGATTTAAAAAATTCAGACGATTTTTGGTTGCAATGATATATTCCAATATGTTTATTTATCCTTTTTACACTTCTTACAAAAAAAAATATCCAGATAGCTTGAACATTGCTTGATTTCCAGGTCCGTAAGACCAAGTGTTATTTACCATTTGACTCAGCTAGTCAAGGTCGGGAAATAAATAAAAAATATTTAAAAACATGTTGGTTTCCGAAGAAATGAAATTGTGAAATTTGATCTCAATCTACATATCTCATGCATCAGAAATGGAGTAGGCTGTGCATCTGGACGGTTTGCTTTACTTGCGCTGTCGTTTTCACCATGTCCTGCGAGTAATAAAATCGTTATGAAAAGTAACTATAATCGATTTGATTTGAGTAACTTATTTTTTGGTATTTAAAATATTGTAATGCGAAGTGCCTTCGAATGGTTTGCTCCTAGCAAAATTGAAGGCTCACTTAAAAAACTTGTTGCTTCGCATTGATCGGGATATGGGTGGACTTCTTTTGCAAGCATTTACGAATTATTACTGACCTGGTGAGTTCTAACATAACCCTTTGAGACCCCAGTATCGTTTATTCGAACGGAAATCACATTGGATTTCCATCCGTTAAATTGACGTCTTTCTTTGTTTTATTGCTCTAAACCGAAAACAATCTTAGCTATCTTAACAGAATGCAATAATTTTAAATAAATAGGGAAGATGCACCTATATTAATCTCATCACTTTGCAATTCATCCTACTTAAAATAAAACGAAATACACGTGACAGGATTAGTTAGTGATGTTTGTTGTAGTTATTTAACGTAAGCAAACATTATTAGAAAACTAAACCGTTCCTTCAACTGCCCAATTGTTTGATTCATCGTAGGATGAATATAGGAACAATGAGATCAATATGGGGGCAGTTACCCTACTTAGTGAGATGAGGAGAACGACCCATTGTAAAAATCACGAAACAATAGCAGTTTCGAGTACATTAAGTAATCAGTACAATCTCAGAACCTTCCGTTACAATCATTATGTTTTGTTGGACCAATAATTACAGCATAATCCTAATTATTGTTAAGTTCATTGACTTATCAAACAGGTTTATTTTGTGTCGTGTGAGAATTCAGTTTGTACGGAGAACCACTTCACCCTAAGTGACAATTTTTACCTGTAGGTGACTAGTCTCAACTAGTATTATAATTTAAATAAGGATTTTCGCACGTCTGATATTTCGATATTATTTCGTGGACTAATATTTGGCATTGCGAACCATTACACGGGCTACCTTTACTATTCATGGAAAACTATTTGTCACCTAGAGTTAGGAGACCCCATTTCTGTTCGATTGGTCAAAATTATTGGTTTGTTGTAATATGCGTTTTTCATTGGTTCGTGGTAATTGGCTTAGCAAGGTAAGAAACACACTAAACCATTATTTTTTTGCATTAGAATTAACAAAAAAAACAATAAGCTTCTAGCAAAAATTGTCTAACCTTATTAAACTGATTAAATGTAATTTCCAGAGAGTGTTGTGGCGTCGAGCCAGTAAAACATAAGTGGTAGGAAATTGACCAAGTGCTCGATTCATCAGGACCACCAATGCGCCTTTGGTCGGCATTACAAAAAGTAAATTTCATTTTGTCGTTTGTGATCCTAACATGAGCTCTCAAGCCCAATTGGTTGCCACACGGAGACTCAGAACAACAGTAAATGTGATGAGCTTTTATAATTAATCTTAGAGCTCTGATTTTGTTTCCTAAAGTCCTTCTAAACGCATTATTTCAGTACATTTGCACTTGGGATTAGCAAATCGACCCACGAGTTAAGTGGTTCATGAAATCAGTCCTAGATTTCTTGAGGTATAGAACGAAAACTTCTTAGTAGTTCTAGCAGGAATATCCCAAAAAATTCACGACCAAACCTCTTCGAAGTTTAAGATCATATTTTCCAGAAGTTAAGGAGAGAACTTCCAGAAAATCAGGAGAGGACTTCTAAGAGCTTCAGGAAGAAATATAGGGGAAAGACTACTTAGAATTTTGAAACATTCCAGAGGTTTTGGAGTTTTCCCAGAAATTCAAGATGGACTTCCCAGACGTCAAGGAAAAAAAAACTTCCCCGAAGTTCAGGAGGAAACTAGCCAGGGAGGGCGCTATCTAAACTTTCTCAAAAAATCAGAAACATACTTCCACAAAGCTCAGAACGTCCTAGAAATTCAAGAGAGAACTTCTCTGAAGTTCAGGAACGGACTTCTGAGAAGTTCCAGAAGAATCTTCTCAAAAGATTAGTTGGAACATCCCAGAAATGCTAAAGAGCTTTCACATTTAAGAATTTCAGAATGAAGATTTCTCAAAGTTCATGAAAAAACCTCCTCAGCAACAGAAAGAAATGTTCAATAAGAAGATTGGGTACTTCCTAGTAGTTTGAACAAGATTTTCTCAAAAGTTCAGGACAAGTTACAAGTTCCCCGAAGTTCACGAGAAAACTTCCCAAAAGTTCATAAGAGGACTTCTTAGAAGTTCAGGAAGAAACTTCCAACAAATGTAAAGGAATTTTCCTAGAAACTCTAAATTTAATAAACTCTAAACACTTTCCAAAAGTTTCGGTGGAATTTTCTTCGGAGTTCAGAATCGGATAGAATGGGATCGATGTTTTAATAGAATAAGCTCAGGAAAAAACTGACCAGAGAGGGCACTACCTATAAGTTCAAGAAGGAATTCGTTAAACATTTCAGGAAACTTCTCTGAACTTCTGGAGAGGACTTTCCAGAATTTCGGAAAGAAATTTCCAAAAGCTTAGTTGGAACTACTCAGAAGTGCTTAAGAGCTTTCCTGAAGTTCAGAATCGAACATTCCAGAAGTTCAGAATGAAGCTTTCTCGAAGTTCAGGAATTCCCAGAATGTCAGGTAGATACTTCTGAGAAAAACAGAAAGAAACTTTCCAGAAGTAAAGGGGGTACTTCCTAGTAGACCTCATCTTAGACATCCATTTCATATATGTGGATGGTTGTCTGAGATTCGAAAATCACCAACACGATGTTCCTCATGCCAAACATGGCAAATATTTCCTACATCAATTCCCTCCAGCATGCTCAATGAACATTCATCCGTTACTTTGAAGCCAAAAACTTCCACCGCTACCCTGCGCTCCAAAATCTGACTATTTACCAAATGAACCGATTCCAATACCAAGATATGAAAAGTAGCGATTGATGCAGTCTTGATATCGGTCTTAAAACTACCGAGAACGTTTTTCTATTATGGAATTGAACGCTAGATTACCGATGATTTTACTCCTGAAAACATAATCGCACTACGTAGGGTAACTGCCCCCATATTAATCACATTGTTCCTATATTCATCCTACGATGAATCAAACAATTGGGCAGTTGAAGGATCGGTTTCGTTTTCTAATAATATTTGCTTTCGTTGAATAACTACAACAAACATTACTAACTTATCTTGTCACGTGTATATCGTTTTATTTCAAGTAGGCTGAATTGCTAAGTGATGAGATTAATATAGGTACATCTTATAGTTAAAACAGGAATTTCTCAAAAATTCAAGAAACTACCCCAAAGTTCAGAAGAAAACTCCCATTTTTTTATAAGGATTCCCAGAAGTTAAGGAACAAACTTTTAACAAACGAAAAAAGTGATGTGGAACTGAGCAAAAGGGCATGGGTAAATTGTAAAATTTTGTCCAGATTCAAAGTGATACAGTTCGGTGAATAATTAACCGATTCTGGTGGAACTAGAAGCGTTCGACGAGGAATTTATTCTAGTTTTAGCATATTTAATCAAAATTTGATTTTTTTACTCGGCACTGGAGATATCACGGATACTTTGAGGTTATGTCAAATGTGCTAATTTTCTGCAGCTCGTTATTTTTTATGTTACTTGAAAATTGGAAATATTATATTTAGTTTCAGGGAAACAAGAATTCATAACAAGTCTGTCAGTGGTTAAAGATCGTGAATCGGCCCATAAACAACCGAGATATGGCTATTTCCGTAAAATGTAGTTTTTTACCCAATTGCCTGACACTTCTTATGTTGAAAAACTTTTTTTTAATTTTTCTTTTATACCTCGGACCCCTCAACACAAAAGAAGATAAATTTTTTCATACGATCACAAATTTATCCTAGTTTTTGGAAGAGTAGCGGACATTTCGTTATTTTCCGTAGTTCCGGATTCATTATCGGGAATCGTGAAGGAAGTACCCTACCAGTGTAATGGCCAGAGTTAGAACTGTATCAAACCTGGCTTGCGACATATCAAACTTCATGATTTTACAAACCAATACCACTGGTAGTCAACCTGAGAGTATTCTTTCACATTGGCCACACCTGGTGACGTTCCGGATTCCGTGTTCCCCCAGGGAAGTGGCCAGATTTCGAATGATGTCAAACCCTGGGTTGCGACACATCAAACTTCATGATGTTACAAACCAATACCACTGGTGGCGAATCTGAGGTTTCTATTGTGGGCATCAGGATTCAATGGCAAATTATTCAAACATAGTTTCGAAAATATATAAAAGTTCGGATACGCTAACAATAATTCAGTTATTTTGATTAGATAGATCGTTTCAAAGGAAAATCGCGTTTAATAAGGCGTGGGTCCACCATTCGCATTCAAAACGGCTAGGATACGCCTAGGGATGGAATCGTACAATTTTCGGATTGTTTCGATATGTATTTTATACCACTCATCGATCAAAACCTTCTCTAACGCTTTTAGAGACGATGGTGGTGGAAATACACTTCTCACGCGTGCTTCTAATGTAGACCAAAGTGGCTCGATAATGTTGAGGTCTGGTGACTGTGCTGGCCAATCAAGGCGATGAAAGTCTGTGTCATGCTCTTCGTACCACGCCTTTATGATTTGAGCAGTGTGGATTGGAGCGTTGTCATCTTGGAAGATTCCTCTGCCATCAGGAAAGATGGTCTTCATCATTGGCAGCACCTGTTGGGCAATTGTGTTATTTTAAGTATATTGTGAAGGTTTTCTAAAAAATACCTGGTCATCCAATATTTCTTGATAATCTTTGGCCTTTATTTTTCCCTTCATAGCAACTAAAGGCCCAAGAGAATGCCACGATATTGCACCCCATACCATAACTGACCCCCCGCCATGTTTAACGGTTGGCAGAAGGCAGCCAGGGTTGTAGGCTTCTCCAGGAGTACGCCATACGTACACTCGACCTGTAGTTGGAAACAAGGTAAAAGATGATTCGTCCGACCACACAACTTGGTTCCATTGATCTGGCGTCCATTCCTTATGATCCTTGCACCAGCGCTTCCTGTTTACCGCGTTTTGCGGTTTTATTAGCGGTTTAGAAATGGCCGCACGAGCGTAAAGATTCATGTCGTGCAGCTCCCTTCGGACAGTTGATGTAGAAACTGGTTCTTGAAGCGCATTGTTCAAAGCAGCAGTTGCTTTAACAGCACTAATGCGTCTGTCTGCTTTGACTATGCGCTTCAACGAACGTTGCTGCCGGTCATCCATCTTCTGCTTCCGTCCACAGCTACTTTTATCAGGCGATGTTTTTCCATGTTTTTTATATTCCGACATTATCCGGCAAACTGTGGCCCTGGCAACACCAACCAGTTTGCATGTTTCAGCGATCGAAGCACCGGCTTCTCGAGCACCGACTATACGGCCCCGTTGAAATTCCGTAAGCTCTAATGGCATTTCGAACTGCACACTTCAGCACTTAACCTTGATTTGTCCCATGCGCAAGCACTCAATCCTGTCACCTTTTGTCTTCTTCTATGCAAACATGTACACGGATAAAAAATAATACCCAATTTGAGTTCTATTCCGCCAGGTCGATGGTTCCGTACGCCAAATTAATTTTGAGTTATTTTTCAATTAATTTTGAGTTATTTTTAGTTTAGGTATTGTTTTGTAAAATCATGAAGTTTGATGTGTCGCAAGCCAGGGTTTGACATCATTCGAAATCTGGCCACTTCCCTGGGGGAACCCGGAATCCGGAACGTCACCAGGTGTGGCCAATGTGAAAGAATACTCTCAGGTTGACTACCAGTGGTATTGGTTTGTAAAATCATGAAGTTTGATATGTCGCAAGCCAGGTTTGATACAGTTCTAACTCTGGCCATTACACTGGTAGGGTACTTCCTTCACGATTCCCGATAATGAATCCGGAACTACGGAAAATAACGAAATGTCCGCTACTCTTCCAAAAACTAGGATAAATTTGTGATCGTATGGAAAAAGTTGCATCTAATTTGGTTAAGGGTACGCAGAGTTACAGATAAATTAAAAAGGAGTTTTTCAACATAAGAAGTGTCAGGCAATTGGGTAAAAAACTACATTTTACGGAAATAGCCATATCTCGGTTGTTTATGGGCCGATTCACGATCTTTAACCACTGACAGACTTGTTATGAATTCTTGTTTCTGAAAAAAATATAATATTTCCGATTTTCAAGTAACATAAAAAATAACGAGCTGCAGAAAATTAGCACATTTGACATAACCTCAAAGTATCCGTGATATCTCCGGTGTCCGGAAGTCAAATCAAATTTTGATTAAACATGCTAAAATAAGAATAAATTCCCCGTCGAACGCTTCTAGTTTCATCAAAATCGGTTAATTATTCACCGAACTGTATCACTTTGAATCTGGACAAAATTTTGCTAGTCTTCTCCTTTTTGATCATCCCCTGTATAATAAAAAATCAAGATCTTCCAAAAAAAAAATATAAAAAAAAAAAATACAGTCACAATATCACACATAATACACCACCAGCCTCTCTATCATCTTACAAACCCCCCATACTTAAACTCCTCAATACCCACATCGCGATTTCCACCCCCATATTCAAACAAAAGATCACAAAACAAAGGAAAAATAAAAATTCCCCTCCGCCAACAACACCACAAAATATAGAATCGATCCCCAAGTAATTCCAAACCATAAGAAAATCACCCCCCCACATACACTCCTCGCCCACTTTCCCCCTTCATCATCCGCCCCTCGATAGTACAAGTGTCGAGTCAAGTTGCTTGACTCGATTTCTATGATTAACTCCTATGTATCCTTCCGGTTCCGCTAACAGTGGCCCAACTTCTGGAAGTAAAGTCATTTCCCTAATTCTGGAAACCGTGATACAGTTTGGTAATAGAATACTTTTTTACTGCTGATGAACCAGCATTTAAGTCTGTCTGAATTTGCAAAATTACCTGGTCCGTATTATTAACAGGTTCTATGAATGATGTAGTTAAAAAACAAACGCATCCGTCATGTTCCGAAAACGATTTTAGAGTTTAACCTAAGAAGCTCGGGTTTTCGTGGTGCCTTTTGGGGAAGCTTGTCGGTGACTAAAACGTTCATCAAAACGGATCCACTTTACCGCTGAGAACGAATACTCGTAGGAAAATCCTTACACAAATATTCATTTGTTTTACTGGAAGTGGAAGTAGTCATCTTTTATTTTGAGTTGTAACTGACTCCTTTTTCCTATAAGAATTATAGTACTAGTACAGAGAATAGATCAAGACAAAAAAGTGATCCAAAACATGCATAATTTGGATCAGAATTCTAGGAAGATGTATAAATTTAAATCAGATTGTGGTATAAAACTCAATATAGAATACCGCGGCGCAAGAATTTAGATTACTTCAGATCTAAATTTTTAGATCTATACCAGTTTTCCATCAGGATTGGAGGTGTCGTAATTGTCTAAAATAAATGTTTGGTTCTCAGCTTCCATCAAGTATAACTTTTTTGAAACTAAATTAACCGTAACAAATTGTTAGCACTTGAAGAAGACTTTCTCCTTGATCCGGTCAGTAGGAGCACTGCAGTAAAATAAACTGTGCGTCAAGATATTAAATGACTCAAATTTAAATTTTGCCTGAAACTTCTGAAATTGTAACTTTGGCAATTGGACTTAGAGCTCTCGATTTTTTGCTTGCAATTTCTATGTCTTCGGTCTCTTGGAGCTTACAGCATGTTCATCTTGGTATGTCGCCCTAACGCTTCCCCTAAACAGAATTGATTCTAATGTTATATGATTTCACGACCACAGGACTGAATGTAATGCAATTGCGATTAGGTATTATTGTCGGTTCCCGAACAGGAGACAAAAAACATATGAAAGGCTAATTATAATCTTGATAACTAGCCTTAGTATTAAAGAGCTCAGATTAAGAGGTCAAATACCTAAGAATTGCTAGCAAAATATCTCTCGAAAAACAAAACTGGTTATTTTGGATACCTGGGAATACCTGAGAGGTACTATTTTGGTATTTTCTTACCTCAATTTGGTATTCGCAAAACATTGTGGGAACAATTTTATGGTATTATCCTCAGGTATTTTACCTCTTAATATGAGCTCTTCAATACCAAGGCCAGTTATCAAGTTATTCGTTCCTGCTCGGGTTTCATTCTTATATACAGCTATCCCGCTTTAAATTTTTCTACACGTCTGCAAAGGGATGCATCCAAACCATCTCTAAATTATACATGCTAATTAACTCATTTTTCTTCTATTAACTCGTACTCAAAATATTCCAGTCATTCTAACCGCTGACATTCAACATGCTTCATTCATTTCAATTGTTCAACCCTTCCCAAACTCGGCCAGCAAACGGGAAAGGAAGAACCCAAGAAACGAACGGACATCGCTCACCTCGGAGTTGTTTACCTTTCCCAAAGCTAATATAGAACAATGACGACATGCTCGCCTAATAACTCATGCAACCCATGGCCGTTTCCAACGCATAAAACAAAAAGAACCCATCCAGGAATCGTCATAAAACCAGCTAATTTAATATCCATCCTGTTAAAGTTTTTTTCCTCACTCATTCCATGCTCTTCATGACACGATGCGTGTGCCCGGCACGGGGCAGTCGGGCTGCATTCCATTCATTTTCCAAGCTGCATCCTTCTACTGACTCCTGCTGCTGGCTGTTGACGACGGTTCCGAACAAACGTCCCAAAAAGGATTGCATGCCTACAATGTGAGGTTTTCCGCCGAAGAAAAGGGTTGCATGAAACAATACAAAAAACGCTGGACTTTACCTTGTTTGTTCCATTATTATTGTTCGATGTTTGCACGTGAAGAATCGGTCGGTTAGACGATGCAACCCTTTTCCGGCTGGAAGGGGTTTCGAATGGACATCACTTGATTTTTATTTTTTGAATTCTGCATTTGAAAAGAAAACCGGTTTTTTCTTCAAACAATAATGGACACGAGCCACTCGGTAAACATGCGCTTCCTAATAGGGCGGTAATTGTCGAGCTCTCGGTTGAGGGGTCAACTAATAAGTTGGCTTTACAACTTTACATCCTAAGGTGAGCTGACCAATTGATTAGACCGCACTGGGATTCGAGCTGAGAGGGACCCTTTTCGGTGGTCAGTTTTGGGATCTTGAAGTCGTGAACCGGTTTCGCTTTGTTCCCCGGACGTGTCAAAATATTTGTTCGGTTTTGATTGTTAGTTTTTTTTTATGACCAATTCGATCCACAGTGTCCAGCATGGAAGCGTTTTGTTGCGACATTAAAGTCATACTCATGTGCGTGAGAACGCCGCTGGACAGCAGCTAGGGACGCAAGGAGAGGTCACTTCGAAGGGGTCGGCTTATAATGTCATATTTATGATGCAATTAGGTTTTATTTGATCTTTTTATTACTGTTTATCACACTTTTCCATGCTGGTATGGGATTTGGATAATGGTAGGGGCAGCACGTGTCAAATGTTTGATGTCCGGCGGGGCGTCGGTTTTTTTTTTTGGGAAAGGGTTGTGGGCCCGTGTGTCACGTATCGTGAGGTGGACGATGGTCAATTCATATGATAATGATGGTCAATTTGTTAAGTGGTGTGTTTTTTCATTAACTGGTACCATTTGAACAAGAGGCGGATATTTGTAAAAGAGCTGTTTGGAGCGAAGAGGGTGAGTGGATTATGGATAGTTGGGAATATAATTGCATTTTTGATGTATTAAACAGAAAGAGAATAATTAAGAGGCCAATTAATTGACATGACGTGGTACTCGTGGTATGCTTTTACTTTTTCATTGGAAATGGGATAACGGAATCATGAAAAACGTGGATGTTTACCATAAATTATTCTTCAAACTTAATTGAATCTGTTTGCTGCTTTCTCTTACTGGTTTCTCCAAAATTATTAAGTGAGCGTTATGTCGGCTTTCAACTAAGTATTCTACTTTCCAATTCATTGGAAAGCAACAACCATTTTCAAGGCAGGTACCGTATTAGCATCCCAAAAATAGTGACTCTAGTGACCATACATCTGAGAAAAGAGACCAAATAGGAACTTAAAGTTGCGTAGAAAGTGGCAAAAAAATCTATTCTTACTACCTATGTTGTTAATGGAAAGGAAAAAGCTCCGTAGGACGTATATAATTAGAAGAATTCTTTTATCTTTTGTTTTGGATGTTTAGTAACGACATTTGACATTAACAAAACAGATGAACTCTATCAGAAATTTAAGCATTTTTTGAACATTCGCCACTTCAGTTCTGAGATCAAAGATCCGTCAGTGGAAAACGTTTACGTGGCCAAACCTTTCAGCAAACAACACTGGTGCAATCACAGAACAATGATGCTCTGGGATCAAGCCACTACTCCACCCAATTCATCAAAATTAACCCAATTGCTAAAGTAGGAAAAGCATAACGTTTGCATTTTAAAAAAATGGACAAAAATGGCCGATTCTTCATGGGTTTACCTTCACCCGCTCTGACCAAACTACCCATGCAGCATCAATCATAGTAACCCATGAGTCATCAGACAAAATATGACAGCTCTATCAGTCGAACCGTGATGGTAAAAACAGTGAAGCAACTCCGTTCAGAAGTGTGCGCGTTTAAAGAACGGCACCCCGCCGCGTCGAATGCGGACATCGTGCGGCACTTTGTGGACGCCGGATACGCCCGTTGCGGCATCTACAACATCTTGGCACTATAAGACAATAATCAGAGCATCGAAAGAAAGCCCGGCCGACGACCCTGAGCGACAAGAAGCTCCAAAGGATGCTGAAGACAAAGACCGAAGGAAAAGTTGCTACATCGCTGCGTGCGCTTGGCCGGGAGGTCGGTTCAAACGGCCAAACAGTGGAAAAGTACCTGATGAACATGAACATACATGTCAGGAAGCGGAAGTCGCGTCCACTGGTTTCGGAGCTGCAGGTAATGAAGCAGCGGCAGCGGCTGAATAAGATGGTCAAGTCATTTTTTCCGGCGAATTGGGACGTGGCGGTGGTGATAGACAACGAGACCTATCTCACCCTGGATGGCACCGACAGGCAGGGCACTTCGTATTTTACTTCCCCACGAAGGAAGTGAGCTCCGAGGTGAAGTTCATTTCACACACCAAGTTCCCCAAGAAGGTGCTGCTGTGGCTGACAATCAGCAAGAAAGGGATGTCAAAGCCGCTCGTCTTTCGTTCCGGACTGGCCGTGAACGGGGAAATTTATAGTACGAAATGCCTGCCGAAAGTGGCGTCGTTCATCAAGAAATACCATATGGGCGAAAACGCGGTGTTCTGGCCGAATCTGGCATCGGCCCACTGCTCGAAGCGATCGTTGGAGGAGATGAAGCGGCTGAATATCAATGTGGTACCCAAGTTGGCGAACCCACCCAACGTCCCCCAGCTGCGTCCCATCGAGAATTTCTGGACCAACATGAAGCGTAAGATCTACTCCAACAATTTTGTCGTGAAAACTGAGGAGGAATTGATAAATAAAACGAAGAATGTCGTTTCGTCCGCCATGGCGATTGTTCCGGTTAACTGCCGGAAGATCTCTCGCAAGGGCGTAGAATTTTACAAGGTTTTTAAGATTTCGAGGAGGGGCGGCCCCCTTTTTTTTTGAAAAAAAAAAAAGGAGTGAGGATTTATTAATAGAAAAAAAAATTTTTGTTATTCCTACCACCCCCCTGGTAAAAATATAAATAAACTATATTTTTTTTTGTGTTCACAACAACAACAAAAAGTTTTTTCGCGGTGCAGTTCGAACGTGTTTCAGAGAAATACAAAATGGCCTGGGTCAAAACTTGCTAAAGTGTTGGGTTTTCCTCGAAATCCCGTGTGACGTGTTTTCAAAAAGTACAGATAAACTTTGTCCACGGATCGCAAGTCTCAAAGCAAGCGTTGGGCGGGTACTGTCAACTGTCAACTGCGGAATAAAGTCATCAAGAAAATTAAGGCAAACCCCAACATCTCAGACCGCGATTTGGCCAAAAAGTTTCCAGTACCGTGCAACGGACTCGTCTCCGAGAAGGCTTCAAGTCATACCGTGCCTGTAGACAACCAAATAGGGATCAAAAGCAAAACAATGTGGCCAGAATCCGTGTCAGAAAACTGTATGATCAGGTGTTGACCAAATTCAATGGCTCACGGATGATGAAACCTATGTAATGGTCGATTTCAAACAGCTACCGGGACAAAAATTTTACTTGGCTACGGCTCAGGGAGATGTTCCTGCTAAATTCAAGTTTGTGTTTGCAGATAAATTTGCACGTAAATACATGATTTGGCAAGGCATTCGTAGCTGCGGTAGGAAGACCAAGGTTTTCATCACTGGTAAGACATTTAATTCAGAGCTGTACAGAACGGAATGTCTCCAAAAGCGAATATTGCCATTCATCAGATCCCACAATGAACCTGTCATGTTTTGGCCAGATCTTGCAAGCTGTCATTACAGTAAAACAGTGCTACAGTGGTATGAAACCAACGGGATTCAGTTGATACCGAAAGAACTCAACCCACCAAACTGTCCCCAGCTCAGACCGATAAAGAGATTTTGGGCTATTATGAAGAGGAAACTAAAGGTGAATGGCAGTGTTGTCAAAAGCATCAACGAGTTGAGAACCAAGTGGAATAAGATTGCCAAAACGATGGATGAGAATAATGTGCGCCGGTTGATGAAACGTGTTCCGGGAAAAGTCCGCAAATTTCTTCGAAATTGAGATGATTAATTTTTTTTTTTGTATTTTCCCTCTAAAGTTCATATAAAGTCGAACATTTGAGTTTATACAGAATACTGTAGTGTTTGTTCCAATTTTAACTGGACCACACCTTATAAAGTCATGAAGCGTGTTTGGGGATCCAACTTAAGAAGTTTTTCAAAGTTTTAAATCACCTGGGGGTTCATAACTTCTCACCTGGTGACAATCCGGAGAGATAATTCTGAAAACCGATCTTAGAGTGACAACATGCCAGCCAGCACTTCAAGACTCACCGCAAGCAACTTAACGCGATATGAAGACACCGATACTGAATATGGTCCATTTTAAGGATGTGTAACTCAAGTAACACATTGAATATCTATATAAAAAAAAACGCCAAATGATAGTTTGTTGTAGAAATGTATCATAAAAGATGTGCAATACATGACACATTTTGAGCGGCTTGGTTCTCTTATAATTGATTTGACTGATGGACTAAATCAGCCAACTTAGACAAACGATTGAACTGAAAATACTTTTATCACTGTTGTAAGTTATTTGTTTAATATTCAGAAACTTCAGTGCATACATTGATAAACCATAAACAAGAGCAGATATTGCTTATAGTTTAAAATACCTTCAAATAACGTTTACCCAACTAAGCTGTTTTATAAACGTGTTTTTTTTAGCATTACAACGGATTTGATGTACACGATTGCGGTTTCATTACCAATGAGAAACATGCAAAAAATATTGACTGCTCAACAATCCAAACTGGCGTAGATAAGAAGCTATAAACCTTTTAAAGGGTGTCCCACATGAAATTGCATCACGGAAAAAACGATGTAGAAAATTACTTAGTTGACTGATCCTTTTCAAACTTTCAGACAATACAAAAAACCATTAGTAAGCTTTTGGCATATTTATTTAATTTAATTTAAATACCATAACCATACGCTCGCACCTTACGCTTAACTCCACACATAAGGTTCTGTACAACATCTGGCTTCAGCTTCTTCTGTACGGAAACCCACTTTTGCTTCATGTCTTCCTCAAATTTTACCTCCTTGGGATGCTTCCGTAGTGCCTGCTTCATAATAGCTCAGGATTTTTCGATGGGCCTTAGTTTCGGTGCCTTGGGGGGAAGGGGGGGGGGGGGTCATGCCCTTAGTTACGAAAGTGACCCCGTTGGCTTCGTACCACTCCAGGACAACATTTGAATAGTGGCACGAAGCTAGATCTGGCCATAAGATCGTAGGGCGCTCGTCTTGCTTCAACAGAGGAAGCAAACGCTTCTGTAGACACTTCTTGCGGTAGATCTCCCCGTTTACAGTCCCGGTAGACATGAACGGCGCACTCCGTTTGCCACATGAGCATATCAATTGCCAAATCATGTATATCTTGGCAAACTTTGAAAGTTTCTGCTTCCTTATTTCCTCCAGAACATCAAATTTGTGCTGGGCGGTGAAGAACAGTAGCCCCGAAAGCTGCCCAAAGTCCGCCTTGACGTAAATCTCATCATTCATGATGAAACAATGAGGCTTCGTCAGCATCTGGGTGTACATCCGGGCCATCAATAAAAATGGAAAAATAGCAATAAAAATATGTGAAATCGCCAGTACATTATTAAACACTGTGCCAACGAAAAAATAATAATTCGCACTAGAAAAATATAAAATAGCAATAAAAAATTGATAATTCATTTTCAATAATTCAAAAGTGATCGGTAAAACTTTCAAAAAAAGCAATGGCAATTAGTATAAACGCAATAATAAACTGATAGTTTTCCGTAATAATAATAAGTTCTAGCGCTATACATGTGACAAAAGTCTTCAAATCTTTCAAATCTTCCAATTGAAACCAAACAAATCGCAATAAAAAATCCAAAATAAAAAAATTAAAAATTAAAATAATTTGTTTGGTTTTAATTGGAAAGCTTTGAAAAATTTAAAGACTTTTGTCACATGTACAGCGCTAAAACTTATTATTATGACGGAAAACTATCAGTTTATTATTGCGTTTATACTAAATGCCATTGCTATTTTTGAAAGTTTTACCGGTCACTTTTGAATTATTGAAAATGAACTATCAATTTCTTATTGCTATTTTATGTTTTTCTAGTGCGAATTGTTATTTTTTCGTTGGCACTGTGTTTAATAATTTAGTGGCAATTTTGTGAATTTTCATTGCTAAATTTTCATTAATTAGTGCCAGTATATATTTTAGTCATAATTAAATGCCGCTATTTGCCTCTTCCGCTGCGATGTTAGATGATTGAAACTCTAAAATAGCGAAAATTCCAACGTGATATAATGAAATAAAATTGATCACCTGGCCTCCTAGCAAAATAACAAAGAAAATATAGGCAAATAAATTTCATATGAGTATGATTACTGCCCAAAAACGGAAACTCAATAAATCCTAAACGAATTTTTTTTTTTGTAGAATTTGTCGTATATATTCCTCTCTCTAAAAAAAAAGGTAAAAACCATCCTATCTTTTCAAATACATAACGTGAGTTAGGTATGTATATATGTATGTAAAAGATACCACTCATCGTTGCAGGCACAGCCATAAGACAGTGGATCGTCCTCTACGAATGATTTGATCAAGTTCGACATCTGCCTGTATTCAATTTAACACTGTCTGAAGGGCCAAAAACGGATGGGTTGACTCGTAAGCAGAGACACTTAGGCCCCGTAATACGTTGCGGATGCGTTGACGTAAATTTGACAGAAAACCTATGGTGAAACTGTCAAATTCACGCAAACGCATCCGCAACGTATCAATTCTGGGCCAGTCCTTCCAATGCTAGAATCCTACAACCTAATGTCGAACAAGCCATCAAACGTGAGGACTTCCCAATGAGTGGGTAGAAGAGCTCGCCATCAATTCACGAATTGTTAATGACAGGGAGTTGGCAATTCCACTCTCCCCATCCAAATCGCTTCAATCCGGTGCACTGATGGTCCCTTCCCAACCCTTTTTATTTGATGTATAATATAGTGATGTTCATATAATAATGTAGAGTATTTTTCTTTATAATAATAATCTTACCTTCCCTGGTCTACCTGGTTGTAAATAATATAATATGATGAAATAACTGAAACAATGATAGACATATGAAAATTATATGCTGCTTGGTGCCTCATTACAGCTCAATCATTGGTAGTTGAATGTAACTCCGGAATGTGAAACCTTTTTTGCCAAACCATTTCGTAATTAAATGAAGTATAAACATGCATTATGGCATTTAATTTTATACTAAATAATAAAAAATATGTTCGTATTTATAACATATGAGTCATAATCAGCAGAATTGAAAAGCATTTATTAATTTTAATAATATCCAATGATCTAATTAAATAGAAAAGAACCTTGAGCTACAATGACAAAAAAATAGCTATACTATCTGGAACAAACTTCCTTGTACCCTTGAAGCAGATAAAATTTAATTATTATTATTATTATTTTTAATAATAATTTCAATGTGTTTTTAATAATAAACAATGATGAAAATAATACGATGTTGCAATAAAATACTAAATAATGTATATATACCTTGTGATCAAAAAGTTCCGGTAATTTTCAATTTAAAAAGGCCGCCTTTATTTTTTCGGTAAAATCTTTTTAGTGTAAGATGGCAACACTAGTTCTGATATTCTGTCAAAGTGTGAGAGCAAATTATCCATTAGTTTTGTTTTGACAACTGCTTTTGTTAGTCGAAAAATAGACGCTCGGCGATTTTTACCATGGATAAAAAATTGGAACAACGCGTTTGTGTGAAATTTTGTGTTGCAAACGGATTTTCTGCAGCGGAAACGCTCAGAATGTTGCAAAAAGCCTTTGGTGAGGACTCTATGTCACAAAATCGTACATTTGTTTGGCACAAAGACTTTAAAGAAGGCCGTGAAAGCGTGAGTGACATGCCGCGTTCTGGACGACCATCGACCTCAACTACCGATGAAAACATCGCTTCCGTGAAGAATTTAGTTATGGAAAACCGCTCAATTAGCATTCGGGAGATAGCTGCACTCCTTGATATCTCATTTGGATCGACCGAACACATTTTGACGGAAATTCTGGGCATGAAACGCATTGAAGCACGACTTGTTCCAAAAGAGCTGAATTTTTTGCAAAAACAGCATCGAGTTGAGGTCGCTAAACAGATGATTGCGAACGCAGATAGCGATCCCACATTCATGGAACGCATCATAACTGGTGATGAAACGTGGGTATATGAATTTGATATGCTCACAAGTCAACAATCGTCCGAATGGCGCGCCGAAGATGAGCCGAAACCAAAAAAATCACGACAAAGTCGCTCCAAAATTAAAGTTTTACTGACCGTTTTCTTTGATTTTCGCGGTGTCGTCCATTCTGAATTCCTTCCAGAAGGTCGAACGGTTAACAAAGAGTATTATTTACAAGTTATGAGACGTTTGCGTGAGGCAATTCGAAAGAAGAGGCCAGAATTGTGGCGCAATAATTCGTGGATTTTACACCACGATAACGCTCCATCACACACCGCGCTCACTATTTGTGAATTTTTGGCCAAGAACTCCACCAATACCATCAAACAAGCACCATATTCACCAGACCTTGCCCCGTGCGACTTCTTTCTCTTCCCAAAACTGAAAATTCCGCTCAGAGGTAGGCGTTTTGAATCGATTGATGCGATAAAAAAAGAATTCGCTGGAAGAACTGAAAGCCATACATTCATCGGCCTATAAAAAATGTATGGATGATTGGATAAAGCGCTGGCATATGTGTGTTGCCTCTAATGGCGAGTACTTTGAAGGCGATAATAAAGATATCAATTAAAAATTGAAATAAATGCGTTTTTTTTCAAATTACCGGAACTTTTTGATCACAAGGTAATTATAAAATGCAGTCATTTGCCTCTTCGTCAGCGGTGTTAGTTGATTTAAACTCCGGTAACGGAAATTTCCAATGTGATATAATGAAACATAGTTGATCTCCTGGCAGCCGTTTTGCTAGGAAAATGTAAGCAAACAATAAGGCGAAATAAATTCCCCATGAATATGATTATTGCCTAAAACCGGCCCTTGCGCTGAACTGGCCGGCTTGACGTGCCGCAAGGGCTCAGTAGGGATCAAGACCCGAAGCTAAGAGTCAGTTCCATTGTGGTTATATCACATTTATTAGCAGAGCAGCACATCGAAATTTTAGGTTCATTATTCTTTATATGCTATACAATTTCAGATCATCCATGGATATCCCAAGTTTTGTAAAATAATTTAAAATCAATTTTTTTTTCTGGTGGCCATGATACATTTTCTAAGCTTTCAGGTTCATGGTGGATGTGCGGGTCCGTATACAATTGCAGCAGGACCACAATCTGCAGACACGTAAATACAAATGAAATTATTATCGTTTTATATTATAACATCCATTCACTACATTTTGTATGCTTTTTTATAAGTCATTTTCAGCTTCGCATTTATGCATCCTTGCCAGTTATAGCTCATCTAACTTACGTTATGTAATTGAAAAGATAGGAAGGTTTTTAATGTTTTTTTTTTTTTTTTTTTTTTTTTAGAAAGGATCATATTCGAAAAATTCTACTTAAAAAAGCACTTTCCTTCTTCATCAGAAATATATATTAATTCAAAACCTAACAGTTTACAATCATTCATTTCCTATTTCACAGACATGAGGAATCATTTATGGGTGTACAAGAGCTATAGAAAAATTCAAATTCCTAATTTTTTATTTTTTTAGTTTTATTAAGATTCAGTTTTTAGATTCATACTCATCTGAAATTTATTTCGCCTTATTATTAGCTGTCTTCAGTTTTTCCAATATTATTATGAAATTAATACACATCTAATTTTTATTTTCAGTAACATACCAGTAGATGTCATATATATCTTGTACCTACGCTTATTATGTTCTCTGACTATTATTGTGAAAACAAATACTAATCTTAGTAGATCTTATTTCAATAGAAACTGCAACAGTGGAAGTCTTTCGATGAGTGGATGATCAGATTAGTTACGGATATATGTATTCTACTATAGTTTACTAGCTTGCTGGTATTATTATTTTATATTTTAACGTCAGTTTATTATTTTATGTTATGATATTAAATGATGTGACATAATTACATTTAAACTCATTTCATTAAAATCGCTATTTCCGATGAGACTCACTACATAAATTATTGCAAGGAAACGGAACAGCACATCGAAATTTTAGGTTTACTATTCTATTGCTATATAATTTCAGATTATCCATGGATATTCCAAGTTTGATGAGATAATTTTAAATCATTTTTTTTCTCGCAGCTACATTGTCTAAACTTTCAGGTCCACAACTGGAATTGTTATTTTCATATTCATTCACTATATTATTTGTCATTTGTCATTCATTCGCTATATTTATTATAATTATAATATTAATTCACTATATTTTATACTTTACTATATGACATTAAATATATATTGGGAAGGGAGGGAGCATCAGGGTATCACTCAAGCTGGAATTGGACAATGGAGTGGTATGACAACCGGCGTCTAGGAGGGAACAAACAGTATCATTTTCTTTATCCTACCGATTCGATTGTGGTACTGTGAATTCTACTCCAACAATTTCAGTGAGAGTGACGCGCCCTTCTTAACAAGCCATCCCGTAGAAAGCTTAATGAGTATTGCGAATTGGGTTATTCGATTTGTTGGATCGTATCGTTGGAAGGAGATTCTTATGTTCCCGCGGGTTTCGCGTAAGTGTCTCTGCTTACGGGTCCGCCCCACCGTTTTTGGCCCTTCATACAGCGTTACTGTGAATGCAAACCGGTAACTCAATTTGATCTTGCTATTAAGTGGAGCTGCATACATGACAAGGTCTTAGAAGGGATGGTGGCTACCTTACATACATACATACATAATAACCCTATTTTTTCCATCACTCCCCCTCCCAAAAACTCTATCTCCACCACATTACTAGCCCCGAATCCTCTTCTTACCATACCCCCCCCCCCCTCTCCCCCCCCCTCCTCTCTATTCACACATCCCACTCCACTATCGCCCCTTTCTTTTTCTCTCTTCCCCTTCTTTCCTTTTGCCCCATCCCCTATCTCACACCATTTTCACCCATTCATTCTTTTTTTTTTTTTTTAAAAACCAAAATTTAACTTAAACCCCCAAGTAATTTCTTCGTTCATCACATAACGAGCATCACAAAACATACTAATTTCATTATAATTCTTATTAAGATCCCTCCCTCACCGTTCCCCCCTTTTCTCCATACAATTTTTTAAATTTTGTATGAAGCGTAGACTTTGGTCGGACGCCCCCACCCCCCAGAAAAGTATGCGTGGTTTATAAATAGCCCTACACTGTCAACATTTTTCAAGCTTTTGTTGTATGCAATTGTGTAATTTTCAAGCTTTTGTTGTATGCAAAATATCGTCTTCGTTAGAACTATTTCATGCAAGTTGTTGCTTCGTGTGGAATGAAATACTATTTTACATGCAATGATATTTAGATCACAATGAAAAATCTGAGTGCATATTAGGGCACCAATGCAATGTGTGGAAACGAAATATTCCAACGTATTTTAAAAATCGATATTGCTCATAAGTTGCTTTACCTCAAAATATGAGCCTATTGAAAAATATGAGATCAATCGGACATAGTTTAGGGGTGCCTCTTTGAAGTAAAAGCCTTTTTTTTATTAGAAATTTTTTTTTGGAACTGAATTTTAAAAACCGACATTGCGAAAACGTTTCACTAGCCCAAAATATGTCCCTATGTCTAGTTTAAGCTCGATCAAATTTTTGAATTTTCTGAAACTTCGAAAACTTTCAATTGATTAAATTGCTAAGGAATGTTCATAGCAGTGTTTTAATTCCTGATGTATTACCCTAACATAATCTCATAATTTGTTTGTGATAACTCAGCAGTAAAGATTCCAGTGGCTTAAAAGAAAAATAGAAACTTCTCCGCCGGATATTCTATCATCGCCGTAAGAAAAAAAAATCAAACAACCAATCTCGGAAAGAATATTACTTTACCAATCTAAAGTTATGCTTAAGAAACGACTCACCGTGCTCTGAATAGTAATTATTATTTCAAATCAAAACACCATCCAGCATACAACAACTCAACCAATAAACATTGAAGTATCTGCTTTTATGTACGAACTACGAGGATGGCAAGCAGGGACTCTTCTCATCAACCAGACCGATGAAGATGATCCATCGAACAGAAACTCGACGACATCATACACATCATTATCTACGGCGTTGGTGCCAGTGTTGGTGATGGTGGCAGTGGAGGCAATGTCTTTGATAGAGAACATCAGTTCTACTAGGGAGGGGCGATGGAAAGGCACCGACGAGGTGGATAAACTTTTCCAATCTCTCCACAGAATCCAATTACCGGCTGCTTTCAAGCGAGAACGAAAAACTTGAGCTTTGCTCCTTTTCCACATCTATCTACTGCTGTTTCGAAAAATTTTGAAAAGATTTTCACGTCTATTGAATCGAAAGAGCGAAAAAATTATGATAAAATAACCTGACAGAAATAATCATTATTGACATTTGAAAAGTAGCAGCAATTTCACCATCAGGGTAATTGTTCCAACCCAACAGATGAGAATAAAGGGACCGATGGGAGGGGGTACTCGGTTGAAAAAGGGAAAACTTTTTGACAGCCTTCTTTACTGTTGATTACATGCTGAAAACTGACCGAAAAATTTCCTCGTATTTTCTCACTCGTTACAGAACTAACAACGGATCAGTTTTTGACACACCGGCCTTCGTTCCCGGACCTTTTCCCTTTGGACCAGTAACATTCAACGACGAGTGGAGGCGACGCAGAGAGGAACCCAGAAAAGTCATGGCTAACCCACAGGCACTGTGGGCGTTAGTCCTTCTCGGCACTTGGGTGCTGCTGCCGGCGACGATCGAAGGTAATTAACATGATTCCCTCACCATCCAAAATTCAACTTTCAAAACCCAAAGGCCCAAACGATGGAAAACTTCATGGCTAATCGAGTAACACTCCAAAGTTGAACGTATGAGATGACATCGAGGGTTGTAGTATGGAAGTTGGCCCATCCTTTTTCTGTGAAACGAAGGTTGCTTGGATGGCTGTGCAAAGTTTATCGCCAACAGAATATCAGCAGGCCATTTATGATAGTTTTCCACAGAACGTGAACACTCGTAATCATGCTTCTGGGAGAAACCCTTAACAATTGAGATTGGATAATTCCCGAAATAATATTAATTGCCTTGAATGCAATTTTTTCTATTCCATTTGAGTAACGATCAAATAGCAAATATACACGTAACAATTTGTAAATGTCAGCTTTAGAGCAATTTTCGTACATCAACTTATAACGAAATTTTCAGGTTATCGTTATCATCGAAGAACATGACACAAATAGACGCAATAAACACGGATGCCACATTCTATCGAAATTTCCACAAATTCCATCTCCCAGTGATACATCCTGTAAATTAGAATCTAAAACGAACATCGTCTCCCCTACCAAACTAGAAATGGCTTCGAAAGCACCGAAAACTTTCGCCCAAATGTAATTACAACATTGAGTGAAGATAAAGCGTTTTCATCATTGAAACAGCATTCCTCTTCGCTCCAACACGCTCCCTGCGCTTCAGTATTCAGTTTTCACTTATTTAGCACTTGAAAGCCCGGAAAAATGGCAAACTAGCGACGAATTCCCTCCACTCCAAAGCGTAACAAACGGCCTCCTGAAGAGAAGGTCTGAGGCCACTTAACCTAATGGAAGCACCGCAGCAGCAGCAACGGCAGTGTTGCGAGCCTACATCGTCAGTGGAACATAGTTTCCGAAGAGGCTGGCTCCCCTGCTTGCAAGCTCAGCTCACCGGAAGTTAATTGGAATGAAACTAATTGAATTGCCTGCTTTTCCCCGGGCTATAGTTTGCGAAAGTGTGAATGCGGAAAACAACGCTTTCCGCCACCGCCCCGAAAGATTCAGATTTCAAAAGTATGTCGTCTGTTTGTTGGCACGCCCTGGGCTCCGGCTATCCTTCGTGGTGTAAAACAATTACTTTTGGTTCAGTTTTCGTCTCTGGACAACTCTCTTTGGATGGCTTCTACTCGATTACGTACGGTTTTTTTTTTATGACTGGTGACAAAAAACTTTGCCCTAGCTGCAATTGCAGGCAGATGCCATTTCCGGATTGGAAAGTGGCAAAAATTTACTCTCAAGTGTTGCAAAAGTTATGATTACGGCAATAAATTTTGCCAACTGCAGCGATAATTCGTTGCTTTCGATGGACGAAGATTTAGAGTGCTTTTCAGGATGTAACATTTTGGAGTATGCTCTTTGCTGGGTAATTACGTAATGATCAACCTCGTTACATTGTAAAACCAACGCCTGGAAACTAGAAAAACACGCGGACATTTTTTGAAAAATCAATATGAAATCCATTTGTTAGTCTAATATTGTCTTACCATCCCATTTGTCACCGGTTTCTCCATCAAACAATGCAATGCGGCCCCAAACGTCAATTTTTATTTATTTTTGCAAGCGAATCAATAAATCGGATATTATTATGAACCAACAAACGTTGATGAAAATGAAAATAAATATTTCATCACCTGGCAGGTTCGGCAGGACTTCTCTTGGAGGGAGCGAATACGTTGGAATCTCCCTCTCTCCTTTTCTTGCCGTGGCTTCCCTGCATTTTTTTTTCAAAAGAGGCGCCATTCGACTAGTTTTCATTAGAGCAGTGCATATTTCAAAATTGATACGTGTCGTATATTCAAATAGAGCAATCTATGTCAGTTCTAGCGATGCTACAATCTAGATAAGGTAAATTCTGTAATGTCCAGAGATGTCGAGAAAATTTTCAACTTGATACAGCTTCTCAACTAGACAGAGAACAGAACTTGCCAGAGCTGATGTGATCTTCTAAAAAGCTTTAGAGTCCAGAATACTAACGGCATTTCAATATTCTTAACGGCATGTCAATATTCTGCTCGGAAAACAGCACTAATAAACTCAACAAGTCAATAAGCATAAATATCTCTATGCACAGTTGCAGGCCGTAGTTTTACTTTTTCAACTCAGGAGGTTTTAAAAATACCATTCCCGCAAATTTAGCCCATCCATGCCCCGGGTGATTTTTGGATCAAGTATTCTTTTTTTTTGCTTCTAAAGTATGTTAAAGTTATCGGAAAAAGTAAAAAATGATTGTGTGTGTGAGTATTTTTTTCTTATTAGGTTGAGAAAGCATCAAAAGCCTGGTCTGTAATGTTGATGGATTGGCACGGTGTTAGACTCAATCAAGCGGTAATTGGACTCGCTTCCGTGCCTAATCATTAAAAACAATCCTTATTCTCGCTTTGCCTTCTTCCCCCTGGACCATGGTGAAACGGCTACTTCGTGGTGTGGCTGTGCTCATACACTTCTCTTAAGCTCTCAGTTTTAGATGGTATGCTTGCATGCGCCATTCTGTACTGATGTGGAGTAGCCGTCCGTTATCAATGCTCTCCTTCACAGCCACCCTCGTGGCATAACTTCTCCTGACCTTTGATCGCGATGTCCACTCTACTCAGCTAGTTCCCGAAAGTGGATCTAACCTACTACAACGGAGAGTTCCCCGGCGACGGAAGTTCTCCCGAAGACGTTACACGTTCATGTAAGTCAATCAGCTCCATCGCGTTTTACTCGGATTCTCGAGATGTGCTCATGGACTTCCACTAGGCTCAACAGCATCGGCATTGCTGTCCTTCTCTTCACCTACGCTGTAGCGCCGACAGTATTTGTGTGACGGCTCTGCTGACCGCATTCCATATGGCCTCATCTCGACACATCTGTTCAACGAGATTAGCCACTCCCACGGCAGGCATTTTCCTACGGGTGCTTCAAATCTAGGGCATTCGAAAACCACGTGCTACATTCTGGGCAGACAGAGGAACTGTGTCAGGTAAAAGTTCATCTCTCCGTGCTTCCTTTTCATCCATGACGTCAGACTCGGAAAGAGCCTGTACGTACTTCTACCGTTTGCCGCTGTGTTCCACTCCATCTGCCATTTGGCCATCGACTCTGCTCTCAGTATCTTCCGTACTGCTGTGGTTTCTCTTCACCTGTAGCATTCGCTGTGCTCCTGAGTTATAGTTGATCATCGTCAGTCTAGCCGGCTTCTCACAGGCATAGTCGACTTGGCTGTTTAAATTCAGTCGGTTGTCTACCATCACCCCCAGGTGCTTTAGCACGCACTTCAAGACAATCCCATGCCCCCCGACGGGGATTTCAGCCCGCTGTACCGCTTAACAATTACTCACCAATAGCAGCTCTGTTTTGTGGTGAGCAATCTGCATCTTCGCTACATATATCCAGTCTTCAATCATGTTCTAGCGACTTGCCTGACACCGTCAAAACGACGTCGTTCGCAACACTAACGATCTCGACTCCTTTCGACAGCTTCATTTACAATAGGGTGCCCTGGGCACACCTGCTGTCATACTGATTGACTTCTGTCCCATGCCAGTATCGTAAAGCAGGATCCGATTCTGTAAGCAGCTTCTCAGAATCCTATACAGATAGTCAGGAACCCTCATTCTGTGCAGCGCTTCGGCTATGGCCTCCCAGCTGGTGCTATCACAGCGCAATAATGCTTCCCTTTTCACTTCTGTTTGGACGCCTTTTCTGCTTTCTTAACCACCGTTCGAATCGCATCTCCCTTTTCGGAAACCAAACTGCATCTCCGACAGACCGAACTCACTCTCCATACATTTTGTCAGCCTGTTGGAAGATAATCCTCTCCAAGAGTATCCCAAATCCAGCAGCCATATTGGACTAAGCGATGCTAGATTCCCCGGTTTTTTCTGGCTTTGGCAGCAACATTAGTTTCTGGATCTTCCACCTGTATGTAAAGTGACTCTCGTCCAGGCATTTCTGCAGCACTGTCCTCCTTCAGGAGCTCCTGAATCGCCGTTTTTAGTGCCACGTTGGGAATTCCATCTTGGCCAGGGACTTTCTTAATCTTCTCTCTTTTTGCTACTGCGTCGAGTTGGTAACGAGCGTATACTCGACGGTGTCTCTTCCTTCCGCCACGTCGTACGGTCATGCTGCGGTAAAAGCCCCTCCACGATGATCTACAGCTTATCCGGGCATGTTTCAGTGGGCGTCGTTGAACTGACTTTCGCCATCACTACACGATATGCATCCCCCCTAGGGTTGGCATTAGCTTCTAGGCACAGCTATTTGTAACAATTAGACTTGCTTTTCTTTATCTCCCGTTTTAATGCAGCTATGGCCACTCGGAACACCACTCTACGCTCCTCCCTGTCTGCATCGGTTCTAGTCCATTTTACGCATCTTCTGGCTCTAAGACAAGTACAACGAAGGGTGCCAAGCTCCTCACTTCACCAGTAGACTGGCGCCAGCTATCGCCAGACTCCAGCTTCCTCGGCAGGGTTGCGTCGCACGCCCTCACCAACGATGCTATTAACTCGTTCGCATTCGGGTCCGAGAGGCCGCGATCTCCCCGGAGAGCTTCAAAAAGAGGTCCTTATGGAAATCCTTCAACTTCCACTTCCACGCCTTCACGCAAGTTCTCCACGCTGCCAGAGGATTCTGTTGACCAATGCTGTACCGGAACGCCTGATGATCGATATGGGTATATCCCTCGCACACTTTCCAATTCATAATCTCCATCATCGTCTAGTTGCAGAGAGTGTTGTCGATTATGGATTTCTTCATTTTTCAAAGCATTTAACTAAGACGGAGAAAGAAAGCGTCTTCTTCGTTCACAGCCTAGTCTTTCAAACAAGTAAAAAAAAAAGTTTTTATATAATAATTAATGTAGGAACCTTTACTTGCAGTTCAGATGTAAGGATAACAAGTGTAAAAGCATGTTCATTCATACATCATTCAGAACTCAACTCCCGATTCAGACATTTTGGAAAGCGATGAGTGTCCGTGGTCCATGAGGCGTTGTCCGTGAATTTCTGCAACTTCTGCTGTGATTTTATTTCCCAGATTTGCTTGAAGCGAGTATGGATTTAAAGGTGGAATTTGTCTATCGGAGTACCGTTTCTTGCATATGGACTAAAACTGTTCAATTGGTGTTTCCTGTGACAAATTCGGTGGCTCCCCCACTCCACTTCTCAGATGTTGAAGTCACCCGCTATAGACACTGGCTTAAGGCCTGCCAACTCCGCTGTTGCTTGATCCACCATATAGGATAACTGCACTGTAAACCATCGAGGTGGCACATACCAACTGCAGATACCAAAATCAGCCCAGGGGCGTTTTATACAACCTAAGTTTTTCTCAAAAATTTGGATTTCCAAATTCCATATTCGGAAATTATTATTTCCAATACTCTCTTTTTTTTATTATACATCATTTATCATAACTACACAGAAAAAAATCTTATAGTAAAAACTACAATTTTACCCGACTATCCCTTTCTTTACAACTACCATGAAATTTCAGTCAAATTTACTACGTTTATGGTAAAACCTTCAACATTTGTGGTATATTTGACAGATCTTATATTGATATCAACCACACCATGGTCGATCTAATCGCAGGCATGGTAAAATCAAATGCATTTATAGTCAGCTGAAAATTGTTGGTGTTTGCGCTTAACTTAGCCCTCGAAATGGTAGTTTTTACTGCGGTTTTTTTGCGTGTAGTCCTCATCGTCGAGTTACAAAAGATTGAATATGACGTATTTGGGTTAAAAAAAATTCCTCGGCTGCTTATTGCTACTCTAACTTGATTTCAATTAAATTAAAAACTTGTTATTCCAGATTTAAGAACAAAAATTCCCCAGTTGTCATGATTGATCCTGAAAGTTTTTTTTAAATTCTGTCACTTTAAAATTCTGTCGTACTGGTTTGTCCTGATCAGGTCCACTGAATTCGCTGAACTGACTATTAGTACAACAGAGTTTTTGTCTGTGCATCTGCTGTCAGAATCGGTATGATTCGTCTAGGAATATCATGCAACATTTTCCAGAGATTTTTCTGATTCCTCTGAAAACTGTTTCCCACGTAACGTATGCATTTAAAAAATGGACTTTTTCGGATGGTGACCTAAAAAATTAAAAAAGATAATTCAATGGAACCAATTAAATTAAGGCCTACGTTTATTATGCCTTCTACAAATATGTCAAGTTGCCTTACGACAGTTGGCCAAGTGGCCCTACAGTAGTTGGTCGGAATTTTGGCCAAAGCCGAGGAAAAGATGGATGTCGGTATGTTCTCCGCCTCTTCGGTGGCCTTCGCGATCAGCTACTTATGCGTTATGGCACGAAATCATAGCATAGATCTTCCGTTTGAGGTTTGCTTAAAAATGTTCTATTGATCGCAGCTTTGGGACTTTGGGAGGATTGGCAGTCTTTGGTTCAACGTATATCTTCAGCCGGTCCATCTCCTCCGGAGATCTCTTGCTCTAATAAGCCGAGGCAAGTTCCGGCCAAAAGACCACCTCCTTCGCGTGATACTTTTCTACTCGCTGATCGTCAACAGCTTCTGAGGAAATTTAGTGTGGGAGATATATTTGTCGTCAACGCTTACCTTCTTGGTGGTTTACGTAAAGTACCGGTCTCCTACCAGTCGTTGCCGTCCAGCATCAAGTAGATCTCGTCATCCATTATTACCACGACGTCGCTCTTTGTCAGAAAAATATAGTTCACTAACACCATTAGCCGCTCCTTCTGGGTGATCGTCTACTACTCAGACACGGCCGGCCTAGACTGATGCTTCCGCATAACAATGTTCGTCTTGTCCAGGTTCTTCTTCGCCGTTTGACTGGTTTTACCAAACACTAAGCCCAAGGCGCGGAAATGAATGGACCCTTGCCCTTGGTCTTCTTCTTCAGCTTTTGCTTCACTTTACGGTCGCGCAGCACTGTCGGTTGGCCGAAACCAGGCTTTCGTTCGACGCTATCACCTTTCTCCAGAAGAGACAGGACGCCGGACCGGCTATATCTGGCGGACACGAAGTTCCTCGCGATATCCTACCTCTTCGCTTCAAGGTGGAGCTGAAAGTGCGAACAAACCATCGAGCGTAGTTGCTTGACTGTTTTCGCCATGGCTGCTGCAAATCAACTGATAACTATATTATTTTTTTCTTTAAACAACAGGGTTGCTACGATAGGCGATGCATAGTTGTATACAAATAATTCGTTTAATTCATTGCGGAATCCAACCCAGGGAATGGTCTACTATCTAGCTGTACCTTCATTCATTACCCAGCATACGCGATAAACCCAGCATTCGAGAACATATATCCCATGAATTGAACCGCTCTACCAGCCACATCCGGCCACACGGTAAAACTGTTCCGGTGAGGTGCGGTTAGACCGATGATACTTGTTCGTGGGTAACTGTTGTACCTCCCACAAAACTTGAGAGGCGCGGGAAAATATGATTGATGACATAGTGTGTGAGTGTTTGTGTATGTGAATGTATATTCATGGAAAATAAATAACACCGCCGCTCGAACAACCAAATGGACCCGGTGAAGAAGCTCGCGCCTGGAGCGGAAAACCACTCATGGAAGAAATTGAACGTAATGGACATTTTTCAATTTCAGTCCGAAGCGTTTTTTTTTTCGAAAGCTTTGAGTAAACACGGTTTTTGTTTACCGGTAGGGAGGGAGAAATGCTTAAAATTATCATAAATAGAATTTAGTGGTGGATCGATACTTTGATATTCATTCCACAGCTACTAGCAGCAAAAACATTTGATGCAATGTCCGGACCTGTTTCCTAAGAATGCCCTCAAATGTTACATGATATTTTCAACAAATTTATTCTAAAGATTTCAAGAAGTTTCATTTAGACTAAATGAATATACTTCACTAGATCTCTGTACATCTTTCAACTAGTCATGTTAGCTTGAACGTCAAAAACCAAATTGATTAAATCCATACGTCAACATTATGTTAATTTTCCCTCCGTCGGTATAAAGTCAGCGATACTTTCCATACAAAGAAAACAGAAGGCAGTATTAATCCATTGAACTCTGAGTTGATACCGTCTTAAATGGCTTGCCTACTGATGTAACAAAAAATTAAAATCCATGAGCCGAATTGACAATCGTAGAGAAAATGCTTCAAATATCATTATCAGAGTCAAGGCGCCTTATAATTGGAATTTTGATCACGTATATGTTCTCTATAGTTATTTTCCACTAACATAAGTAGTGTTTCAACGATAAAACGGATGTGTCCTGGTGCCATTCTAAAAACATCTTCAACAGGTATAATAAATTTCTGAATAATAATTAAAAATTAAAAGGAACTATGGACTGTTCCAGAAAGTATAAGCATACTTTCAAAATAACAAAAAAGTCATGTTTTTTTAGTTTTAATAATTTTATTTGGCAAATTATATTTCTATTTGTGTTTTATATGATATTTTACGCTCGTTTAATCAAAATATTTAATCATAGCCAAGACTCCTAACTTTTCCTCGAACATGGCCCATTAGCTTCTGCACAGTGGTATTTCCCACCATATTGACCACTTTTGGAATGCCAGGATTGGGATGGCCTACGATTCCACTAGGTTGAAATTCTCGATGGCCACCTTGCCATGAGTTGCGTGTAGCCGATGTTGTTTGCGACGATACCCTCGATCGCTGAATGAGTTCGATGGGTTCAGAAACGTGTTGGCTTCGGCGAATGTCCTCAAACGTTAAAAAAATTTCCGTGTAATATCTGCATGTCACTTCGGCTGATACATATACTGTTATTACTAACCTATGAAAACATATGATGATGCCAACAGCCAAAGGTGACGTCGTCCATAGTTCATTTTCTTCATCTCAATAATGAATGCGATTTGCTTCCGATATCCGCTCAATCTTATTCCTTGGTTCCTGTATCCATATCCAAATCCATAATGCAGCCACCCCTAGTGCCTACATTTGGTAATCTAGCTGTGGACATCCTTATGTCCAATCGGCGTTTGATTACCGGTTGGTCTATCCTTGAGCACTTGATGTGCCCAAGCCTTGGTTGAATTCCTTGGGTGCCCATGTACCCATACCTTGGATAGATCTACACACCCTTTGTGCACAGACCGTGGAAAGGCTAGAGGACACTCTTGTGTCCAAGCCTTGGCCTTAGTCTTGAGCACCCCTTGTGCTCAAGACCTAGAAATGGTACCTAGAGGACACCCTTGTATCCTCTCCTTGGCATGGCATTCCTAAGACACCCTTGTGTCCTTGCCATGGATAGGCTTGAACACCCTATGTGCACAAACCGATGGGTATAGAACACCCTTGTGTTCTGTCCTAGGATTGGTTTGGGCACCCTTTGTACACAAACCAAGGAACCGATACAGGACACCCTTGTGTCCTGCCGGAGGGTTTGGTTCGATCACCCTGTGTGATCGACGTCTGAATATGTCCATTCAAGCACCCAGAATGCTGAATTCAGGTTGGATTAATGTAAATAGGATTCGGTAATGAACACCGATTTGCCCAAACCGTGGAATAAGACACCCTTGATTCATTGAGCATCCTCGTGTCTGACACTCCTTTGGATAGTCGTCCAAATTGATTCCCGTTGATGGTATTGGCTTGTGATATCCATAATCCATATTGTTCGTATCCATTGAACAACAAGTTTGCTTCAAAACGATCAGTTGACCGACGACCATATGATTAGCCTGACCGGATCCGGTCACCGATAACGATCGCCTGTGATCGTTGTCGCTATCGGTCGATGTGGTAGGGAGAATACCGTCTCGATTCGGAGGAATGATCGTTGGAGAGTACCCTCTCGTTCGGCAGTGGCGTAGCGAGGGTAGGGTTATGTTACTCCCGAACAATTACATACAAGCAATATTAGTTTGAATTTATGGCAAATTTGCAAACAAAAAAACTTCATAACCTTGTACATTTAATTATTATTATTAATAATTTTCGTGGCATTACGTCATTTATAACATTACCTGATACATAATATACCTCCAACGTTGTTGGGTCATGGCTGCTCCTCTCCATTCCCGTGGACACTTTCTACTCCTTATATTTTGCTTCACTTTGTCTAACCATCTTGCTCTTTGTGCCCTTCGTCGTCTTGTGCCAACCAAATTTCCATCGAACACAATTTCCACAGGATAGTTATCCGGCATTCTCGCAACATGTCCTGTCCAGCGTATGCGTCCATATTCAACCACCTTTCAAATACTGGGTTTGCCAGCGAGTTGCACGAGCTCATGGTTTATCGTCCGCCTTCTGAACTCCGCCAAAGATGGCTCTTAACGCCCGTCGCTTCAAAAACTCCGAGTGCTCGCAAGTCTCATGCCCGTAGAGAACAACCGGTCATATTAACGTTTTGTTACACCACAGTTGTCCACAGTTGCTTGTGGAGCTCGTAGTAGGCACGAGTTCCACTGATAATACACCTCCAGATCTCAAGGCTGTTATCATTGTCCGCAGTGACAAGTGAGCCGAGATAAACATATTCGCCGGCAACCTTGGACTCACCTCCGTTGATCGTTACACTGCTTTCTAGTCAGGCCCAGTCGTGCTCGTGTATTTCGTTTTAGACGAATTCATCTTCAACCCAATCTTCATAGCTTTGCGCTTAAGTCTGGTGTGCTGCTCTGCCACCGCTTCAAATATTCTACCGACCAGAATGTCTCCGGCAAAACAGATAAATTGACTGAATTTGTTGAGAGTTGTACCCCACATATTGATCGACACTTGTCTCATAACTCCTTTAAGAGCAATGTTGAACAGAGAGAGATCCCATTACCTCGACGCAGTCCCCTGTGGGATCCGAATAAACCCGATAATCTACCCGTAATCCTCACACAGCATTAGGTTTCATCCATCGTAGCCTTTATTAGTCGGGTCAGCTTCCCCGGACAGGCGTTCTCGTTCATGACTAGCAAATGGACTAGTGCAGCTCTTTTCTGTTAACTGTATAATATTCGACTTTGAAGACGATACATAGACCTTGCGTAGGGACTCTATATTCCCGGCACTTTTGGAGGATCTACCTCAAAGTGATTATTTGGTCCGTTGTAAACCGTCCTTTGATGAAGCTGGCATGATGATTTCCCACTAATCCATTTGCTAGTGGTGACATTCACTGGAAGATTATTTTTATATAAGGACGTTGATTACACGATAGTTTTCACAATCCAGTTTGTCACCCTTCTTGTAGATGGGGTAGATAACCCCATCCTTCCACTCCTCCGGCTGTGTTCGGTATCCCAAATCCTGGCTACCGGCCGATACACATCATCCCTACCATCGATTTGTTGCTCTTCAGTGTTTGATAGCATCATTAACTTCATGTTAATGATGCTATGGGTGGCATATTTCCGTCATTTATTGCAGCGCCGACAGCACTTCCTTCGCTGTCTTGGTACTTTTCAGTATTCATCGAAATACTAGATACACCTTTCAACTTCCACATTCGCGTTTCATGTGAGCTGCACCGTTCTAGCTCTTCTACTCCGCCTCCTCCTGGCGGCGCTTTTTTTTCGGAAGAGCTGGGTTTGTTGCCTCTGCTTTTGTCGGTAAAATTGTTTACTATGGAGAATTTTGGCGCATCTTAACACTAGGTTGTGGTTCGAATCAAAGTTGGCGCCTGTGGTTCTGACCTCGGTGATGTCTGAGAAGTGCCAACCATCAAAATGTGGTCGATTTGTGATTTAGTTTGGTTTGGTGACCTCCAGGTGTACCAAGGTGTCCTCGAGGCTGTGCTGGAAGAATGTACTACGTACGGCCATGTTTTTGGAGGCGGAAAAGTCGATAAGTCGAAGGCCGTTGTCGTTAAGCAGCTGGTTTGCGCTGAAATTTGCAATCCCTGTTTATACTCCTCCTCCTGGCCAACCTGAGCATGGCAATCCCCAATGATGATCTTGATTTCACGGTTTGGGCAGCTGCGCGTATAATTCTTGTTTCTCATCATTGGTACTTCCGAAGTGAGGGCATGCACGTTTATGATGCTGATGGTTCTTTGAACCTTGATCCTGAACCTGTACATTCGGAGGTTAATCGGCCATCACCTGCCTTCACATCTCACGCATCACGATGATAGCTGTTCCCAGCTCGTGTGTATTGCCACAGCTCTGTGTAGTAGTCGGGCGTCCTCATTGTGCCTGATGCCAACGGACAGAGTGGTTGGAAATGGTTCCTCTAGCTCTCTTGGCCCCGTGACCGTTAGTTCGTTACGAAAAGAAACGAAGTCGGTACTCTTGCCGACGTGGTAGTGCACCGTCACTCTGCTGCCTTGGCAAGAAGTCGCCACTTCTCTCTACCGGTGCTCGGCTTGGAATAAATTCCGCTCTGCTGTCAACCGATTGTCACGCTGCCATCAAGTAGTCCGGACTGTTCGGATGTGGGTGGATGATCGTCCTCCGATGCTTCGTTGACAGCTTCCGAATGGTGACATAGAAGGGGTCTCGTGTTTTATAGCTGAAGTCTGACAAGCCATAACCAATCAGCATCAACGAAAGGAAAACAGCGGTGGAGAAACCAATTAGTCTTCTTCTTCTTCTTTTTTGACTGTTTGTTTGTCAGCCACGAGCAGACAACACAGCGGTGAGAAAATGAATTTTCTTCTTTTCAATTTGCATTCACGCGCATATCCATGCGATCAGACAATGCAATTCCGATTTCTTTGTTTCTGAATAATTTGAAAACACACATTAGATTTAATCTATTTTAATTTTACTAACTTCATCGTATTTCTTCTCTACACTCTGGTAGATATAAGCATCTCAAACCTCCTGAAGCGCAGCGTTGTCGAACTTGCGGTACTTCAATTCGTCGCAAAGCACGCGAGTTCTTCCAATGAATTTGAGAGCTCGGCAGTTCCACGTCCCGAGTTTTCAATCGTTAGTCCTTATTCGTAGCCTCGATCCATGGCGATTGTTCTGATTCGAATCTCTTCCTTATGCATTATTCGTTGCTGTAGTTTTTTTCATCGGTATCGCCTCGTAGAGCCCACAACCAACCCTCTAGTAGGAGGACTTTTAAACGGATACCTAGAAGAACGGACAATTTCATTACAACTTCTTAATATATATTTTTTAAACTCACAAGAAATGGATTATTTGTTCATGTATTAACACCAGCTGGTGAGTTAACTCTGTAGTAAATTGTCAACCAAGGCAGAGATGAAGGCCTAGAAAATGATTTTAGTGCAAATAGAATCTCAATATATTGAGTTAAACTCGAGAAATTTTTAGTACAAGGACGCTGGGATGTTGAAGCATCTAAACTGTTTCCCGGACCAATTGTTTCCAAGATGCCGGCATAGTATTAGTTTATCATGGAAATTTGAAAATCGTATACAAGAGTTAATTTTAAATCAAACAAAGGGAAATGTTTATGAAGGATCGGGTCTGCTTCTACTTCTGAGTGAGAGCGGAGCGGAGAGAAGCGTTGTAACTTTTCTACCAAAACGATCCCTCAAGTTCCGAGTGTCATGACCACCTTAACCATATGAATGGAAAACCGATATCCTTATCAGCATAATCAACACATCAGTAATCAATACACACTTAGAAATTATAAATTTTACAAGAGACGTACCTAATTCATGTTTGTAAAAAGTCGGGGAACGTAAAGAAAGATTTCGTGTAAAATTAAGTCTCATGAAACTGACACATAAGCAATTCGACAAAAGATGTGTTTGATTGAATTTATTTTCTCATCTCTTTCTACTCATTCTAATGTGCTAAAGGACGCTTGCATGTGTCGGTCTCAGGGGACAGAAATTTACATGACATTTTGGTAGTGTGTAGGAAATCTGATTTTGTGTCGATTCTTTAAGAATTAAACGCCCCAAGAAATGATTGCAGATGCTCCAGTTTAGACGAAATCAATCGTTCATCCATTTCCTTGATTTGTCCTCATTATAGAACATTCGAAGGAACAATGAGCAAACCTACTTTGATCCTTCCTTGTGCAAATTTTCACTCAAATCAGCCAGCTATTCTGCACTTCAAAGCATCGTATTCTGAAACTAACAATGATTTCCTTATCCTATTGTCGCACCGCCATCTAAAACCGCAACGCCGTATATCTAGGTGCAATCGATTTTCCGAGTTGCCACAGAATATGAACACACAATCAGCACTGACAGCCGTAATTAACCCGGCATTCCTGTGTCTCGCTTCTGCCGCATGATTAGTTTCACACTTTCCAGGGAAGCCAGACCGCTCTCGGTCGGGTTCAGTTCGGATGCGAATGACCGCAAGAACCAGCAGTTGTCGTCGTCGTCATCATCCTGACCACCACCGCGTGCCGTGTGCCTTAGGAATGCGATGCCCGTGTGCAGTGCGTTCGGAGATCAGTGTGCATCAGCCTCATGTCTTGGCTATCATCAGGAGAGAGTATTGGCAAGGCAGAACCAGGAGCTATTAACAATTATTACCAGTCCATCGTATATGTGTCTTGCTCTTAACATCCACTTTGGTCGGGATGGAACAAGACGAAAGTGTAGGAATGAAGTACGTTATACTCGAGATTTGGTGTTCTCTAGGCGCACAGCATCCAGTCGGTGTAGTGCGGACCCTATTCCGCGAAACCGGGAGACCAATTAAAAGCGAAATTTATTGTGGTTTTATGCAAATGCAAATGCTCATAACATTGCGGAGATTCCTATATCTGTACTCTTCGGTCAATGATCCTTGAGAGATTTCCAGCGAGACTGGCGTCCAGCTAACGGAACTTTAGGTTTGATTGTAGTAGAGGCTTGGTTCGCAGACTGGCGGTGGACAATAATCAGTATCGGAGGGGAATGCGGTTGGTGTTCTTGTGGAAGCATGTATTCCAAGGACTACTCTTTAAAAGTCAAGGAATGCTCTTCATGGTGCACGAAACCGAAAACAACAATGACCCCTGAGGGGGAACGACACATAATCAATCTCACTTTCCGTTCCTGTCTGACTTGTAGCTCTTGGGTATGGGGTGGCAAAATGTCGATTAGCTGCACGCAATCCTTCCTCAGCTATAGACATGGCTCACTATCTGTAGGTTAGGTACGGATCACTGTTGTTTGTGAGTGACTTAATTTTCGCAAACACGCATCCTCACTGTGCTGCCTGATTATCCAGAACAAAGCTACAAGAGTGGTTGGATGTCTAAAAATAACGCCTTTTGGACAGCTGGATGTCAGACATAAAAAATTGACATGTGTGTGAAAGAGGAACGAAAGGAAGCTGCCTTGCTTGCATACATTTTGACGCTATCCTCTGATTATGCACCAAATGACGGCGTCGACCTTGGGGTTGGATTCTTAGGAGAATCTTCGCATAAAAGATAGTGTTTTGCAAAAGTCGGGCAAAATCCGTAAGAAGTTTTAAATGAAAGCGCATCCATTACCCTATTCCATGTTATGAAAGTTCCTTTTAGGTTTTTTTCTTTTGACGTAGGGCTACTTCAAAAGAAGAAAATATCCGTGTTTCGTCACAAAACGAGCAAATTATTTCACAACGCTTAAACACATACAACGGGCTATCGATCAGTGGTACAAATAACAAATAACACCAATCAAGTGTTAAACACTGATAACAACTAAGATCGATCCATTCGCTAACGCATTCAGAGAGACTTTTCGATCTCAATTTATATTGAAAGTGTACCAAAGTGCCTCCTCCAAAAGCAGGGAGAGTATTTTCCATGTTTTTCGCGAGTGAATTGATAATTATCATTGCCCTTGAACTGAAAAAAGAAACAGTTTTGGATTTCGATTAGGAGTCGGGATTTTGATGTTTGGCAGAGTGTAGAGTGAACAAATTGTTCATAATATAAAGTAGACCAGTGCAATCAAGATAGCAGCCATTTGCTGGTCAGAAGTAACGAACGAAGCAAACGCACTTAATTTAAGGTGCACTCAGCTCCGTTTTCGTAATGCTGGTTGCATATCTAACTAACGGGGGGTTTAACAACGTAAATGTAATGTTTAGATTGCATTCATTTCCACGCGGTTGCGGTGTTATTTTGGACGCGGCCTTTGGTGAGATCTATCTGATTATAAATATATTACAAAAAACAATTTTCAAAGAATATCAAATAGGAACCTGGCTTGGATGTTTTAAATTTCGAAATTTGGAAGTGTGTTACAGTACCCGTATCCAAATTATATCGGTAATGTTAACATGCTGCGCTTATTGTATGCGAAAGTAACCTCAGAATGGGCGAGATTTTCCTGACATTCTGTAATGAGTTGCTGTATCTTCAATAGAGCTATCACTTTCTAGATACCAGATTGCATCTGTTTTCAATGGCCACTTAAAGGATGGTAGTAAATAGATTTCTTCCATAATACCATTGCTGACCAATGCCTGTTAGATTGAATACCCACACTTTGAATTTATTTAAAGATTCAGAGAGACTTCAGGATTTCAAGCTTTATTTAGAGTGGAGGAGCAGCGAACCTGATAAACTAAATGTTGAGGGATATTTTGCGAGATCAGTGTATGTAAAGTCAGTCGGTTTAAATGCGAATGAGTAAAAGAGATGGAATAAAGGACATGGTTCACGTCCGAGGATGTGCTCAATTTTAGATTTGCAAAATAGATTTTAAGGAACTCGTCTTACGATTTCCCACCGATTAAGCAATTCTTAACATTTAATGAAGCATCTCTTGAAATTTTCTTGGATCATTCAACTTTCATTTTCATCGATAAATTTCCTGATTTCTTCCCACTATTAGGTGCACTACTGTTACCAATGAATCATTCGTTGCTCATCGCTAGACACAACTTTTTCCCATCTTTCTGACAGAGCTCGAATACGTTGACGGTATAAGTGTTCGTCTTTTGAGGCTATCAACGAATCAAGCCATTTTCAGATGTCTTAATATGAGTGGAACTGCTGATCAACCAAGCCATGTGCCATCGAACGGAACAATCGCACGGCGCAATATCTGGTGAATACGACGGGTGGGATAGGGCTTCCCATTTCCAACCAATCACGGCATGTTGTTTCGCTTAAAGCAGTATCTCCGTACACTTATTGGAGCTCTCAATGCACTTGAGCTACCGTATTCTTCAAATGGAGAAGAAAATCAACGCTCCCTGCAAATGTCGACTGTTTGGCACAAAATTAGACATTTTCACACAACCTGAAGAACATGCATATAATGCAAAAACAAAATAACTAATGTGTTAAAGCGGTTTGTTTACAATATGTCTAACCTTGGTTTATGACGTTTTGGATATGTCAAAATCGTTCATCTCTTACTCCTAGAGCCATCTACTTATAAACAGCGAGAACTTTGCTGCGCACCTAATACTTTTTTAAAGAATGCGGTCCTCTTAAGTTTTAGGCTGCGATTTTTTCGATCGATTTTATAAACAGCAAAATAATAAAAAGTAAGTTTCCCATGGACGGTAATAATTTAAGCTTACTTGCAAAAACATTCTACGCCCTTGCGAGCGGGCTTCCGGCAGTTAACCGGAACATTCGCCATGAAACAAAAAAACACTTCACATTGAAAATGAAAACATACAGCAATGAAGTCACCACATGGTGATCAAAAACATATAATTCTTCAATTTCTGTGGGAATGTTAAAACTATGGACATGATATAATTGTTATTTTTTGTATTCTCTATACGCGGAGTAACGAATTATGATGATTCTTAGAAGAAAATATTTTCTCATCACCATGAGGCTCTAGGAGTGGACGGTAATTTTTCTAGAACGAAAGATACGCAGAAAAGTGTTGATAGTTCCGTAAATGTACGGCAGGCTGTGAAAAATTGACTAGAAGTAGTTGAACTTGAGCGTAGGGCTATTTGAAAGATAGTACCCGATCAAGCAAATATTACCACGCTACCAATGTTTTCCTCAATAACATACACCTCTTTCCTGAACATGCATTCCAGAACAAATGTAAAATCTATCGTTTATTTTTAAACCGCATTTATATGTATGTACGCATCAATCGCAAAGACGTAGTTGCAAATATTTTTTGTGACGAATCTGCTGGATTACTTTGTCAAACAGGTTGACATTACTTAAAAACCACCTTCACCACCTTGTTTGAATCAATTTGAATAATATTAGTTTACATTTCAGTTGGCTCAAGTCTTACTTGAGTCATTATATATCTGAACGAACTGTTTATTTTACTGCAGCGCTCCTAGTGGTCGCTTCTTAATGTTTTGACAGCAGTTTGTTTTGAAGTTTTTCTTCTTTCGGTCTAATGTCATGATTCATTTTGATTCAAACATGTTACACTTCATGGAAGCTGTGAACGGACATTTTTTTTTGGACACTCACTTCGAAAATCCATTATGGTCAGGTTCGAAATTTGCGAAGTCGCTGAAATTGATCAAATCGACCGTGTGTAGCAATCTCAAACATTTTCATGAGCGGCATACTATCGATCGGCAGAAGGTTTTCGTGAAAAATCGTATTCTTCCATACATTAAAGCTCACAATTGACCTATAAAGTTTTGGTCTGATTTAGCAAGCTGCGTCTACAGTGAAGGAGTGGATTTCTTCGAAAAGGTCATCAATCTACCCAACTGCCCTCAATTCCGCCCAATTGAGAAATATTCAGTAGTCAAGCAGAAGTTAAAGAAGAGTGGAAATGGGACTCGGAATGCAACAGTGATAAAGAGATGGTGGAACAAAGTAGCCACTCAGATTAGCCAACAGAGTGTCCAAAAGATGATGAGTGCTATTCAATTTTTTTTTTTTTTTGGCATTTCTTTATAGAAGCGATATTAGTAAACTGTAAAAAAATATTCTTGTTTTAATATACCTTCATTACACATTTAATTTCTACTATAAAGCAGGTTTTACTTACAATAGGTTTATGGTGAATTGCTGCTCCATGTATTTTTTCCTATCTTTTATCTCTCTCTCTCTTTCTCGCAAACTTACCTCACTATTTCATAATGATAAATCTCGATTGTTAGTGAATGAACATCTAATCGAATTAATCACTAATTAATCTAATTAATCACTTGAAAAAAAAAACATTTACGATCGTTTTATGTTTTATTTGCCGAGAGATAAGGTTTTTTCTAGCGGAATTTAAAGAAATTTGCTTGCATTTACTAGTGATGCTTGAAAAAGTGTTTCATAGTTTAATTTTTTATTTTTAAAGTGAGCAAGTCAGCAAGTAAGTTTAAAGTTTCCAATTAAATCATGAGCAATCCGTTTTAAAAAAAAGGATGATGGCCAAAAACAGTGTCATAGATTGGTATGTGTTTCGGTAAGCATTATTTGAGAATGTAGAGCCGATTATCATAGAATACGTGCCGACTACAGTAACCACTTAAAACAGTGATGCCAAATAGCATTGATGATTTTATCAAGGATTTATAGCATACTAGAAGTCTTAATCATTGTCTTCAGGAATGTATCAAAAATAAGCTATTCACGTTTTTTTTCGTTGTACGCGGGTATTTATGATGGTTTTAATGTATTCATTATAGCATGCTATGCGTTTGACTGCCATCTTTCGTTTGTTTACTTGTTTGCATGGTTTAAATTCTTCGTTTTCAAAATGTCGCGCTTTGAAAAAGCCGTGAAAATTATGGTTTTGGACAGATGGCTACGTGACATATGTAACTATGTGACACTTGGCAAAGCGCTTAGAATTCATCACACGAGTGTAAAATTCATCATAACAAAGTTTGTCGAACACTGTTCTTTGGATGAACTGCCAGGAAGAGGCAGAAAACCCGGATCTTCCAACCCTAAACTGGATCAGAAAGTGATCGTTCTAATTTAAAAGAACAAATCAAATCCAACGTGATTTGGAAAATAAAGCGGGAACCAGCGTCGGAATGATTCTACGTATCAAGAAACGGGACAACCTGAAGACCTACAAGAAGAAGCGTGAAGAGGGTCTTCAAAAAGACTAATAAAGCAGCTGAGAATATGCAGGAGTTCAAAAAATGTTTGGCTAAGGTGCCAAAAAACGTGTCCGGAACTTGATGGAAAGTGTTCAAATAAAAATTCGCAAATTCGTGGAAAAATAATATTAATTTCATCCGGTCTTCACAATGATGCAGTGCAATCCCTTACAATAAGTAATCATCCATTTGTTTGAATAAAGCATGATTTTTAACATGATATTAATATGTGGATAACTTATTTTCGATACAGTCTTGAGAACCAAAACTGGGTGCTAGTAGCTACAAAATTGTGTAAAGTTTTAGCTATCCATGATTCGGTTTTTAGAGCATATTTTCGTTAATCTATTGCTAACGTCTACGGTTTCTTGTGCTCGCTTTTTTTTTTTGAAGTAAACTATGTCTTTGATTTTTCAATTGAGGAATTCTTTGAGAGTACGAAAAGATGAAAGCGTCATGAAAAGTGATAAATTTTTGTACGTTTATAACTTAGTCGTTACTCGTTACATATCCCAATTATTTATATCAGTTGATTGGAAATATTTATTTATTTTGTTGTATTATTCAAAATTATTGGTTTTAATCAAACAACTATAGAAAGTTTGCTGAAAAAACGGCCTTGAAACTGTAAAAAATGATTATAACATGCGATTTTTCGTAAGTGTAAGTGTAAGCACGGTCTTGACATGTAATAATGGGTTTTGAGCCTGTAAATATTTTACATATAGTAGAATAGTGGTATCGATACTCAACCTCAATCTCATTTCAAATAGCAAAGTGAGGATCGACTGTTCATCTTTGCATTGTCAAATCGACTACTGGTTCGGTGTTAGAATTTAAGTTTAACTGGACATAAATACTTTTGATATTTTCAAAATAAAATCACCCTTTTTGATAATAATTTTACACCATAAATTACAACTTTGAAAGCACATTGAAAAATAATACTTCTACATAGTTCGTACAATCTCCCTTTTTGTTTATTTTGTTGATGCTAGTTATGTCAAATATTTTCACTATCTGCTTCAGCGTAGTATATGAATCGTTTCTTCTGCTTCAGTGGCCACTAAAACATATAATTTTATCTAATTATCTTAAATTTTTAAATATTGCTTTGATTTTAAGGTTTGTACTTAATAATTTTTTTTCTTGTTTTTTTTTTCATCCCACTTGGGATTCTCCAGAATCCTCCTCGGGATGCTCAGTAATCCCCTTTTGGGATTCTCCGAAATCGCCCTTGGTATTCTCCAGAATCCTCGTTTGTGATTCTCCAGAATCCCCCTTGGGATTTTCCAGAATCCCCCTAGGGAATTCTCCGAACCCCTTTTGGGATTCTCCGGAATCCTCCTTGGAATTTCCCCGAACCCCCCTTGGAATTCTCCGGAAACCCCCTTGGAATTCTCCGGAATCCCACTTGGTAATACTCTCTTAATAGTCCGACACTCGATTTAAACTTATGTTATTATTGCAAGTCGTCAACCAGCCTTGATAACATACCATAAATGGAATCAAGTCCTTATGCTCATATCCGTAATTTACAACTCAATGGCTAAATTTGTCCAATCCACAACATCACGGTCCAATTACATCCACCTGTATACAGGAGAGTTTGATGATGGCCCCGTCATCATTCCACTGAATGCACTGTAACAAATTGCCATCTCAATGACCATTATAAACATCGCAATAGCGGTAATTGAAATCTGCGGCCAGCAATTACGGTCAGTCCTCATATCACGGAGCAACAACCAAGAAGGGCCTCATTGCCGCCTGTCGTCCTGGCAGCAAGAATGGCAGAAGAAATTAAAAAGATTGAAATGAAGTGAAAAATCACACACCTCGTACTCACTTGCTCTTTAGTCTGCATTGAGAGTTCCAACGACGACGACAACCAATCCCAACGATATGGTCCCGACAAAAACCTCACAGCTGGTAGAGCTGATAGAGCGATAATGATAATGATAAGGTCGGTCGGATGGTTCTCACTTTCCGACGACGACGCGACAATTGAACCCAACTGAGTGCTAAGCCTGTGACTCTCTGTGGCGGATTGTGGTATAATTTCGCAACGCGCTCGGTAGGATGCCCCTTGGCTGTACGTACCAACTCGACAAAAAGAAGAGCCCCACAGGAAAAGATGGCGCAGTCATTACGGTCACCATACCACATACTAGCTGTGATTCGTGATCCAAATGGCCCTGTTGATATGACGAGGACAATTATCCTGACAGTGTGGCTAAACTGCAGGTGAAATCTGTGAGAGATTACTAAACTGAACTGCACGAGATTGCCGAGGCAAAATATTAAATTTACTGGAAAGTATTAAATTTATCAGAAGTTCACTTTTAAATTAACTCTGGTTGTTCGGATAAATTATGGATGATGTCTCAATTTCGTGTTAGTTATTAAACATACGTATGTACTGCTCGGGTAATCAAGATAACGCCGTGCAGGGACCACATCCTGGAACTAAGTCGAGACAACTGTTTCACTAAAAGCTTCCATACGGGAAATGATTTGTTTCGATATTCGCAACGAGGCCCCAGCTTTCCCTCAGGTGATGAGCGGAAAATTGCGTTCTGCGAAACAAAACTCTCTGATATCAAGTTGAGCCAACGCATTGACAGCCAGACTGCGCCCCATGGCAAATAACAACAAAGATACGCAACACGAAAAGCTCGTCATCGCCCGATTCCCAACACTGCTCACAGCCAGAAAGAAAGGCAAACGTCCTGTAAGTCTAGTTTATTGTTATTGTTATTGTTATTGCGATTACATTAATCCCTGTTTTTCACCCTACGGCATGACAAGCGGTTGCGGTGGCCTCTTCAACTGTGATGCTATTTAGGTGCGCGCAGCACATCCATACAAACAGACACGCCCACCTCTGGCTGGATGAAAGTGATTATAACGGAATAGGCTAATTTTATTCCACACGCACTTTGTTACGGTTATCACGTGTACACGCGTCCGCCTTCTTTCGACAGCCAACTCCGAGGACGCGAGGGCATACCGGGTTGTTATTATGTTCCATGCGCCGCAGACTGATCCTGGAGCGTAATGCGAATATTGTGCCAGAGGTTGTATCCGATCGGAACGGATCGATAACGTGAGGAGTGAGTGGGGTTTTGCCCTCCATGCTAATCACTATATTTTTAGGACAGAGAAACGGATAACATGCCTTTTAGCTTATCATTGTACGGTAGTACATACATCTTCAGTTTATATATTAGAAGCAAAAAGTAAGTTGACCAGCGATGGAATCTCCTAGGTTATTGCTGGCAGTTCATAAGGCAGCTAGAGTCAGGAGAGTGGTACCATCCATCCACCCTGATTTATCAACTATCCGGAAACCATTTGAGCTGATACGTAGTAAGGGTTTATTACAAACTTGTTACATGCCGAGAAATTAGGTTTGCTGTACAGTGCTGGACAAAATCAATCATACACTTCAAAAATCGGATTTCTTGATGATTTTTTTCAAAGCCCGTTTTAATATTTTGGCACCACTGTATTCTTTGACAGCTGTAGACACAAAGCATATGTAGTGTTTTCCCGCCGAAGTTTGTTCCGTGTGTATTCAAAATGTTTATAATTTACGGGAAACAGATTTCGTTTGATGTCAGGAAAGTAGTGATTCGCGACCGTGAAAGGCTCAGTTTAACATGGGGCTGCGCAACACATATGAAAGCCAAGGAATATAAAACAACACGCAGTGAGGATATCAGGATTGTTCGATTGCTCGAATGTGATTACTGAAAGAGTAAATCTAAATCTGTTCGACGTACTGGTCTTCGACAGCTCAACAGCAGTGGATTAAAGATCTGTTTGGCGTCCAAGTGACCTTTCATTAGCAAGCGGAACCAGAAAAAGCTGCTAGAGTTTGCCTAAAAATAAAAATACGGTATGTCGGGTATGGTATGGAAACGGGTTTTATGGGCGAACGAGGGTGAGTTTGAGCTATTCGGACAAAAACGGCGCTCGAGAGTTTGGAGAGCTTCTGGTGAAACACACAAGGATCGATGCATCCAGAAGACACAGAAGCATGGAGGTGAGAATATCATGGTCTGGAAACATATTGATCAAGAACACCTCAAAAAGCTTGTCGAAAGTATACCGCATCGACTGGAAGCAGTTTTGAATGCTACATGGGGTAAAATTAAGTATTGAAAGTTAAAGAATAGAGTCAAAGGCATAACCGTTTAGTAAAAATGCATTATTTTGTCCATTTTGAAATAACGCCTTAGTAATAAATTATTTAATATAGAGCCAGTCATGCACATTCCTACATTTTAATGTCGGCACAATTTGTGTCGTATAAAAATACTTTCTAAGCCTAGAAAAAATTTACCCTCTACCATTTAAATCAGCAGAAATATCGAACGAAATAATAAAATGTATGTGGTGTATGATTTATTTTATCCAACACTGTATTTTAAAACCCACCGTACTTTAACAAACCCGACTGTACACTTAAAAATATCATTTATATATCATTTTGATGAACGCGTGAAGCGTGAGATGTTCAATGTTAATAATTTTCTATGAGTTATGTACTATTCGATCGATATATGATCACCAATTTTAACATACAATTTGAAGTTACCACAAATATCAAAAATCATCGATGCTTTTAGAAAAATGCACTCATTTCATCGATTCCCTAGCCCAGACAGCATAATATTATACCAACCGTCCACCAATATCTTACATTGTTAAGTTAACTAATGTGTTTTCGGTGAAACATAATTCATAAGCTTAGTTTATAAATTAAGAAAATGTTCAGAATAGCATAAATATGTGACTACACACTGGGGCAGATCCTGTCAAAGTACGGACAAAACCTCATAACTTCTTTCATTCAAGAGATAACGATTTGATGTTTTCGGAAAAGTTGGTCATATTTGTATTATCTACCGTTTGCCATCATTAGTTTTGATCTAGATCACTATAATTTATCTAGATCAGCATTGTTTTTAGAGAGAAGCACGCCATTAAAGCAAAATGTTTGATGAAGTTTGCCAGATAGATATGAGCTAGCTTTTGATATCATTAAAACTTATCTAGATCACTAAATTTTGATCTAGATAAGTTTTATTTTTCGATAGAAGCCTTCTATCGATGGGAAATCTGTGGATGGAATATATTATTTATCATCACTTGTTTTTTTTTATCTAGATAACTTCTGTCACACTGTCTAAAAACTGTTATACTGTTATACTAAACAATGCATTTATTTGATTTTTATTTGTATTCAATTAATGTTTATCTCGATCATCCTCTTCTACATTCAAAGTTCCTCTTCTTTTTTCAGATTCTTCATCTGGTGTTTCCTCCATTCTTGTTTTTATACTCTTCATCATCCAAAGCTCCTTTATTTCAAGCGATTCCTTTTCATCATCTGTTGCTTCATTCATCTTGTTTGGACTGTCCATCACTCTGCATCCGTTTCCTCTTCTTTATCCGCTTCCTCTTCATCGTCCGTTTTCTCTTCTTCATCCGTTTCATCTTCTTCATCCGGTGTCCCGTCAATTAAATATCGCACAGCTTTCTTCATCTTTTGCTTCCGTTTTCGAGGACTGGTACGAATGGTACTAATGAATGGGTCCGAAGTTATCATCATCATATTGAACACATCTTTCATGGTATCAGTTCTGCTTATTTTGCGGCTTTTATGCTCTCGGAACTTTCGAAAATCTTTGTTGCGCGCCTCCTGCGCTTCCTCACTCAGCATTCCGATTGGTAAGAAAGCGACTTGGATCGCTTCTGATCCGTGTATTAAAACTTTATGCACGCTGGCCGGCATTGGATACCATTCGTACAGTTTGACGTATAGTCGAGCTGTCTCAATGGCAAAGTGTTTGAAAGCTTCGACGTTAACTGCGTATCCAGAAGATAAAGCGCGCAAGATCGTGTCACATCGATCGATAAGGCCTTTATCGATGCCAGTAATTCGGCTGGATGTTGCTGGATCTTGAAAGAAGCGGCGAGCACTATTTCCATCATTAGTTGTACCGAAGTTTCCTTTGACAAAATCAACAAGAAGGCCACATTCTTTCTTGAACTGATTCTGAATATCAGCTTTTCGCTTTTCAATTTGAAGTTTATTCTCGCTGGTCTTATAATATCGTTTAGTGTCCAGTTTGTAGCTGACTTGAAGTAACCAATGCATGAAGCGTAAGTATGCATGCAATGTTGATAAACCCAGTTCCAATGCCTTTACATCAATCTTCCTTTGCATAACTTTATCAATTTTATTCATTTCAGCCGGGCCAGCAGAGCACACATTACACTTTTGTGCTGATTTTGTACCTGTCAAGCTATTAATTACCTTCCCGTCAACCATTGATAATGTTAGTTTATGATGTACTTTGATTTCTCCAACAGTCGTGTGGATAATTGTTGGCATGAGCTTAGAAATTTGGTCAGAAACATGAAATTCTTCTTTCCTTATTATCTCGTATGTTTCTTTCACAAATTCAAGTTTTATTGGTCGACAATAACGGGTCGAAGAAGGCGTCGGATTATGCCACAAAATTTCTTTCGATTCACCATCTCCACAAAATAATTGCAGAGGTACAAAGCACGTCATTAACAAATGAGAATCATCATAATCATGTCCATGCTTGACCTGTTTGTACGTAGATTGTGATCCACTCCCATCTAGTCCCCATTTTGACAGCAGAGTACAAAATTTAACAATATTTCCATCAGTTTTTTCTGAAACGTCCTCAATAATTTTGGAAATACGTTGTGTAGTATGATCTAGTAAAGCCTGAAGCTTTACTTCTGCCTTACTTTCACTGACTTCGATAGCGCTGGAAGAAGGGTAGCACAACTTTTTCTCATCTTGAATTTTTTTATAGGAAGGATAAATATCAGCACCCTTATTCTTGGACTGCGTCCTCAAAATCTGGTAGCCCTGTCTAGAAATGTCAGTGTCTAGCATTAATGCTAGGGCTTCTGTTGGAGTGAATGACTGTATGTCGAACGCTTTATTGGAGCTTCCCCATGCTTTAGAAATCCGAGAAGCTCGAGTAGGGGTAGTATGTAAAATTTCTTTCACTAGTTCTGCCTCAACTTTCTTACCTTGGACGCGAAGATTCATTTCTGCAGCAAGAGTAAGCTCTGGAGTTGGAACAGCCTTCCGCAAATTTTCTACTTTTCTCCTCTTCGAGCGAATACTAATAGCTGCAAAATCCAATGTGGGGCGACCGCCTGGTAAATTAAATTATGCAATATTATTTTACTAATATGTTTTAAAAAAATCTGTTTTTAATTTTTATAACGCTGAATGTTGGCATCATAGTTTACCTGCTCGACTTGGTCTTTTCATTAAAGGATTGACAATTTCAACCTCTTTCTCTAACCATTTTCGATTACGATCAAAAAATGTCTTCGTCGTATGCCTACATTCCTTCCATTTTTTGTTGATATTGAAACATAAAACGTAAAGCTTCTTTTTCACTTTTAATGAATTTTCTTCATCACTCACATTCATTTTATTCAAAACATTCGCCAAGACGTACTGGAATTGCGTGTTGAACGGCTTGCTTTTTAACTCCTGCAGCATTGAAAAAATATCTTTTCTTGATGCGCGAAACATTTTGCTGTGAGTCACTTACTCTGTGAGCAGCCGCATAAAACTGATTGATGAAAATCATGCGCGTGAATGAACTTACACACATACCCGTACGCTAACGCTACCTTTTTTGTATGCCATATGAAACGAACATTGTAACATACACATTTACAACAAATTGTGTCACACACACGGACAATAAAGCAAGAACTAAAATGTCCTTGATTCTTGAATGAGATATGAATGTTCTTCGAGAAGTTGACTAAAGTCATTGTAAAGTTGTCCTCTACAATGACATGGTTATACATAAACTAAATCAGCGTCATTGGATTGTAGGATAGATGAGAAATTTCAGTGGGAGGTCAGCACCACCCATTATGTAGTAGGAAACCCAACTGTACTGCTAAAAAGGGAGAAATAGAGTGAAAACGGAGGTAAACAATAGAAGAGAAGGAAGGATAGAGAAATAGACTGAAAAAGAGAGAGAGATTCAAGTTGAACCAATAAATTGTTGGCCTCAAAAATGACAAAACACACACTAAATAATTTCGTAAATATTTCGCGCGGCGGGTCCTGGCGGGTCCCAAACTTGTTATTGTGGGGAAGTACCATATCATATCTTGATGACTATGGCAACGATATCGCATAATTACACGATATTTACACTTTCCCATTTGTCCCAAAATATGAAAATTCAGAGATTTTTAATGTTACTTTGTTTGGCTTCGCAACAAAGCCTACTTTCATAATTTGGAGTCAACCTTCATAAATTATAGTAGTAATTACATATATTATCTATTCCCAGAGCGTTTAACATTTAAAAGATCGTCTAAATATCTTTTCGAGCTTCAATTCCTTCGATATTGTTTGAAGTTACATTTTTAAGACATTTTAAACCCCAACTTCCCCTATTCACTACATGATGAAAATAGCCTCTTTTCCAGTATTTCTTTCATATTTGTAGTAGGCCAGGTATGTACTTTCGATTGGTCATGGTGTTTAAACCGTATCTTGAAATTTTTTTTTTGAGGTTTTGTCCGTACTTTTATAGGATCTGCCCCTCTGTGCCCCCCCCCCCAACAACAAAAAAAAAAAAAAAAAATAAAAAAAAAAAAAAAAAAAAACTCCAACAGCTCCTCTACGCCCCCCCCCACCAAAGAAAAAAAAAACATCTATTGTTTTTTTTTAATTACCACCACCCCCAACACCCTCTTTTCCCCCAACAACCGCCCACCGGCCAAAATATCATCCCGCCCCCCCCCCAAAAAAAAAAAAAGAGGGAGAACTTTTTTTTCTTCATTTTTGTTTATCGCCCAGGAGGAGTACAACGAGAGGCCCCCCGCCTGTCCCGACCTTCCAAAAAAAAAACCACCCCCAAAACAAGTTCTTTTTCTCCCTCTGGCTCCCTCCGCCCCACACGGGGCAATGCAAAAACCACCAAGACTTTTTTTTAGGGGGGGGGGGTTTGCCCAAAGTTTCCCCCCCCACAAAAAATCAAAAAAATTGTTTGGAAAAAAGTCTAGGAGGGGGGAGGGGGTGTCTGAGATTATCAAAAATTAGTCTACGTGGTTTATGAACCGGCCCTTTCGCGAAGCGGTCGCTGGAGGAGAAGGAGCGTTTGAAGATTACAGTCATCCAGCGATTGTAGGATGCCACTTGGCTACAATTTACCGCGTAAAACGTGCCCTTCTTGTTGGACCATGTTCACGGAAGCCTGGTACTGGTCGACCACGGTCTGCACGCACTGCAAAACTGGTGAAATCAGTTATAGAGAAAATGAAGGGAAATCCAGTAAGGTCAATCCGGAATCTGGCTAAAAAATATCTCCAAATCCTCCATGCATCGATTCCAGAGCATCATCCAGAGCTAGGATAAAGCGCCATTTGATAACAGGACGAATCAAAGCAGTGCGACTTGAGCGCTCGAAACGAGTTGAAAAAAAAGCAATCGATGATCGTGTTCTGAGATGATTTTTTTTATTGATCCGAAATCCAATTCACGAACGGATAACTTTATTTCGCCCCTAAAGACTGAGGATGTGTCAGAAAATGTAAAATTTAAGTTTACCACCAAGCATCCCACTGGAGACATGGTGTTTGGAACGGTTGCGTCGAATGCGTTGGATATGCCTCCTGTTTTCATAAAAGCAGGTGTAAAAGTGAACATTTTGAAAAATCAACTGTTTACGTGGAATAAAGCAACATATAATTTTGGCCAACAAATACTTGGCCTCCAAGCAGTCCAGGTTTGAACCCCCTCGACTATGCAATATGGGCGTATGTTCAAGCGAAGGCATGTGGATTCTCTCACCCAAGTGTCTATTCTTTGAAAGATTCCATCAACAAGGCGTGGGCTTCAATGTCAGAGGACTATGTACTAAAGGTGTGCTATCGATTTCGCAATCGCCTAGTGAGGGTATTTGAGAATGAAGGTGGAGGTATCGGGTGATTATTTCTGAATTTACTAAACTAGATGCTAGAATAAATAAAAATAATAAGAAAACAAATTTTGAACCTTGATGAAGAATTTCACATTTTGGCATGTTTGGTAAAACGTTTGTCTGGCACTGCTATGGTCTACAGAAAAATAAAGTCAAATATATATTTAACATCTTCACACCCTCCTCATTACGAAAATACCCATAAAGGTTGAACCCGTTAAAATAGAACACAAAGCGATTTAACAAAAATCCGTTTTTAACTAATTGTCTCGAAATTTTCGGAGTATCAAATAAAACATATTGCAGAGTTTCTCCATGTTCTCTTTATTCAACTTGCGCCCCAAATCAAAATGCCCTTTCTTTTCTCTCAAGACCCTCCATGAGATTTTATACTACATGAGAACCGTTTTGGTACAAGTTTTTGTACATTGAATCATGCTTTCTTCAAGTCTTGATCTGTTTTGAATGTTTTAGAATGTTTGCGTAATTCCTGCTTCATAGTAGCCCAGTATTTTTCAATCGGTCTCAACGCTGGGGGGTTTGGAGGATCAAGGTCCTTTGGTACGTTGGCCTTATTTTCCTTATTCCATTCCAGCACCTGTTTTTAGTAATGACATGGTTCCAAGTTTTATTTTATTTTTTGATTTTTTTATTTGATATAAATATACTTGTAGAGTAAGGACTTCTCCTTCTAAAATTCTTCAATTGGATTTTATGCGACCACATCTTACATTCTAGATCTAAATTAATTGATGAACTTTTTTCCTTATTACAAATCTAATTACTTCCTTCTAGCCAATCTATACATTTGCGATTGAACCGTCTGCGTGAATGATTGTTTGTAAATTCAGCTGGAAGCTGAATAATTGCTCGCACAAAAAATGTGTTCCTGTAATGCGAAGTATTAAATTGTGGCAAAACAAAGCTTCTGGTTCACGTGCTTCTAAAAGTTCTGAGTTTTTCAAACAGATAACAAGGACCATTGTGGATTATTTTAAACAGAAGTGAAATGTATCGCATTTTAAGAAAAACATGAAAAGAGCATCCAAGTAACTGACGATGAAGATGAGAAACTCGTGAAAATCGACTAATATTGAATATCCAACGGACACACCCACTTAGCGCAGTCCTCAATCTATCAAAAGCAGCTACAGGGGCATTTGATGTTAGTTCTAAGCCGTAAGTGAAATGGAGAAGTAGAAGGGGTTTTAATAATCTTATTTTGACCGGGACAGACAGCATGCTTGGCTACCTTCTCGACATAATCTAAAACTTCTTGATTGAAGAGTATATTTTGACAATGAAGAAGGTCTCTGATGTCTACTCAAAAACATAACTTTTGTTTTGGAAGCCAAACAAAATTTTGGGCAATTGTGCGACCGCAGCAATGGAAGGAAACGTTTCTTTATGTACACTTGGCCATTCATGGTTGAAGTCGTCACAAATGGAGCACTTCGCACGCTTGCCAAACCATGAATTTCTTGGCCTAGAAAGACTAGAAGTGATGACCTCGACTAGAAGTGATGAACTAGAATCTGCTGAAAGTCCGCCTTTATGTAAATTTCATCCTCCATTTTGCAACAAGATGTTTTCGTCAGCACTTGCGTATAAAGCTTGAGTGCCAGTGATTTTTCTGCCACATTCTGCTGGTCGTTACAATCTGGTGTCTCCTGGACTTTGAACGTACGTTTTCCAGCCCGTAGTTTGATCTTTTGCACAAAACTTTTTGTCAAATTTAGCGTTTTCGCAATATTCCGAACAGAAACGCTTGGTTTGAACTTGAAAGCTTCAACTACCCTCCTGACGGGTATATAGCATTCCCGCGAGGATTATTTTTCCACATCCTTTTTTCGATCGGTAACCAGATGCTCTCTGTGACGTTCGATGACACGGAAAGCAGTAGAATTCATGATTTCCCACTTTTTTGCTATGAATGATTTGGATTTTCGAAATATGCGGGTAAAAATTGGTCGCGAATTCTTTGAACAATCTTTATTTAACATATTTATCTAACAACGCATTCGAAGCATTCTAAAATGGGGTCAAACATCAATTTTCAAACCTGTGCTAAAAATAGTCATATTGTGTTAACATGGCTGGCATTTTTAAATCCAAAATGGCGTTGGATATCTATTATTGGCATCTTTACAGCATTGTCATTCTAAAAAAAACATGTGCATGAATGTATACCCATTATGTATGTCCATTTTTTTCTCGCATTCAGTGTGCATTGAGCCAGTGAATTTTGCATTGGTAGCAAAAATCTGAGAACACACTTAAAAATAACTTGGAATATATAATGGATCATTATTGCACTCATTAAATAATCAATATGTATCGTACGCTTAACTGATTGACCATAATTACTACTTCATCGAAGTTTACCAATTAAATATTATATCAATGAAATTGAATGAAGTACCTCATAAAATTAACATACATTTCTTTTTTCTCTTTTCAGGTAAGAATGTCAAAACTGATGTAACTGATGTTTAAGATGTAGAAAATTATATGTGAGTACCAATATATAATCAGTTACATCAAATGAATAGTGAAAACCTAAACGAATTTTTTAAATAATATCTGGTTACACATGTACTCTTTGATAAGCATAATCAAACCTACTAAAATTTGTTGAAAAAAAAGCTCGAATTTTCTCATTTACATTGTTCACCTCTGTAAATTGAAAGTTAAGTTCCTTTTCCACGTAGAAAGCGAGATCCAATTAAATACCACCAGTTTGTTCTTCTTTTTACATATATGGTTTGGAGTGGTATCTGGTAGGACAAATGAGCTGTTTTGTTACTTTCATTTCGTGAAAAGACTAATTCAACTTTTCCTAGCTTTTACGAATTAGGCTATATAAGCTAAGTTTTTGAAAAAATTAATTGATAATTGGTATCAAACTAGTGGGTTTCTCTAAATCAACAAAAATATATTTTGTTTTGAAAAAACGTTGGATTGGCGTTGATAATTTAACGATAACAATTTATTTCTGAGAAAATCTAACAAAAACTGTTATTCTTTGCGTGAAAAATGGCGAAATTTTCCTCCTTTTTCCACCCTGAAACTTCAGTAGAAACTGTCACTTCTTCTTTGAAGAACCAATGCATTCAACTCAAATCAACCAATCTCCTCGCTCTTTCAGCTGATTTCATATTCTGTGAACGTAGAACTTACCCGACCAATTCTATAGAACCATAAATTAATCAACCAATGGTGCGGTTTGACCCTTCTTGCAGAATTCAATTTTTTATATTATTTTCGGTTACTAATCACGAAGTTCCGATAACTTGTCCATAAAACACAAATGTGATTCTAGGAACTTAGTTTGATCACCAATGACCCGTTATCAGATAATCATGTGATGCAAGGTGTCGCATGGTAGGTTTTGGTTTTGAAATATGAGACTACTTTTTCTTCCATTGGGTGATTGTTTCATGCAAAAAAAAAGAAACACGCCTTACTTTGTAGTACTGCAGACAAACTTTTTGTTCATTGTCTACCAACGTGTTCCCAAAACTTTCTGGCGAAAACTTTTATACCCATTCTTATTAGCAATTTTTGTAACTACGACTTTGTATCACATTGATTTTCAGAAAAACGTCCAATTACGTTATTAATTAACTTCTAGGGGGTTACCATTCATTTCATTTGCCCAGAAGAGTCACGTCACTTAAGGTGACTTTTCTCACTTCACCAAGTGACAAAAGTCACTTCGACTCTCGGAATAACCTTCAAAGATTGATAATCTTTTGTTATGATCAAGCAGTTCCTAATTCAGCAAGACTGCACTGCATTGATATGTGTGACATACCACCTTGACCACAAGGTTCCCGGAATCACCTCTTGCGCTCCGATTTGAGTTTTTCTATTTTTTTAGATTGCCACATCTGTCATTAAAATTCTATGAAATTTTCAGCTTGATAGCTTGACATTTGTAAAAGTTATATCGTATTGAGTACATCTGCAATTGTGTGTGTACTCGATTTTCTACATTTTTCAAAGTGGAATTGAATTTGCAACAACGAATTTGTATTAAATGTTCATGAAATTTCATGCAAAATCTGATTGTGCGTTTGTGCGAAATCACTTTCTAATTGATTGCGTTCAAAATGTGAGAGGTTAATAAGTACCTAATTTGAAACTGTTCTATTGTTATTGAACGAGATCTTCAAAATTTACATCAGTCTAATTCACAAGTTTACACATTCAGAATTTTTTTATACTCGTTGAGCCGAGTCAAACGATATAATTTACAAGCGTTAGCTTTACCCTTCTTTGTAAGAAGGGTAAGAAACGTCCCCGGTCTTTCAGCACAAAGTAATGGCACGAAAACTTCAGACATTATTCCAACTAATTCCATCATACTCAACTCAGCCATCGGAAAATAGATTCGACATTAATTTTCCTGAAAGCAATATTACGATCCGCGCGAGACAGCATAATATTTTTTTTGTTATAGTTCGCAAACCGGCCAAGACGACGCACAGCGACGACGTCTACAAATATAGATTATGCAATGGATTATATTTATGACAATGTATCATTTCCACGATCAACCCAAAATCGACTCCCGCTAGCATTCGAGCGAATAAACTTTTCCATGACCAAAATAGACACATATGTTAACTACACTTTTATGGACTATATCCCCGCAGAATGGCACAGGGAAACCATCAAACTAGTAGGTTGACGTAAAGTTATTATGTTTCCACCCCCATACCTCATAATGTGGATGCGATGAATCAAGGATGAAAGGGGAAGCTTTTAGGCACTAACAATGAGCAGCTCGCCAAAGAAGTAAGTTTTCAAGAAAGTTGGGCAGCAACAGCATTTATGGTGTCTTTGAGTATCACTTTGTTCATAGTTTTGTGTTCCTAAAACATTATTGTTCTTTGATTAAAAGTGGGTGGACCATTATCGTTGATTTTATTTTATTTACCCGTTGGATTCACCAATAGAAAAACCTTCTATTTTCCACTTCTATGAGCTGTGAATATCTGCACATGGCACTTGCCATGGAAGCCCATCAGCGCTAATAAATAATGCCGTACAATTATAAATAATCTGATTTAATAATTTATCCCCGGCTATTTTCCGACCAACTCACGATGGGATTATTCCTACTGTTTTGCGTTACGATGACGACGGCTGCATGATATACGAGCCAAAGAGGACGCGAAGTTCGTCGTCGAAGTAGACATAGTCAGACGGCGGCTTCATCCTCGTCGCTCGGGTGATAATTCATGAGTAAATGCACTCAATTACACCCGCTTGGATAAAGCAAAGTGTTAGCTGGCCTCAACGATCGTGATCCTGTACCTCGTCACACTGCACCACTGGCTCACACTACTGACTGGTAGTTCACATTATCTTCCGGGGGGAGTAAGCGCTCGACTAAGAAGACGAATGTTCTACGCGCTATCCATTCCTCACGGTTAGGTCCTCTAGTCTATATATTCATAGTCTGGCGGATAGGTTTCGACATCTCAGGAAAATTTAGCTGTCAAATGTAGCCGATCTAGCAGCATTGCGAATGATAGGCAAAGTATTGTTATCTTGCCATAGGAGTAATATTCGAACGACTATAACATTTTTGATACCATAAGATTGATTTTAGTGACAATCAAAACTGACCTTGCATTTGCAATGCACGCGACTATAAATATAGCGACTTAAGTAGTGCCATGTCGCAGACGCTCTGTGCTAGTAACTATATATGTACAGCTTAGTTTGGATTATCAGTTTATGGCTACATGTATAAACTCCATGCTGCACAGGAATTAATAACTATAATCGTTATTTTTCCCGGAGGGCTTAGCCTCCAGTCAGTGTCGAAGGATGAATGGCTAGGTGGGAGAGGAGTTTGTCAATAATGAATGACTATCATCTCAAGTATATTACGCTCTGTGAACATTGATGGCAAATTATAGATATTAAGTGTTATCAATTGAGTTAAATAACTTCATGCATGATGCAACAAGGAGATATCGGTTGTCCTAACTGAATTCCTAAGTAATAGTATAAGTTATGATAAAACGTTTCGCACTTCTTGTATACACATTTAACAAACTTTGCAAGTCCACACACATCCTCCGCTGTTTATATTAAGCTGGTACTAGGGTGAATGTACTGGTTTTGGCCATAGTAAGAAGTAAATCAAACAGCTTCGATCAATGTACTGTTTTTGGATAATTTTACTCATAAAGATGAATTTGTCTAATACGGCAAGATTCCTATTTCGGCCAAAGTGATCTTCTACTGGCCAGTCTTTAAATGATCATGCACGAATGTAAGTTCCCAGAAAAACTGACGCGATTGGTCAAAGCAACAATGAACTGATTTGTGTCGTCCGAGTCTCAGGGACACTCTCGAGTCCCTTAGAATCTCGGAGAGGGTTACGACAAGGTGATTATAATGTTTGCTATTTAACATTTCGTTGGAGGGTGTAATTCGAAGAACGGGGATAGACACGAGTGGCAAGATCTTCAGGAAGTCTGCACTACTTTTTGGTTGATATCGTAGCGCGTAACATTGAGACGATGGCGGAACGTACATCAGACTTAAGGCTGAATCAAATAGGATTTGGCTTATGATTAAGGTGAATTGCTGCTCCGTGCATTTTTTTTCCTATCTTTTATTTCGCTCTCTCTCTCTCTCTCTCTCTCTCTCTCTCGCGAGCTTACCTAACTATTTCAAATTGATTAATCTCGATTGTTAGTGAATGAACATCGAATCGAACTCCATCAGCTTGCTCACAGCAAGTCAGCATACAAACTGATGTGATTAAATATTAAATATCTAGTACAGATTCTGAGTTGCATCAATTCTAAACTTTGAGGTAATGGCTGCCGTCGAGAATGCTTCAGCGTAAGCCCTCAATGCGTTGAAAACAAAGTACTTGAAAGGAAGAGGTTCTCGAGAAGACAATGTTAGCCTTCCCCAAGGGTTAAGATCGGCGGTGATGAAATCGAGGCGGAGGACGAATTGGTGTATCTGAGCTCATTGGGGATCACCGATAAGGACACCGGCAGAGAGATACAAAGGTGCATTAGACCAACCGCACCAATACGGTAATATCGGTAAACTGTTACCCTGTTTGACAACTCGACACCGCTCCGGTGGTTGGTAACCGGGTTGGAAAATTACAATTTGCTCGCTCGGTGAGCAGCCGGTTCGTAAATTTGACAACCCAACCAAACCGAGCCAAGCGTTGCTATTTGAAGAAAAATATGCAAAACAAGTATAAACATTGAATCAACATCTTTATCTGGAAGACTTTCTTTTCAATTTGAGTGTTTCCGGTTTGTTTTTAAAGTGTTATTTGCTAATTTCACGCTTATTGTGATATGTTGTGAAAAAATGAGTGCATCAAAACCCCGTGGAAGGATTTGGACGCCACTAGGCAACGATGTGCTTTGCAGGGCTTGGCTGCATGTTTCCCAAGATCCAATCCTTGGGACAAACAGAACGTCGAAAACCTATACGGAAGAGTATTTAAACTATAAACTGCACGAAATATTTAGCGAAACGAAACCGCTGCGAGAATAAATTTGAGTCTTATTGTGTTACCTTTTTATGAACGACCGGTGGAAAAGTGGGTGGCTAAATCAATATAGGAACGCTCTCTGTCATTAAAATATTACCCAGATACGAACCTACCGGTGGGGATGGTCTTATAGCTGACAATCGTGCCTACGTTGGACTTCGAAGTTCAGTTCAGTTCGTTAAAAAACATGTGTATTTTTATTTATGTCAGCTTTGGTTTTAACATATGGTTCCACATTGCTTATCAACAGTTCATGAAAAAAAATTAATTACTTTTTAAGCAAGCTCTCGAACTTTTCCTCTAACGTTCTTCAATTCTGCACAGATTGATTAGCAACGAATTTTAGACGCTCTTGTTCAACCCCTTTTGAAGTCTGGCTGAACATGTTTACGAAGATACCTCTTGACCAGCGCCCAAAATCGTTTGATGGGACGAATTTCACGGCAATTTGGGGGAGTCATGTGCTAAGGTACAATTAACACCTTTTTACAATTTTTACCAGTCCTTGGTCAACTTAATCTAATGATACGAAGCAAGGTCGGACCAGAATGTTACAGGATTGTCATGTTGACTAATCAGCGGCAACAGGTATTTTTTCAAGCATTGATTGACGTAAATATCTGCATTCATTGCTCCATTTACGATGTACGGCTTCATAAATTTACCGCAAGAGCAAATTGCCTGCCAGACCATTGCATTTTTTGCCAAATTGCCCAGTGAAAACTGGAAAACTGAGGTGCCCACCTTGTCAACATCATCATCTTCACGAATCGTGTAATATTGCGATCCCGGCAATGCTTTACAGTCCAACTTTGAATACGTTTCGTCGTCCATCATGATGCAGTACTTATTCTTGACGAAAACTGTGTCATACTGTGTCGTCCACTTCGTGTCAGGTTCGCAAGGGATTACTCCTCCCATAACTTCCGGATCGCAATACGCACCGCTTTCACACCAAGGTTTTCCAGTTTCGCCAACTTTCTTAGTGATAACCCTGGAATAGTGCTCCTGCAAGATGGCACGGCGTTTTTCAATGGAAATCTTTCCCATCTCTTGAAATGCGCGTGAAACTTTGCTGTGAGTTGTGTTCGGTTTGACGTTTGGGTGTAAACAATACGAAGGAGTCAACAGACTACCCGAATCAAAATGTATGTTCCAATGGCACCGTTGGAAGACAAGTGTGCCTTATTTTCTGCGACAATCTATACAAAGTTGACCATCTACAAGACATTAATTAAACTAGTAGTCCTTTACAGTCACGAAACAAGGACATTGCTTGTGGAGGACCAATACGCCCTCGGTGTCTTTGAACGAAAGGTGCAGCGTACGATCTACGGTTTAGTGCAGATGGTAGACGCATTGTGGAAGAGGTGAATGAACCACGAATTGCATCAGTTGCTGGTAGAACCTCGCATCGTACACACCAAAAAAATCAGTCAACTATGGTGGGCTGGGCATGTCGTAAGAATGTCAGGCGACAGCCCAGTTAAAATTATTCTCGAAAAAGAACCGATAAGCACAAGAAGAAGCGGTGCGCAACGAGCTTGGAGGAAGGCGCCCTTCCTTCCTTCGCCATTTTGCTCATTGAAGGCACTGGATTGACCCGAATGTTCCTTTCGATGGCAGCGATAACCCTCGGAATCCGAGCTGACGTCGGACGACCTGTAGCCACCTTCGCGGATAGTTGTCCTTTATTTTCTCGGTCTAAGATCCATTTCGCTGTCCACCAGGACACTCCCACGGCGGTTGAAATGTCTTTTCGCGACATTTGCACGTGGGACAAATCATGAATACGCTGCCACTCCGTCATGGTGCAACTGTCAAATTTAGGAAATCGGCTTCTTTTACTCGCAGCCTACTACGATATGAATTATAGTGCATGCAAAGAAAACCAAAGCATTGTAAAACGGGAACCTTATTTGTACGATGGTGCAAACATTATCACGCATACGGTACTTTTTGCGTTCAATGTCATGCTTTTTTTCCACTTTACGAATTTCCTCCAAAGTCGTCCGCCCTCAGAACTGACTGAAACTTCACTATGTAGGTCCGATGTTTACCGATAATGCAAGGCGCTGGTGGCAACTTTAAGAAGTAAAAAATGCTAAATTCACTTCTCTTGTTGGTAACATCTTGATGTGCTTCTAGTTGAGGATTGCTCGACTATCGGTTCTTCAAATATAACAAAAATAAACTCGTTATCATAAACCATAAATTTGTACTCTCTCCCAAGAAATTGAAGAATTAATTACCAGTAATCATATGACCTCTTTCTGGGAACAGTCTAAATTGAAAGATTCCACCATCAATAGGCCATCAATAGAAACAATAGTTCTCCAAGAACAGTTGAGGCATTACGAAAGGACTAATCAATGGAACTAAGTTTTTGCTTAACAATATAATTACCAGTTTGGTTGAATCCTTATGTTTAAGTATAAGTGGTTGATTAAGGCAAATATTAGTCTCTTTCTGAATGAGTCATCCGGAGTATATGGACCTGTTCCTTTCTGTGGTCTAATCGTGCTGTATAGATGGTGACACAAGGCTGTATAAACTTTTGGTAGAAACATCGTATAGTCTTTTGCTCATGTGTTGTATTTTTATTTGCTCTTTCATGAATCTTAGACAGATTTGATGACGCGCTCAATTGATATGTAAGATACGTAAGAAGACTAAAAGTCATTTTGTGTGTAGCAGATTCCAGTTGTAATGCAGAAGTTCTACCAGGTTGTGGAAGTAGCAATAGAATCGCTAGCAATAATGTGTAAGATTCTATAGATAACCCTGGCGTTTTCAGCATTGGGCTGGTTCATCTCCCGTCGTAGTCACTTCAAACACCTCTTTCGGTATTTTCATAACTTGATCGGAGGTGAGATTCAAACTCGTGACTTTGACGTGAGAGGTATGCATATTAACTACTACGTCGGGGTTAAATTGATTACTCATTGTTTTGTAACGTTGCCGGGCGGTCCGGCACTGGTTTCTTTCTTCAACTGCGGATGGATGTCACAGTTTTGAAATTGATCGCCAAAGTTTTGAAATTGATTACTCATTGTATGGGAGAAATGTAGTAAAATATTTAGAATCAGAATTTAGACCTAAAATGTAGTATAATATTTAGAAAAACAGTCTAGTTGACCAAACATTTTTATGATTGATTATTTAACACAAGTATGGCCAAAACTGGTTCTAAGGCCAAAACCAGCGCTTCTACTTTTTGCTCAACTCAATACTGCTATCAACTCAGATTTTGGACCTTTGGAGATATGATTTGAACAAAAACAATTAAAAAAAATGCAAATGGCGACAAGCAAAAATCTCAGTAACTACAAACAGACAGGTTTATTTCCTCCCAGAAAACCAAGAATGTTCTTAAGCGCATAAAGTTCAAGTTTATTATCAATCACTCACTGGAGCCATATATTTTGAAGCAACTTCCTCCAATGCTTGCTGTTTTTATAAATCTTGTTAAGGTACACATTTTTTTTTTATCAGAATTTCTTGCTGTCATGGGTTTAAATCAACATCGACAAAGAACAGGATATCGTCTTTTCAGCTAAACTGAGTCCACGTCAATCTTACGGGACTTAAATATGGCTGAGGCAGACCATGAAATTTAATATTTAATCTCCAGCAATCAAGAGATTTGAATCCGCTCGAATACTTCGTATGGGCATATGTTCAAAGTTAGACTCCCCTTCTACCACAATATAAACATTCAGAACTTCTATTCCCGGGGATCTGCGTCCACTAATTAGAACTTATGTAGGAAAATCATATGATAGCTGGAACCTTAATATTTCCACACATTCATTAAAGTAGTGAAATCATAGATATGAATTTCCAAAAATAAAAGTTTTAAATTTTTGCATTTTTTTTTTATTGCGCACCCTGTACTCGCCATGGTCCTCCTGAAAATCCCCCACAACCAGAGCAAACATCAACTAATGAATTAAATAAAATCACTCTCAATGCTTGAAAACTGCACGTCAGAGCTCTCACGACGGACATTCACGATATGTCTTAGAACTTAATAATATCATTAGTGGAAAGATGACAGATATGTGCATACCTTCCTGATTCTCTTAAATGTTCAACACAAATACTTAAACAAATCAGCCAACTTTAGAACAGAACTCCTTCAACAAATGTAAAACAAAATTCTTTCAAAGTTCAAACTGCTTCAGTTTGAAAACAGTCTTCTATTACAGAATGGCCAGTCCCTCATGAGCTTTTCCAGCAATTCGCAATCCTTATAATAAATTGCGTTTAAAGCGAACTAAGCAAACGCCAAATAATCATGAGCGAGCAATTCTGAATTGACATTATTTTCATGTAATGGTAAAAATCACTACGACTTGCCATCAGATGAATAAACGGTTCAATATCCATCGAATACTTAAGCTCCAACAAAGACATCTCTATCGGGAGTAAATGTGGTCTTGAAAACAACCTGTGCAGCAGCAAAAAAAAAGAGGATAATTGGAAAGTACGCTCCTGTCGCATCTAACCCATACCTCCATACAAGAGAGGCGGATTGTTTTCCAGTTTCCACCATGGGAGAAGAAAAGTTTTAATTTCCTCTAGCACACTATGAGTCGCACATAACGTACAGCCACACACACACAAAACGATTCCTTGGTTTCCGTCTAAAAGCTTAATGGGGAATGGAATGTTGGCGGAGTGTGCACAAACGGGCCAGGTAGAAGGCAGTTGGGGGAATTGATTGAAAAAAGTATAGGACTTCGTTCAAGTTCTAAACGCTTGACGCTTATTCGTTCGTCCATGGAGGGTCTTCCCCACCCCACTACCAGAAGAAAAAAAAAAAGTCAAGCAGAAATACATTAAACAGCACGTGCTTCCGCCAGTGCGTACGTTCTTGTCCCCCCGTACGACGTGTTTTTCGGTTGTTTTGGCATCGAAGACCCTCTAAATCTCTTGCAAGTTTTCCTCTCCAGTCACATTCCGAAAGAATGTTGATTGGAAAATGTTTTGCTTGTTGCCGTTTGCGTGCCGTTCAGAAAAGAGCTTATTAGATTCCCCAGGATTTTTGTTCATGTCGGCGGTTGCACGAGGCTGGAACACGAAAGCTCCAGTAGGTTCACATATTGCTCTCTTAGCTTTGATAAAATGGAGAAAGAAATCTTTCCAGTGAAAAAGCAATCTTCTCTTTAATGAGAATCTTTTAATTTGGTGTAGGCTTTTTCAGACACGAACTCAATGTACCGATAATTACGGAGGAGTTTGCTGCTTGCGCTTTGCATGTGTGAGAGTGTGTGTACATGGTCGACAGAAGTGAAACAAATTTTCATAAGGTTTCAAAAAGGAAAAGAATACTATTTCTTATGAGTTGAATGTTAAACGATTAACATTTTGTTCGTGTTTTTTTTTTCATTCAGGCAAATACATTCAGCAATATCCCTGCCGCATGCATGGTCATGATTGACTACCCTCCCTCGGTTATTGCCAAATCAGTTTTAATTGCACAGAGAACCTATAGGTGGTGCTTATTAGGACTAACATACATCCTCAATGCACAGAAAGAGAAAAATGTATTTTAAAAGGCGCGAAAAATTTCCCCAAAGCAAGCGTAAACAAAGCAATTATTTGCAATCTTCCATACAACAGACGTGATTCCAGCGATACCCAGCTTAAATTTACATGAAATATCCCATTAATTTATGCCAAATCTAGCATTTCTTTTATGTGCATTAGATAACGCAGAAAAATAAATATTTCTTTCAAACTGTGTGTGTAAAAACTGATGATCCCAAAATATGTTTAATATCGAATGCAGTCGAATGTGTAGACATAATACTCAATTTATTGGAAGCCGAGAAATTTACACTTCAAAAAATCACTGGGATGCAGGATAAAAGGGTTGAGTTGGCAACAGTTTCAACAGATCTAATTAAGGCGATACCTCGCTTAAATTTTTATGAAATATCCCTTGAATTTATGCCAAATCTAGCATTTCATATATATGAGCATAGGATGCCGCAGAATGTTACATGATTTTTTTCAAACTGTGTTGTGAACATTTAAATATTTGTACCAATTTAAACCAACCGTAGGCCTCATGCTATTAAAAGTTGCAAAAACCTGTTGGTGGGGGCCACTCATAAAGTATGAAGGTAGTAAGAGAGAAATGTAACTTTTAAAAAAAAGCTTGAGAGCCAATTTCAACCAATTTTTACCAAGGATGTTGTTGGGTTACTCGAGTGTGATGGAGGTTTGCTTCTTTAAGAAAACAAGCGAAACTTCTTAATTACGCATAAGATCCCATTGGAGTCCCATTAGTGTCATAATTGGTTGCAACAACTTGACTGTGACTTTATTGCGCCACACTACAGTTATTTTGACTAAGTTGCAACAAGTGTGGTACTAGGGCTGATTAATTAAAAAAAAAACGATGCTGTTTGACCCACTCCCAAAGTATGGTGTTGGTTTCGATTCGGAAGACAAGGCATTTTTTTAATAATGCCCGAAGGCCGATTTGTACTGTTTCATATCAACAGTAAGGATGCAAATAATTTTCTGAAATCATAAAGTGTGATGGTGGTTTACTTTATTGTAAAAACATTTATTTTAAATTACGCTTTTGGCCGATTTATGCCAACAGTAAAGATGCTGTTGCGGCCACCTACAAAGTGTGATGGTGGTTTCCGAGATTCAGCGATATTTCTTCCGTCCAAGAAATGATGTTCAATTTGTTTGTCCATCATCCATCCATCACGTGGTGAGTGGTTCTAGTTATGATTTGAAATTTGATGTATAGTTATTGGTAGTCAACACGTCTAATATTTTTTTCAACGTGGACTACATCTTCGTTTATTTATAGAGGTGTGACATTTGCTTGTATGTCACACCTCTACAGAATCAGTGGGCACCTCGCACAACATTGTCCACACAGTAATGCTTCAGCTGCCATTAGAAGATCAACTTCTAAACATTTGATTTCTACAAAATAAATAGCCATCTTGGGATGTTCAAACCAGAATTGAACTGGACATGGGCCTAGAAATCTCTTAAAACAAACGAACCATCGAGAACATCTGCATTTTTAACGACAGAAGTATGCATTTTCTCAATTTCATTGCACCTTTCCCCTTCTCGTCTTAAACTTTGTTCAGACTACACATATGTAACATGAGACGATGCTATCTTGATGACGTTTTTCTTGATTCTTTTTAAAACACATTTGTATCACGTTACAACTCCGTATTATGAATAAGGCACAAGTCACAATTACACCCCGAGTAACACATCTTCATGTTTTTATGTCTTTTATGTTGGTCTAGTCATATAAAAATATTTTTAACCGTTGTAAAACTTGTGTGTTGCTTGGGACGGTACGGGATTGTACTGGGTCTACCCAATATCGGACTAAAAGTTGATCATCATTGAAATCTCCGTCTTTTCATAGCTGCTAGACACGGTTTTTTTGTTACCATTGATCTCCAGCCATTTCTGCCAATTTTCAATCTTCCAACCATGTTTTAGCATGTTTATCCTAAATCCACCAAACTAACCGCCTCAGGACGGTTTCTTTTTTGTATCTTCTCAGTGTAGCTCGGTAGGTCAATTCAGGGTAAGTCTCCTTGGTGCTGAATCGCCTCCAAATGCAGTGGTAGAATGTTCAAAGTCAAAGTAATCTTGACTGCACTTGACAACTTGTGGTGTTTTATAGGACGGCAATAAGTGTAAGCAAAACTGGGCTTCGTGGTCAAGCGGTTAGCGGCGTCTCCCGTCGTTCAAGCGATTGCCATGAAGTGAGGGTTCAATTCCCGCTCCAGCCTGTGGAACTTTTCGCAAAACGAAAATGTGCAATCTGGTTCATTGGGTGTTAGGTTAAGGTGTCCGTTGTAATTCGCTCTAAGTTTAATGTTCAGTCTGAAAAACCTTGAGTTGAAGACGGTGTAAATGTCTTTATAAAAAAAAATCAAGATTCGAACCGTGGCCGTCATCATGACTACTCTTGATGGTAACAATTCTTGAACAAGTTGAAAAGAATGGAATAAAAACCCTACAGTTGCTTCGATTGTCGAGGCACTCAGCGGTACAGCAATGAAGGCAAATGAATATGTATTGCACCAATCTGTGTACAGCCTGTCACTCGCACACACTCGCCTTGCTTCGTTGATTTAATAAATCGCTTTGTGGATCAAGAAGGGCAAACTTGAGTCCGAGTCCAGAGTCCAATGATGGCACACATAAGAAAAAAACAAAACAAAACATATGACGGCAGCAGTCCAACCATGGTCAATGGCGTTGCAGCTCTCTGTGATAACAACTCATCCAGATTGTAAAATTGACGATGATTAAATAAAGAACCTACTGCCATGCTTCGACTGCCATGGCAATATGAATGGATGAAGACAAATGAAATTACCAGTCAAGGGGGTATTCTCCCCCTTGCCTAACCCGCATCTGAGGTAGCTTGGTAAAAGATTATGCGCCCGATTGTATACTACCTTCATATGCCCTCCGCTCGTTTTCAATTTGTATCTTTCATAACCTGCCGTTACTCTAAACGGAACTATCAATGCTTTCTCTTCAATTCTCTTAGTTCTAGCAATAAATTACTGTCCACTCCTAGAGCCCCTCTGTTGATGGGAAATTATATGCTTCTGAAGAATTTTATCATTAAATGAATTTTGTTTTCGAGGAATCTGTGTGCAATCAGTCGCTTGCACACAGTTGCATGGCTTCGTTTACTTAATAAAAAATAGATCAATATGTAGATCTTTGTAGATCAATATGGGCAAAATTTCCTTTTCCGAATCATGAGGATATCTCTGGAAATGATTTGCGAGGCACATTTTTTGCAAACCATTTCAACTTTTGGGTGTAGACGCGTGGAACCATAGAGATTCAGAATTCTACCGAGTCAGTTGGCATACGAGTGACCAAGAGGAAATTTTACGCCTCTTTGTGCATGAGATATTAAATGCAGAAAATTACATGTTTCTTTCAAACTGTGTAGGATACAAAGTGAAAGTCAGTAAATTTTCTATAACAAATGTTTTGACCTGTTTTAAGCATTTTGAACCACCCTGTTGATAAGTGTAGCACAAGATGTCAAAACATAAACTCAAACAAAACAATTGACCTGGTAAGTAACAGTGGGATCTAACTTTCAAGAGCTCGAACCTAAGGAATCTTTGTCCATAAATGGGATATTTCTCCGAAAAATAATGTCTATCAGGCTAATCGTGGAGTGTTTTCGTTTTTGATCCGTTTTGATGGAACACGTAATAGTCGTTTCCAAACATTTTCCGAACTGTTGGTTTAACACTTTCTCCAAAACATCTATTTTATAATAAATGGCGTTATCCTCAACGCCTTTTTCAATTAGAATGAGCACCACAAACCATGACCGACGCCGCACTTTGGAACCAATTGATATGGGACTGCTGTAGGACCAATAATGTTTCGTAGAAAAAGACGAACGCCACCCAAACGTGTTGCGATAGAATAAGACTCGCTGTTTCGAGCCTTTTCTTCTTCTAAGGCTCGCAAATTCCATTGCCTGGAGTCCCAGATCTTGTTTCAGTTGTGCAATGACGATTTCGAAACGTTTATTTATTTATTTATTTATTCATTTATTTATTTTTTTATTGATACAATTCCAACTGACTTAACGTCTTATTGCAATGTAATGGGGAATAACCATGCGGTGAAAAAAAAACCCTATCTATAATCCGTACACTACATTAGTCAACATGAATAGAAGGAATGCAAAGAAAGTAAAACAAAATTAATGCTAATACACACACAAAACTTGTCAGTAATATTTAAATAATTTGTCGTGATGGAATCAGCCGTCTAGTATCTTCGCCATTAATGCCAGTACGTAGTAAATGCCACCATTTCTGAACTAGTGGCTCTAACTACGCTGAATCCGGTGACGGAAGGTCTCAGCGAAACAGTTAAAGTCAAACAGAGCGTAGAGTTCATTGAAACTCGATGACATTAATCGAATTGGATCGTGTTGGCCGTAGTTTGCAGAGTTCCGAGCTGCAGAAAATGTATTGTTCGCAGAACTCGTTCAGGAGCGTAGTTGAAGAGTTCGGTCAGAATTCCTGGAGAGTCGGTTTCACCTAGTAGCACTTTTGCTGCGAAGACTGCTTGCATGACTGTACGCCTATGCTCCAATGTTTCAAATCCCCAAGAGTGAGCAACGATCCTGGTACGCTGGAAGGTTGACAGGATCATTCCACGGCAGATGACGGAGAGCATAACGAACAAATTTTCTTTGAACAGCTTCATTCCTCGCAATTAACTTCTGTGTGGAGTTGTTATCTGGACCCATAACTGTTCGAGCGAAGGGTTAATAGGAGTGGGATCCAAACAACTGTGAAGTCTTTTGGAAACTGTTATCAAGACGCCACCACCACGAGATTTTTTGCTATTTATGCGATTACGATCATTCCGAAAAACTGTGAACTGATCTCCAAATAGTTGAGCGGAATGAATTTGATCATTGAGCCAGGTTTCGGTTAGAACTATCACGTCAAAGTTGGACTCGACGGCAGCTAAGAAAAGGTCGTTTATTTTCGTTCGGAGACCACGAACATTCTGGTAATAAGCCAGTAGTCCGTGGAGCAAAGCAGGCATAGAATCAGAGTGACTGGAATCGAAGGGCGCATCAGGTCTGGCTGGGCAAATAATGGAGGCGTACTTGCGTGAAGAAGCGTTTTCAAAGACCCTCTCCCCACTCCCATGCGTAGGCCCGGGACGGTTTCAGATCGCTGGCGGGAATGGCTCGACTACGTTGAGGGGCTCGAGAGCTTCCACAATACTATTCTCGATGCGTCCCAGCATTCGGCTAACCCTAGTTGTTTCTTGAGGTGCTGTTTTCCAACTTCCTTGAAATAAGCTGGAATCGGAGAGCGAATCAGGTCTTGTCGGACTAGTAGGAAAGTCGTACTTGCCTGTAGTTGCATTTTGGAAGACCCTTTCCCCACACCCACACGTAGGGCCGGGACGGCTGTAAGTCGCTGGCAGAAACGATGGAGGGCTTCCATAGTGCTGAGAACCGTGCGTTCCGGTGTTTGTCTCAAAAACCATGCGTGTATAGGTGCGTCCAAAAACGGTGGAAATATGCTGGAATCGGAGAGCGAATCAGGTGTTGTCGGGTTAACAGCAAAATCGTACTTGCCTGCAGTAGCGTTTTGGAAGACCCTCTCCGGGTTAGCGGCAGTCATTTTCCGTACCGACCAGTAAGGTTTTCGCCGGATCCATTCTCTGACGATCTCTCACCGAGCCCTGTCAGCTAGATCTCCAATCATCTAATGAGGAAGTGTCACGGTACCTTCTGATGGGTCGATAAACACAATCGCGCTTCACATCTAAATTTTTCATACCTGTGAAAATGGTGCCATGGCCACCTATCAAAAACTTAAAATCACAAAATACCTCAAAACAAAAAACCTCAAACAAGTAAACATGGCACGTATTTATTTGCACAACCCACGTGAAAAACTACATTGATACATTCGCAACATCTGGGGCGTAGTAAGAAGACCATATTGAAAAGAAAAAAGAGTATGAGAATATATTGGACACGGTGTATAATAGCACTGCGAATACGTGAAATATTTTGTCTTATAGCTTTAGCTTGCCGCCAGATCATATTTTCAGGCAGGTTTTTTTATTCTAGCCTAATTTTTCCGATAAAATCTAAAGCATTCCCGACAGTTCGTTACCAAAAACAATTATCGGAAGGTTCCTTCCAAATTTCAGTTTCTAATACAAAATACTTAAAATATAGTTTGAAATTTTAAAAAAATCAATAGCACAGTGAACTTGTGAAATAGACAAAATGTTATTTTAGGTAAAACTAACTTCCCCACCTCATCCCACCTTTTTGAAATAAGAAAAAAAAAACATGTTTTTGAAAATGAAAAATGTAAGGACAAATCTTTTAAACTCAACTGATGATCTGACTATTGTAAGCATATATAACGAAGATTTGTGTTCCATAAATTTTTTTAAAAATGTTCTCTTTTAATTATACTTACATATTTTCATAAGGTGGTCGTCTTACCTCAATACACAATATTCTTACTGAATATTATTTGGCCATTCTAAAATCTGATAAACTCAATATCAAATGTTATTCCAATCCAGCTCACTCATGATGTATACGTTATTTTTTCTTCGCTACGAATTACTCCAAGATGACAACACAAGTTTAATAGTAATAGATAATTCGATACTTCTGAAAAAGAGCATTCACCCAATACAATTATTTTTCAAAAGTAGCATTAACCCAAACTCTAAAATAATTCCATGATATTAGTTATAAACATTCAAAAATTGAAATAAAACTTAATATAATTCGATTTATTTTAGAGAAATGCATTTTAATACAGCTTAATATGTTGAATGTCAGTTAAACTAACAAATTAAGAAGATTGCTGATGTCAGTAATACGATGCGGACTTTGGCCTTTATATCGTTTAAGTTCTGCACAGTAATTTTTGTGCGCTTCTTAGACGCTGCCATGTTGTGAGCCACTGCACCTGCCTTTTTGAGGTTCCGCTTGACGATTGCCCAGTAGCGTTCGATCGGTCGTAGTGGGGAAAAGTTTGGTGGTTTGATATCCTTCTCAACGAAAACAACGTTGTTATCAGAAAACCCGTTGATCGGGCATAATGGGCAGAGACCAGATCCGGCCAGAAAGTGGACGAATCTCATGCTTCCGATATAGTGGAGGCAACCTTTTCTGCAAGCACTCTTTTCGGTCAATTTCAGCATGTATTGCTCTATTTGTGTGTCCATTTTTTTCTAAATCCAATGGATCATCTCGATGCTGGTCCTATATTTCTTAGCCAAATCACGAGCAGAGGCTGATATGTTCTCCTGAACATAATCGACAACTTTTTGGTCCAATTCGGGATTGCTGGAACCGGGTAAATATTCTTCCAAGTCTCGACAGATCTTGCCGGGTGTACAGCTCACCATACCTTGTAATCACTCGTTCTACACTTGCTGGATACACTTTGACCTTTTTGGCAATTTGATTGAACATTCCATTCCTTTCAGTACACCAAGTGAGAAGAATTTTCTTTAGTCCTTCAAAATCAATCCGCGACATTTTGTAAAAAAAAATGTGATGAAGAAAAGAAACGAACCAAAACAGACTTTTTGACATGGAACACAAAATGTTATTCGAATACGCGCTAAAATAATATGCACTAGTTTAAGCTTAATAACGTATCATAAGTTTACAACTATTTTTGATACACTCCTTATAAATATATTCTTTGCTTCAAACTTTGAGTGCGAGTATCAACGCAAAAAAAGAAAGCAATTTCCCGATTGTCACACCTTATCATATCCAATCTCTCAGATTGCCATCTAATTGTCACAAGAAATACCAAACTCAACGTCACAACACCGTTTAAGATATCCAACACTTCTCCATCTCGATTCCCTTTGCGGTTCACGATGCTGTAGTCTTCATTACAGCCATGCTCGATTGTCTAGAC